>CM039477.1:22065026-22250964 GCA_022433065.1 Begonia loranthoides | reverse complement strand
GAGAGAGAGAGAGAGAGAGAGAGAGAGAGAGAGAGAGAGAGAACATGTGACATCTCATGTCAAAATAATTGGATCAAACTTTCATATAGAAAACTATATACTAAACTAATAAAAGTTCGTCACAAAGTAGCCCATTTTCAAGACACTAGAAAACCTATAATGGAGATTTGACTAAAATAATGGGGAAAGCTCAACTAATTGTCGTCACTGCAATTGAATTGGCCTTTCTCTGTTGAACTACTTGTCGTCATAAACGCATAAACGATATAAACGTGGTTGAGTTCACGCTCCGCCTCGTTTCATTGACACTCGCTTCTCCCTCTGCTTTGTTTTTATTTTTTTATTTTTGTGTTAAAGAAAAGGGGGGCATGGAATCGGAAGCTAAAAGCTAAGTCCAGAGAAAACTGCTGCTTTTCTAAGCACCCACCTCCTAAATCTCTCTGCGATCATATTTTCTAAGAAAACCCATTTCGTCTCTGAAATTGACATTCCATTTTGGCGTTAAAATTTTCTATTTTTGACTATATATTTCAATGGGTTTTGTCTTCTTCTTGAGCTGAGGAATCCCAGCTGAATTTCTAGGGAAGGACTGAGAGATTTGAGTTTGTTTTCCTCTGATATTATATTATTGTTGTTATTTTCTATGGCTGCGGTTGCTGATGTGCGGGGCGAGGGAGTGGTTTCGAAAAATCTCGACTCGAAATCGAACCCTGTATCGGAGTTCGATATGGAAAAGTTCGTTGATTTGTTTAGCAAATTGAATCCTTCGGCTAAAGAATTTTTCCCGGCTTATTCTCATCTTGATCATCACCATCCTGGCTATTTTTATCATGATCATCAGTTTTTTGATAACTATTTCGCATTCGCCGATAACAATTGGGTCGACGATAATCCCAACAATCGAAGGGTATTACTATTTGAGTTGTTCTTTTACCAATTACCCTGCGTTTTTCTTTTCGTAGTTGTAATTATATTTCCTATTAGCTGAATTAGAATTTGGTTGATTGAATTGGTTCCTCAATGCTGTATGCCACAGTATTTCCTGTTTTAATTTTGACAATTTTCATCTCAATACTCAGTGTATATACAATTATTTACTCTTTAGATAGTGTCCTGGAAGTGGCTATTCAGTTGTGCAGTAGTCATCATATACGATCTCTTTTATTTTGATTTCTTTGTTTGTAAAATTCAATTGAATTTATTTGGCGATCCTTCAACTCCGTTGATAAGAAACTGTCATGGTTTCCATTGTCAACAGAATTGAAGTTTTCCAACCGATGTATCTGCATGTTTTCTGAATTTTCTCACACTGGGTAATTGAATGTTTTGGACATTTTAATTGTTCGAAGGCAATTTTGAACTCCTCGAAAACCATTTGAATATTTGTTTCTTGATACAGAAAATTTACATTCTTGAATTATTTTTGTCCTTTATACAATCGGCCTAAAGCTTGTTTGAATTGTTTTTGCAGAGAAGAAATACATCTAACCAAGGGAGGAGAAGAATGAATGGGCGAAGTTTTAGAGCCCAACAAGAAGATAGTGTTAGACGAACTGTTTATGTGTCCGACATTGACCAACAAGTGAGGGATTCATGAAACTTTTGATGCTTTCCGTTTATATGTGTGTTTTAGTAAGACAGAACTCTATAATTGAAATTATTTGACATTCATTGAATAAAAATATTCTGCAGTTAGATTTATAAGATGAAGTGGTCTAATTTGTCTCTCATTCAGGTAACTGAAGAAGGGCTTGCTGCCTTATTCAGCAATTGTGGCCAAGTGAGTTACTTATATAATTCTCAATCAAAAACTAATTATTCAGTTTTGTTTACTTTGTGGGAGAAGAATTCCAGTTCTTCATTTTGAATTCAGAAAATGGCAGCTTTTGATAGAAGGCAAAAATTTGATCCTACTTTGATAGTAGGCGAAAGCAAGCTTTAAATCCATATCAAGTAAAAGCGACGAACCCTTGGTAAAAACTATTTACAAGTAAAAGCGACGAACCCTTGGTAAAAACTGAAATAAAATGAATCGAAAATAAGTAAAAACTATTTTTATCCTATTGCCCACTAATGCTTTTTTAGTCTTTTGGTAAGATCTGTTTCTGTATAGATTGTAATATTGTAGAGTTTCGCGTGGAATGGTTCATCTGCAGAGGATAGTTAAGATGAGATTTTTAAATTGATTTCTTGAACATTTTCTTGAAGGTAATCGACTGCCGGATTTGTGGCGATCCACATTCAGTTCTTCGTTTTGCCTTTGTGGAGTTTTCTGATGAGTGTAAGTGATCTTTCAAATTTATCATCTTTTCTATTTTCTTCTTTGGAGGAGCTGATATTTGTCGCATTTCTTGTGCATGTACTTGTCGACAGATGGTGCTAGAGCAGCTTTAAATCTTGGTGGGACAATGCTAGGCTACTATCCAGTTCGAGTTTTGCCTTCAAAAACTGCCATCCTTCCTGTTAATCCTACATTTCTCCCCAGGGTATGAGTGATTAAGCTGCTATTATCATTTGTTGCTCAATCATGACATAATTATCCTTTTTTATGACATTTCTGTCTCGAAACATTAATGCTTTGTTATTTCTTTCACAATTCATGGGAAATTGTAGTCAGATGATGAACGGGAAATGTGTACCAGAACCATCTATTGTACAAATATTGATAAGAAGGTATGGTTTTGCTTTTCTTCGTCTACAACAGCATGAACTGGATGAAACTTAATCGCTTTTTTTTTTATAATAAACTATTAGCTTTATGTAATTTTGCCGGTTGTATTTGATGATGAAGGAAATCTCGCAGCTCTGCAAAAACGTAACCCCTTTAAATATTCGTACATTTATTTCCTGCCACGACTAATGTAGTATCTATGCAAACATTGCAAACATTGAATTACTAAAATTAGAAGATTTCATGGTTAGAAATTCAGGTAAACATTGCAATTATCATCTTTTTTGCCTTCATTCCTTGCTAAAAAAAGGGTTATGTTTCTCATCTTGTCCTCTAATTTTCCAATGTTTTGAGTCACCATCAAGGTCTTTTACTCAATAATAAACCATAAAATATTAATTATGCAGAGCATCTGTTAAATTTCAACGAACAAATGTTCCTCTAGCGACTTCTTGCTTACCGAATAAGCATAAGGGTACTGGTTGATGTTCTTTTTCGATTTTTTATTTTGATAGGAGGCAAAGTATATATAAATTAAAGGAACCCAGTTTGTGGGATGACAAATCCTATAGAAATAAACAAAGCCAGTGAATTTGCAATAGCCTTCCTACGTGACTGGAGAAATTACAATAGGGGTGAGTAAAAAGCCAACTTAAAAAAAAAACGTAGGAGTAAGCTTTTTGTCTTCAATATCGAATCAGTACGCTTCAATCCAATGGTCAGTAATATAGCTGCCGGAAAAAATCACCACAAATTTAAACTTTTCTTGTTGGTATTGGTTGGTCTTAGAAAAATGTTGAATTTGGGCGGTTGAATCATCTCATAAATCATAATTTCGGAAATTCATATCTTACATTGTATGCATTACAAGTCCATAGTGGTGTCCTAGATAAGGTTTTCTACCATGCTAATTTTCATGCTTACATGAAAAGATAATCTACTATTTTTGCCTAAAAGATTGTGTTATAAGTTGTAGGTATCCCAGACTGAAGTGAAGAACTTTTTTGAAGCAGCTTGTGGTGAGGTATGAAGTAGTATGTCAAGACAAATCTTTCTACTTTGTTGTGCCATTTGTCTTCAGATCCCACGATAAACAAGACAAGCTTATCTTTTCAAATACCAATTTTTGTTTCTCATTAAACTGAATAATTGTTTTGCAGGTCACTCGCTTGAGGCTGTTGGGTGATCAGTTGCATTCTACACGTATAGCTTTTGTGGAGTTTACAATGGTATGGTTTTTTAGCACTCCCAAGCATTTTTTAAAACAGATTATGCTACTTCACATTATGCAACTCAAATAGTACTCTTTGATGTCTTATTGATAAAGTACTCGATTTTGTTTTGCTTTGTTTTATTTTCTGGACTTTTCATTTTTAACTTTGATTAATGATTATGACTGCACTTTATCGTACAAGTTGACTATAAAATTGATTGGTTAAAGGCAACTAGGTTCTTAAACTTTATTTTTAGGCAAATAATTCCCTTAAAAGTGTTAGCAATTAAGTCTTTATCATCAAAAGTTTTAACAAAGAATTCATACTTTTGTTTCGTGATGTTTTCAGTTGAGCGATTTCAAGAGACAAACAACTTTTGATAGAATTAGTTTTGCGGATTTTGCGATTTTTCGCGTTGAGTTTTCCAACTTGTTGCCGTTATAAGAGAAGTTGTTTCTGTTTGAAAATCGCTTACCAGATAAGATTACGTGATAAAATCATGATTTCTTTAACGACATATGTAATGACAAAGATTTAATTGCTAACTGTGCTAATTTAGGGAGCTATTTCCTTAAAAAAAAAAGTTTTAAAACTTATTTGCTCTTCTTCATTCTAAGTTTAAGAGTTAATTTGCACTTTACCCTAAAAATACTATACTATTGTTGAAACATGGAAGAACGAAAATCTTAGATCAAACCGTTGTCTATGGATGATATAAACGGTTTTGGACAGATAGATTGTTGGCTTCAACTGGGATCAACTTTTTCTTAGAGATTAACTAACTGATTATCACTTCCTAGTCATCTTTCAAGAAGCACCTAATATATATTCCTGAGTTTCTACACAAAATTTATGATATGTGATTTTGTTAGAATGATTAATTGTTCCCGTGACAGGCTGAAAGCGCCATTCTTGCACTAAACTGCAGCGGGTTGGTATTGGGATCCCAACCAATTCGGTAAACCTCCATGACCCGTTAATTTACTTCCGCGTGTTAATTATGTTTCCGTTATTTTACAAGTTTTTTGTGTATTTTTGTAGGGTAAGTCCATCGAAGACTCCTGTGAGGCCACGCATTACTCGTCCGGCATTAACTGTTATATGATAGATTTTATGAGGTAATTATGTCTGTTTGTGGGAAGGGTTGGCGATACTTCTGCTTGTTTCAGATTTTCCATCTCAACTTTGCAATACCTACAATTGTCTATGACTGAACTTTCAATGACTGCTTCAGTAGAAGTTTTATGGGAACACAGGTTTAAAACTTAGACATGTTTCTCTCTTTCACATTCCTTAACTCAGTCCAATGATGCATGCATTGAAAGTGTAGCTTTGCAAAACAGGGGACCCTTTTGGTCTGCTTTTGGGACCAAACCAAACCGAACCGAACCGAACCAAACCAAACAATAATCTATTGGTTACTAGGTTTTGGAATCGGATTTGGGACCGTGGGTATACCAAATCGTACGGGTGTTCAAAAACCAAACCGAACCGCAGAACCGAATCGAATTGATTGATTTCAGTCCGATTTGAATTGGTTCCTAATATGTAGGAACTGAAATTCGGTTCTACTTTTCAATAACTAAAAATTTTGGTTCGGTTTTTTGTTTTCAAATTTGGTTGTGATGAGGGGAAATGGTGTACATTCGACTCATTTGTTTGTTTACTTTATATTCGTATTTGCCAAACTAGAAGAACATCAAAATGGTCTGCCGAAGTTGATTGATTTTCGAACAACTTTTTAACATCGTGACCGCTAAAACACTCATCGGATTTGTTTTCCAATGGTAGCAAATCTTACATCGTAACAAAAAAAAAACACTCGAAATGGTTCCGAAAAATGGGATGATTTCCCAAAAGTTCTTATTGATAGAGAAGACAACTGACAAGCAAGGATCATCCTGAGGCCTGATATTATAAGCAGGATGGAGGGCTTTGATGGCCTAAAGAGAAGCCATTAACGTAAGAGCAAAAGGAACCCACTTTCCCTCCTTTCCCATACCTTCTCAAATTTATGTTCTCCATCACTATGTTTTTGCATGGACGACTTTCGCTACATCTAAGCGTCACCGCCACTTTCGAACTCGAACTTCCCCATATGTTTTTGTATTTTACATTTAGTATTTGGACGTGCGAAGAAGTCTGCGATCGAATACACGCACTGGTATTACTAACGAGTAATGATAGACTGAATTTAAGTAATTGATCGAATACGTACCACTTGATTGCAAGGAGAGTGAGGGCAATATTCTTGATCAATTATGATCGGATTCCCAACATTATACATGTAAATATCCTCATACGTAAAATTTGAAGCCTTCAAACTTAGAGGCGATGCCCATGTTTTGATCCTCACACCATCGCTCGTGCCGTTAAACGTGCAATTTCTCACTTTAACCCCCATTATGTCGTCTTCGTCCTTGTATTTTCCGAGGCTTCCTACACTTATTCCGTGTCCTGGCCCACATAGTACGTCGTAAATACGGATTTTTCGGCTCCCTGAGATGATTGATATGCAGTCATCGCCTGTCCCGATCACAGTGTGAGATATTCTTATCCGATTTGAGCTTCCAATTTTTATTCCATCCGTGTTAGGGCTATCTGCCGGGGCTGCAATTCGAAGGTGGGTAAAATTCATCTTGTTGCACCCGTATACCATGAAATGGTTGTTTTTGCTATCTACCGATCGTATATGGTGAACCCGCGAATTCGAAACGAAATCAAATCTCATCGTCTGAATAATTTACGACAACATAATTCACGATTTATGTTAGAAGATGCTACCAAAAATCCATAATCGAATAGTAAAAACCTTACAGTTGGAAGAGGCGGGCAATTAGGGTTTTTCTCGCACTCGTTTCTCGGCCAAGCAATTGCTCCTTGTCCGTCTAACGTGCCGCCTCCGCTGACCGTCAATTTATCGATGTATCGGAAATTGATCCACGTGTCGGTGAAGAGAGTGGAGAGATCAGTAGGAGCCAACAAAAGACCTTTTATAATAAAGGATATGGAACCTTCACAAGGACCTAAGAACTTCACAGACCCTAACTTGTACTTCCCTCTCGGAATCAAAACCCTAGCTCGTCCCCTCCATTCACACGCATCATCCCAAGCCTTCAGGAATGCCTGCAGATAAACTTACATCATCTTCATAAATTCTGAAAATCTGGATCAACTTTACATTTTCAAGAACACATTTTAAATAATTAATAAAATTTAAATTGAAAAATGAAATGAATATATGTAATTGTTGAACTTTATGATAAAACAATACAGAAATATACACTTTATGTCAATATATATGTATGTCTGAAAGTAGGAAGAACAATGCCGACATTGATGCATATTTTTTTATCAAATTTATAGATTTCTGACCTCACTGTTATCTGTTTTCCCATCTGCAATGGCTCCATATTTTAGGACGTTGAAAATCTTAAGCTTGGCTTCTGTTTCTCTCGCATAAACTACGAAGAATATTACTGCCCAGAAAGCCTTCCAAAAACCAGGTTTAAGCACTACCATTCTCCTCCTCCTCTTCTTCTTTTTCTTCTTCTTCTTCTTCTTCTTCTCCTTGACCTTCTTCTATGGCTACTGGGTTTCTCTGATCACGTGATTTTTTCCTATAAATTGAAAATCTTTGCGTCCATTTTGCGATGATATTCTTTTGGTATGTTTTTCTTGCTTGATTTTTGGTTTAAAATGTTATTTTAGAGTTTCTAAATATTGTGAGCATTACGTAATCAAATGAACACTACTGTAAATTCATGCATTTATTTATTATTTATTATTATTTTTATTTCCTTAAAGTAAGGATTTTATGACCCAGAACAAACTAATTATAAAAATTATGGAAAAATAGAATACTTAGAATGGATTAATGTCTCAATTAGGCATATGAAAGGCAGTGAATCTGATTGATCAAAGACACAGAATCTCAGTCTTTTTCTTACAAGGAAATATCACAAAATTCTTTAAATTTTATTAATCGAGATTAATGTAGTTAAAGCTTAATTGATCAATTAATTAACGTAAATTGGTATGAACCCATAATTTAGTATTTCCTTATTTAATATAACATTATAAGTTTCTTAAAAAATGTTTAGCTATAAGTCTACAGAAAATAAGAAAAAAATCAATCTAATTAACAACCAACGAAATTTGGGGAAATTGATCCGAACTTTCTCCCGTGGAATTTCGTGACTGTGATTAAATCTCATTACATGTTATGTACATGAAATTACTCTCTCACGACCTATGAGAGGACCGAGACAAAAATCTGTATGGAGAGTTGTTGGAAACAAAAAATACGGATAATATGAAGAATTTAAAGAAACGTGGATAGTACTAATCAGGATAATTCCCCGAAAAAAATGCTCTTGGCAATCTCCTTAGACAGAATTTTTCTTTCCAAGTAAATTCCCAGGAAAGGCTGGAGAGGCCACATACGGTCCCACTTAAAATCCAGTCTCCTAGACAAAGCTTACTTACACAGTATAATTACACCATTAACCGATACGAAAAACGATAGCAGATGCGATTCCAAAAATATCAAGAATATTTTTTCCACAAGAAGTGAGAGAAATAACAGCGAAAATAGACACCGAGAATTTTATGTGGAAACCCAAATCAGGAAAAAACCACGGGGACTGAGTCCAGAAATATCTCACTATGAAAAATAGGATTTACAATATTTTCCTAGAAACCAAATATTATAGAAAATATTTATAAAGAGAAAAACACAACTCTTAGATTTCTCAATGTGCACAAATGCACATCACCTATTTTCCCCCCATTTTCTTTTCTCTCTCTCAAAATAATCCTCACTATTTTCACTCCCTCTTCTTCTTCTTCTTCTTCTTGAGGATTTGGGATACTAAAACTTTCTGCATACCTCCCTATTTATAGGGAAGGTTTGTCACTAAGTGACAAACCATAGTGACAAACCATAAGAATGAGATTTCAAAAAAGGAAGGCATTGTGGCCTTTCTTCTTTCTCCTTCTTCTTCTTAAATTAATGAGGTGGGTCCCTCATCATAATGAGGGACAACCACTACAAATCTCCCTCTCCCGATTTATAATGAGGTAAGTGTAGTCCAGCTGAACTTCTACAGAATTCGTGTTTGCCCTTTTGCAAGATCTTTGTAATCATGTCTGAACCATTTTCATCCGTATGAATCTTTTCCAAATACACTTGCTTGGAGTCCAACACATCTCGTATCCAATGATACTTGATATCTATGTGTTTTAACTTTGAATGAAAGCTCAGATTATTGCTCAAATGAATAGCACTTTGACTGTCACAATACAAGATGTACTTGTCTTGTTTTATGACCAATCTCTGTCAGAAATTTTTACATCCAAAAAATTTCTTTGCAAGACTTTGTAGCTACTATAAACTCAGCTTCTGTTGTCGATAATGCAACTGATCTTTGCCGTTTAGATTGCCATGAAACTACTCCCCCTTCAAATGTAACCAAATACCCTGATGTTGATTTTCTGGATTCAATGTCTCCAGCCATGTCTGCATCAGTATAGCCTACAAATGATGGCTCTTCACTCCCGAAACACAAACATAATTCAAAAGTACCTCTAAGATACTTAAGAATCCATTTCACTGCATTCCAATACTCTCTACCTGGATTTGATAGAAATTGACTGACTACTCCAACAGAATGTGAAATATCAGGTCTCGTACAAACCATAACATATATCAAGCTGCCGACTGCAGAGGCATATGAAATTTTTGCATTTCTGTTTTTCCTTCTTCAGTAGAATGACTTTATTCAAAAGTAAGCTTGAAATGTTTGGCAATGGGGTATTGACTGGCTTTGCCGTATCCATATAGAATCGGCTGAGAATTTTCTTTATATATTTCTCCTGCGATAGCCATAACTTTCCATTTTTCCTATCGCGAGTGATACTCATCCCAAGTATCTGTTTTACCGGTCTTAAGTCTTTCATGGAAAAAGACTTGCTAAGTTCTTTCTTTAACTTAGCAATATTTTATTTGTTTGGGCCCACAATCAGCATATCATCGATATAAAGTAGGAGGATTCACCAGAGTCATACACCCAACATGATTCATGAGTCATAAGGTTGACAACATTTTCACATATAATTACATCTTCACCATAAGTGACAGTTGCAGTCGTACTCTTCATCTCAACTCTAGCACTCTCTGTGCATTGTTCCTTTTTCTGCTTCCAGCAATCCTTTTTCATGTGGCCCATTTTGCCACTGTGATAGTACTTGACGTTCCTTTTACTTCTTGATTTTGATCGTCCTGACGTGCTGGCTCCAGAAGCCCCATGTTCACTTGATCTCTCTCTCATTACAGATAAGGCCTCCACGAAAAAGTGCTCTTTGTTCTTCCGTCTGCTTTCTTCTTCAATAATTGCAACTATAATATCATTGAACACCATTATTGACTTTGCAGCACCATTGGCCAAATGTATAATAAGGTGATCATACGAATCAGGCAAAATTTGAAGTAAAAGTTCTACATGTTCATTTTCCTCAATTTTGTGCTCCATTGTCGTAAGCTGAGAAAATAGCGTGTTGAGAGTATTGATGTGGTCCGTCATCAATGTCAACTCTGACATCCGAAGAGTATATAATTTTCTTTTCAAGAAAATTTTAGTATGCAACGATTTTGCCTCATACAATTTTGTCAACGTATCCTAGATTTGCTTAGCAGTTGTCCTCTCTAAGACACTTGACAAAATTTCATCTGCTAAAGCAAGATGCAAATTGGAGATAGCATCCTCATCTACTTTGATCCATTTTTCGTCTTCAACGGTCTCCGGTCTTTCGCCGGTGGCCATAGCACAACCATCTTTCTGCAATAATGTCTTCATTTTTAATTTTCACAATGAGAAATTATTACCATTGAATTTCTGGATTTCAATTCTTCTTGCCATAATAACCAAGCTCTGATATCACTTGTTGGGAAAAAAAATGGATAATATGGAGAATTGAAAAAAATATGGATAGTACTAATCAAGATAATTCTCAGGAAAGAATGCTCTTGGCAATCTCTTTAGACAGAATTTTCCTTTCCAAGTAAGTTTCCAGGAAAGGCTGGAGGGGTCACAAATGGTCTCACTTAAAATCCAGTCTCCTAAACATAGCTTACTTACACAGTACAATTACACAACTAATCGATACAAAAAATGACAGCAGATGCGATCCCAAAAATATCAAGAATATTTTTCCCACAAGAAGTAAGAGAAATAACAGCGAAAATAGATACCGAGAATTTTACGTGGAAACCCAAATCTGGAAAAAACTATGGGACCAAGTCCAAAAGAATCTCACTATGAAAAATAGGATTTACAATATTTTCCTAGAAACCAAATATTCTTCATTAAGAAAAAAACATAACTCTTAGATTTCTCAATGTGCACAAATGCACCTCACCCATTTTTTTCCCTCTTTCTTTTCTCTCCCTCAGAATAATCCTCACTATTTTCACTCCCTCCTCCTATTATTCTTCTTCTTCTTGAGGATTTGGGATACTAAACCTCTCTGCATATCTCTTTATTTATAGGGAAGGTTTGTCACTAAGTGACAAACCATGAGAATGAGATTTCAAAGAACGAAGGCGTCATGGCCTTCCTTCTTTCTCCTTCTTCTTAAATTAATGAGGTGGGTCCTTCATCATAATGAGGGACAACCACTGCAAGAGTATCTCATGGAATGCTTCATCTGCAAAGGATAGATAAGAGTTGTGGTGATCCACTTTCAGTTCTACATTTTGCCTTTGGAGTTTTCTGACGAGTGTAAGTGTTCTTTGCAATTTATCAAGCTTTTGAATTTTCATCTTTGGAGGAGCTAATATTTGTTGCTTTTCGTTTTTATGTAACTTGCCAACAGATGGTGCTAGAGTAGCTTGGTGGGAGGATGGTAGGCTACTATTGTTTTTTTTTTTTTAATAAAATAAAATAAAAAAGTAAACTATGAGAATAGGGAGGGAGCTCACCTATTTCTCCCACTCCCCACTCTTTTCTGTATTCTTCTCCAGGTAGGCTAAGTTCGAGAAGAAGAAAATAAAGAGTTTTCTTTGATGGATTTTGATCATTCTACTTATTGGACATCTGAGGTAAGTTTCAGTTTCTTGGATTCCTTTATCTGTTTTCTCCTTGATGAATGGATGTCTGACGGATATAATCAATTTCTTTGAGGATTAAAGGTTAGACATCGTTGTTGGAAGGTTGACGCAGTTTAGTTTGACAAGGAAGAGGGATTCTTCAGGTAAGTTAAAAAATTCATTTTTTTTTTGAAAATTTTTGCTAAGGTTGGATTTTTTGTTTCGGTTGGGGTGTTCATGGTCTAGTTCGGTCCAGTTTCAAAGTGAAATCACACCGAACCGGTTGGTTTCGGTTTTGAATTTCCAAAACTGAAACCGATTATTTGGAAAATTGGTACTGAACCAGAACCGAACCGAAAACTTGGTTCCGGTTCCGGTTCAGTACCAGTTTAGAACCAGATTTAATTTAATTTTTTTTAATATTATAATAAAATTTTATAAAAATTAAAAATACAAAAAAAAAAGTAATTATCAATTAATCAGAAACATTGTATTGATTCTTCTGGTACCTATGCTGGAAATCAACGAAACCTAGTTCAGATCTTGGTATATAATCAGAGAAAATGAAATGGGCCGTCTTTGCTCTTGATTTTCTAGTACCCAAATGCTGAAACAAAGATTTAACGCTTTAACATATGAACAATCACATGGCATATACGTAAAAATAGTCATTCTTGTCGATTCTCAGAAATACAGACATTTATGTAGAAAGAGAGAAAGGGAAACCGTTCAGATCTTAGCAGATGAAGAGATAAATGGAAATGGGTCGCAAATATAGTTCGCCGTTCGGGAGAGGAGCCGAAGACGAAGATGCAGACGAACACGTAGACGAACACATAGATGAACACAAACCGAAGACGCAGATGGACTGAGCTCTCTCGACACAGACGAACGGTCTTCGTTCGGAAGACGGAAGAGTCAATGCTCTTCCATTCTCATCCTCCAATCCTATTGCTTCCTGTCGGCAACCAAAAATCGTTCGAATACTAATAGACAAACATAAATGAAGAGAGAGTGGTGAGAACATAGCAGAAGTGGTGAGAAAGTGGTAGAAGCCTGGAAGACATACATGAAGAGAGAGAAAAAATAATTTAAAACATAAAGAAATGGTGGAAGATAAAAAAAATATTAGTAGAAAAGACATAAATAATTTAAAAAGTAAAATAAAGTACAAAAAGTTGAATGAGAGTTTAAAACACTATAAATTCAAAATTGATGAGTCTGTCATCATGAAGACCGAGACGCATGTGGTAGACGAGCGCAGAAGACGAAGTGACAAGTGATTCTTAGAATTCGGTTTGGTCTAGTTTTTTCAGTTTTGAGAATTTAAAACAGAAAATCAGACCAAATATTTTGGTTTTTCATACTCAGAATCGAAATTCGGTTATTCTATGGGTAAAACCGAATTGAACCGACCCAAAATTGCCAGTTCTAGTTCGGTTCTTCGGTTTCGGTTTGGTTTGAACACCCCTAGTTTTGGTGATGGAAATTGTGAAAGAAATCACAGGGCTCCTTGAGTTTTGGGAATCACTGTTGTTTTGGCTTTTGGAGATGAGTTGTAATTAGGGAAAAAAAAACCAGAGTTCCAGCAGAACTCTGCTTGGCCAGCAACTTTGCCAAGTCACTGGGTTGTGGGCCAAGCCCTATTATGGGCTAAATTAAAATTTGACCCAATCATTATTGGGTCATTTTGGGGGCCATTTCGACCCTATCATTTCTGGATTATCTTTGTTTAACTTAGAAATTCATATTTGTTAATTTTAGAGTTTTAATTCTGATTTTGATGAAAATGTTATGAATAGATTCCAAGATTTAAAAAATTATTTGGACTTGTTTGCTGTTGAATTCTTGGATCGTTTACTGTTAAGCTTTGGTATTGGTAGGCTCCGAGATTTAAATTTATAGTGTCATGACATTGATTTTCTAAAAAGATATTTTGAGACATGTTTTCGCATTAAATGACATGTTCCTTTTAAGGCTTGTCGAATTTTATATTATGTATATCTTTTACTGATCATATTTAAAATTTAAGCATGCATATTTATTTTAATGTTATACTCAGTTATATATACATTTGGATTATGTACTGTTGTTGTTAACTAAAGTAATGAGACAGCTGTATGTGCCATGTCCCTAGGAGCAAAACCCTAAACCTGATTAGGATCATTGTGCCTGTTGCGATCACCTGAGTATCGACGTTGTTTATTTTCGTTACTTGTTCTATTGCACAATTCTAATATTTCATTTAAAGTGGTCATTTTTAAATAAGTTTTAGCATGTTCACATATTTTATAAACATAAAGTTTAATCCTTACTGAGTTTAGTCGACTCACCCCAAATTGATTTATCTCTTTTAGGAAATAATCAAAGTGAGTCCTAGCTACCACCCAAAGAATAAATTGGAGAATTCTATGAACAACCTTAATTTTTATTTTCTTGAGAGATTAGATTATTTTTTTCATGAACTTTGTACCTTAGAATTATTTTTATTTTTAATTTTTTTATGCATAGTTTTGGACCTTGTTTATTTTACACTACTTTAATATCACTACTAATTAAGAGTTTAAGATAAGGGTGAGACAATTTGGTCCGTTTTGGATTATATTGTTCCTCGTTCTATCTTAGGTTCCCTTTGAGACGTGACAAATATCCAGTTCAAGTTTTGGCTTCAAAAACTGCCATCTTTCGTGTGAATCTTTCATTTCTCCCCAGGGTATGAATGATTAAGATATTATTATCATTTGTTTCTTTGATAATTCATGAGAAATTACAGTCAGATGATGAACAACAAATGTGTACCAAAACCATCTATTGTACAAATATTGATAAGAATGTATGGTTTTGCTTTTCTTAGTTTACAACACCATAAATTGGATGAAACTTAATTTCTTTTTTTCATATGAAACTATTGACTTTCTGTAATTTTGCTAGTTGTATTAGATGAAGGAGGAACATTTGTACATTTATTTCTTGCTGTAACTATTAGAGTGTTCGGCCCCAAAAGTGATCCAAGATAGAATAGGGAGCTAACCAGCCATCGAACAAACTGTGCCACTTGATTCTTAACCCTAAATGTCTAATGTAGCTGTGGAATACTTCAATAAAGACAAAGTCATGACCCAAAACAACTATACGAAAAAGAAATTCCAAACTTACAAAATAATCTCTCGATTGAGAAAGTACTAAATAAATAAAGGTCCTGTAGAGCTCACTCTAGCCCACACTTCCATTGTGGATTTTGATGCTTTCACGGATACTCGCATGGAATACTAGATTTTCCAAGTAATCTAAGAACTCCAACTTCACTTAAAAAATTTGCAACTTTAAATAATACAGAATAATTTCATGCATATATTTGACTGATTTTGTCAGTTAAATTGACAATCTTTAATTCAAAATTTAATCCTTATTTATTAAATCGGTTCTCCATACATTAGCATAAAACAATCTGGATCACTAACAAATATTGGATGGAAAACGAGATTTACCTCTCTGAAGATGTCCAAAATCCAAATCCTTCGAAGTCCAAGTACAGAAAAACAATCTGACCCACACACATTATAGCCTAAATTAGAACACATATTACAACTCCATCTTTTTGCAAAAGTTTCAACATAAAAGAAGAGGTTTACTGATAGGTTCCTCCACCAAGATTTTCATTACACAAAATCCTCCTTCACAGTTCTCTACACACTCTGTGGGAGATTTCCTTATCATATTTGAAGGAGAAGACCAAGGATAAATTGACAAACAATGAAGGTAGTTTTTGGAGATGGAAGGTTTTCTATAAACTTGTCATTATTTGCCACATAATGACATTACAAAAAAATATCCTCATTTAAATTCAACAGCTGTTATATTCTCTCCCTCTTAAGAAATTTCATTGTGAAATTTAGTACATCCTCAAATGTTCCACCAGAAGTGAGGGTATTTTGTTTCCATTTTGACTCAATCTCACAAGTAGCTTCTATTTTGCTATGATTCTTCCACTAAACACGAACCAAAAAAATTTTTATGGTGACATAAAATTCTAATATCAAGGCCCAATATCCTCTTGGGCACTTTGTCATAAGAAACATCCTCCTAGATATATATACATCGGGGTAGCGACCCAATTTTTATAAACTTTAAAACGTTGAGATTTGAAACACTTTTTGAATATTTTTTTATTTCATAAAACATGGCATAACAGAAGATTTTTTGTAATAAAAGCATTTGAGAATATTGCAATGAAAAACCATAAATAAATTTTTTTTTCTTTTAAATCCTTTACATTATACAAATCAAGTTATGAATTGAAAACCATTTACATTCTCTTTCTCCTTTATCCTTTAGCCTAACCAGCCGCAAGATCCACAATGCATAAATCCTCCATTAGTTGCTCCTTTCTTTATTCTCACGCTTACTTACATCACAAGACTTAAACTATAAGTCTTATGCTTAGTAAGAAATGATATGCATAATAAATCATGAAATGCAGTTTTTATAAAATAGTTTCTATTTTAGTTTCCTCGCTTTATCTTGGTTTCCTTTCCTTTTGGTTATCATTGGAACCTCACTCATTGCTTCTATCATTGGGGAATGAATCCGCCAATGGGGACCTCATCCACCGCAACATTTTTCAATGAGTTTAGTATCTAAAGCCTTTTATAAAATAGTTTCCATTTTAGTTTTCTCTCTTCACCTTGGTTTCCTTTCCTTTTTGATTTATCATTGGAACCTCATTCATTGCCTCTATCATTGAGGAATGAATCTGATAATGCATCTACCAATGGGAACCTCGTCCACCACAACCTTTTTCAATGAGTTTAGTATGTAAAGCCTCTATTAATGGGTTAAGAATTCAAGTTTCTATCATTGGATCAAGTATCCAAGCCTTTATCATTGAAATTCTTAATCTTCTTTATGTTTCTTTACTTGAAAATCATATACATGACAAACAATTTTCTTTACATTTCTTAAAGTGATGCATGAACATAAATGAATGCATACAACTTAACACATCATTAACATATATAATCCTCAACCAAACTCAGTATCTATTAAGCATAAACATCAAACAACATGTTATTAAACAACAACATGATCAATAAACTTATATCTATCTAGCACAACCATCAAATTCTTAAGCAACCATATGAGCAATTCATCTTAATAGCCATCAAACACAACATCATCGAGCATATCCTCAAGTGAATAAAACCAACTTATTGCTTGTGATGTATCCCAAAAAGGAAAAACACAAACATCATTTCTTACCTCCATTTCCTTGAAGAATAGAGAAGCAATAATCTTCCTAGGGTTCTTCTTCTTCAAAGTGTTTCTCCTCCTAAATTAAAGATTTCCCTTCTATCTCAACCCTTTTATTCTTCTTTTTCACTCCTTCAATGTCTTCTTCTTCCTTCCTCTCTCAAGTTCCCTCTCTCACGGAGCTCACCTTCTCTCTCCCTTCTCTTCTTTCCTTTTTCCCTCCTTTTTCATTTTCTCTACTTTCCTTATACTAAAATTCACCTTCTTCAGTCATCCACAAGCAAGAAGTGGCACCCTCTCAGCAATAAGATGATGAGTAATCTACTTTTTATCCAATAAAAACATAACATTGCAGCACATTTTTGGTGACCTTTCACCTTACCGGTTGACTACCTATCATAGGTTGATCTACCGCAAAACTACCCGAGACTAGACTCTGTATATTCTTCAGTATACCAGTCAGTCGCCTTCCTTCAATTGATTGACTGCAAATCTCAAACTTTAGAATCTGTATAAAAGCTAGTCGTTCACCAATCGACCGCAACTTCCAATGTTATGCAATCTGTATTGAAGCTAATCGACCATTAAAATGAAGGTCGACCACCATACAACCAAAAAGTCCCCCATTTTTCATACTGTGCAATTTTAGTCATTCAACTCCTCATTGATCAACCACTATCTCTCTCATAAGTCCCATAACCATTTAAATCTTCTCTCCTCCTTAAGCCATAACACAAAACTCCTACATTACATCTTATATCACAATTTCAAACACATTATAACTAACAGACATTGTTATGACAAAATCTTATATTCACCATGATAAATCTAGGTTATTACAATCGTTCTAGGAGAAAACATGTGACAAATCAAATATACATCACCTCAACAAAGATACATGGAGGTGTTTTAAACATAGTTCAATTGTGGTAGTAAATCCTAGTGATAAGCCACTGCAG
This sequence comes from Begonia loranthoides, assembly GCA_022433065.1. Lineage (NCBI taxonomy): Eukaryota > Viridiplantae > Streptophyta > Magnoliopsida > Cucurbitales > Begoniaceae > Begonia > Begonia loranthoides. The sequence continues at coordinate 22,232,781 of CM039477.1, read as the reverse complement.
TCACAACGACAATAATCCAAAAAGTGGTCTGTATATTTAAGAGGTAACTCACCATTAACACCAAAACGACTAATTCCTCTGCCTTGGTTAGGATTAAATACGATCAAAGATGTTAACTTGTTTTCAAAACTTAGCCAAAAATAAGGAAGATCAGGATGGACTCTTATAAAGGTCTTCACAAGGCGATACACTAATATTGATCAAAAGTCATTAATACATATGAATTGCATCTAGACAATTCTTCAATCAATCACTAAAATTCAAAGCACATGACATCATCATACCTTTGAGAGTAAGTGTTGACAGCTTGAACTATCCATTTGTCTTAAAATTATGAGTAGAATAGAAATAAAATCCAGTGTCCTAAACTTTCAATAGGCTTTTGAAAACCGCAAGGTAACTTTGGGTCCACGCCAAAACTTTAATAGAAGAATTACATTGAAGTCAAAGGATATTCTTTAAATAAATTTCACTTAACTCGACAGAGAATAACTCAACTGTAGGGGATGAAACATGCAAACTGAATTATTCATCCAAAAATCTACCAAGACAATAAATCTTTGCATGGTTCATCAATAATCTAAACAATAAGCTCATAATAGTTCTCTCCCATCTGCACTGGACTTATAAAGATAGTAAAAATAGAGCAATCTTAAATGTTTGAACATAGACAACTAATAGATCCAAATATAATCACATTTATACTACATCTTGCTCCAAGCAGTCTACCAACATTGACATAGATGTCATTATACAATTGTGTACTATTATAAGAAATATAAAATTTCAACTTATGGTTTTCAACTAAAATCTCTCCCTTCTATTTCAAATACCTAGACACTACTACTGTGCCCTTGAAAAACAGAATTCCATTAGCACCGACCACTCAAACGTCGTGCATAAATACTCCCTTAAGTTTATTAATAAGCTTATGGATTTTCTTAACATGTTTACGAAGAGTAAAAATGTTGTCCTTCAATTATACTCACATTGCAGACCCTAATCTTGACATTAAATATTATGGCTATTAGGAATTTAAGATTTACTCCAATTCTTTAACATCAAGTAATGAAAGAATGCTTTAAAGAGGTTAACTCAAAGCATTATCCATGACATTCACTTATCAAAATGGTAATCCAAATTAAGTTGCTCTTTTTTCATATATTTTACTCATTTGTCTAAGACTTGAATCACACTCCATAAATAAATACTAAACCGTTTATGGTAAATGAAAACTTCAAACTTTTCACCATAAAATTAACTCCATCAAATTTTAAAAGAAAATAAAAGTTTTACTAACTTGAATCCATTAGTGAATTCGTTATCAACTAACAGAACTTAAAGGTATTAACTTTTTTATACTACACTATTACGAATCCAAATCTAACTTTTGATCTTCAATAGATAGACACAGTAAATATGCATATGGTATTGCCAAAAATAGCTCTATAACCAAATTGTGTTTCAACTTCTCAGAGAATTAGGTTATTTAAATCCTTTTGGGTGATTTAGTTAATCCTTTTGTTTGCTATCTCGATATGAATTTTCTCTTTAAATTAAAACTAAGATGCTAATAATTCAATAATGCAAGGAAAGAGGGAATAGAGAATGCAAACGGTATGTTAATGTGATTCGACCAATCTTGCCTGTGTTCGCGCTCCAAAGCTCTTCCTTGAAAATTCTTTTCACTCTAACTCTTTCGATCATGGCCGATTGAACTCCCTGGTGTCAATCAAGTCTTAGACCGACTCTTCTTGGGCATCACCCTTTAATCATTCTACTATAAAGTATGTAGAAGTTTTAAAAGGTTAAATATAAACAATCTAACTCTCACAAATGTATATCTCAAGTTGAGGAATAAGAGAGATTACATCTTTGGCTCAGAGTTGAATAATCAAATATCTCAAATAAAATTGGTAGCACTTCATCATAAATATTGTGTTCAGTAGTTTGTACAACGAAGGTTGCTTCTATTTATAGATACCTTCAAAAACTCAGAGCCCAAGTCGACCACCTATACAAATTGGTCAACCTCTTTGCTACTGTTGAGAGAACTTTGAATAGGCCAGGTGAGCATCAGTAACTTTAGGTCAACACCACATTCTCATCAATCGACCTCTTCAGCAAATTTCAAAATTGGATGCTCTTAGGAGGTTTTTCAGATGATCTCAATTCTGTCTGGTTGACCGGTCCACCACACCAGTCGATCTATGCAAGGTCTGATTGACCTCTTCAGCAGATCTTTGAAAATTCGTTGCTCTAGGGAGTTTTCTAGATGACCTTTCAGCTTGGGAAAATCAACTGTGATGGTTGACCTATGCATAATCTAGTCAACCTCAACCTCTTCAGAAGATTTTCAAAAAATTAGTTGATCTTGGAAGTTTTTTTGGAAGACCTCTCACCTTCGTCAGGTTCAGACAACCCAATATTTTTTCCTTAATTTAAGTTGTATAAGTTATAGGAACTTTAACATTAACCATAAAGACTTCACAAAGGCATTAGAATCATCCAAATACCTACTTTCGAAGGTATTTTCAATAAGAGCAAATATATATAATCCATCATTGAAATATCCAAATGATATTATCAAACAAGTATGTTCATTATCAACATAATTTAAACTCAACTTGGATATATTCAACAATATGACTACATCATCAAATTAAGTCAACTTAGAATTAATTATTCAATCAATCATGTTCATCATCAAAACAATTAAGTTTAATTTCTAAAAAGCTAACACTATATTTATATTATGTTGCTTGGAAATTATGTAGAACTTTTAGTGAATTTAAAGAAACTATCTACTAGACAATTTTGTTTTCCACGTTAGCAATTAATTAAATTAAGAGTAAAATATGAATTAAATCTGGAAATTTATAGATTCATTCAATTTAAACGCTATTTTTTTCATAAAATAAACCTTGAACTATGGATTACATTCAACTGAAACATTAAACTTTTTGAACAAATTGTGATTGTATGGTTATGAACATATTCCATGCATTACAAAAAATATTTTCTAAAAAGAACTAAATTTTCATACATATGTTTTATGAAAGAAAGAACAAATGAATGAAATGAAGAAAACAGAAGAAGCTTTGGCGATTTGGTATCCATGTAGCTTTGGGGGTTTATCCTCCAATGTAGCTTTGGTGGGTGTGTCTCTCAATGGAGCTTTGGTGGACTTGTTTCCCAATGATTTAGCTTGGTGCCGAATCCCAATGGTAAAGAAAGAAAGAACGAACGAACGAACGAACGAATGAACGAACGAATAAAGAATAAAAGACTTATGGTTAGCTTTTTCCCAAAGTAGCATGTTCATCTTTTCATATGTTCATGGTTTTATATATTACTTGTTAAGTCTTAGACTTATAGATGAACCTTGTGTTGTAGGTGAGGAAAGTTATTACGAGTTGCATGATGAAGAAATGGGTTAATGGGCATGCCTGTAGTGATCACTTGATGTTGTTGGGATTCAGACCTGTTGGACGTGGCTTTTTAAAAAGAGAAGAGGTTTTGAAAGAAATACGATTATGGATAAAGAGAAAAGTTAACTCTTTATGGTTTTATGGATTGATTGATGAACTGTGAAAGTCATTTTTTTGTTATACTACTTTTATGGGTGTTTAGATTTTTAAACATACATGTTTTCAATGTTGAGAAAAACTTCCGTTGTGTTTATTTTAAAAAAGCACAACTTACTTGTTTATTTTAAAAGACATGTTTTAGTTATTTATTTTTTTTTAAAAAACGATATAATAATAATAGAGGATTTTGGAAAGAATTGTTACAACTTGGTACCAAAGTCAGGTTTTAAAATCGGTTCTACAGACTGTCCAACGACATAAGCCTCAACATAGACATACTACATCAACTCTAAGTATGTTGTCTCATAGTACATTTAATTACTTGGTTGTTTTATTTTGACTGTGTAAGGTGTCTGTTAATAGAGAGTAATATTATAGTAGGAAGAAATATTGATGCTAGGGATGAGATATTAAGATATTAGGCCGACTCTTTATGGAAGCACTTGTTTGGCTAAAGAGATCATTCTTATATGGATAGAAGAAATAGTAATTCAAATTTGGATAAAGCGAAAGTTTTAGAATGTGTAGATTCAAACATAAGGACTATATGAGGTTTTGCTTTCGATGTCGATCTAGAATCAGGAAAGAGGAAATGATGAAACCCATTCCAATGAGCTATTCATCGTTGTGTAATGCATTCATACAATGAAGAAGATACTTGGTGGTGCATATATCTTGACTCTATGGTAAAATATTCTATTGCACATTTTAGTATAAATGTGTGAGAATTGGATGAGCAATGGTATGCAAGTCATACCATATTCGATGGTTTTAGAAAAAGTGCTTGGGGGTAGAGGAAGCAGAACTACACAAGTGCAAGAGGATGCAAAACTACACCAGTGCAAAACGAATGGAGTATACTGGAAAAATCTTTGAGTGAATTGAACCCCAACAAGGAATTGAGTTGTAATGAGGTTCAAGAAGTCTTTTTAAAAAAAGAAAAAAGAAAAAAGAGAGCAATCCTCCAGTGATGAAAAATAGCAAGAGAGGAAGAGAAGCATCCTTAGGGAATCATTGAAAAATGAAACTAAATGTTGAAGCACTACATACTATTAATGTCTGAAGTACAAGGGGATACTATTTTGGAGAGTGCAGAACTAAAATATGATGGAGGTCTATAGGAAATGAGTTTGGTCTTGTGGTCGGAGACTACCCAACATTACATAGGGGATAAAAAGAAGTTACGCCAAGGATTTTGCTCTTGCTAGAACTAATTGATAAGCAACATACTAAGGTATTAAGTAAGATTATTTTGGTGATGTAGCTCAATATACCTTGATAGACGAAGGAGCTACACATATTCATTAGTATCCTTAATATTTTAGTACTGTAGTGATTTGTCTACTTAAGGTTCAAAAGTGTGAGGACTAGTAAGTTAAGGATTTTGACTTTAAGAATTGGCTAGGATTGTGATGTCAACATCATATGCAAGAATGAAGGGGGTTATTGTTCAAACAATAAGGAGAAGAAGGTTGAAAATGTTTCGATTGTTTGGGGACACCTAATGTAGATTACTGGTAAATAAGTACTTGTGTGAGATTGCCCTTCCGTCATACCAGAAAAGGAAGTGTCATACATAACAAAATAGTACATGATAAGTAACATGTCAAAGGTATAAACTCATATGGTAGAGCTAGAGGAGATTCAATCTCATTCAACATTGAGTTACAAGGAAAAGCCAATTCAGAATTTTGACTTTTAAGGTAAAGGAACTACGACATAAGCCATTTTCACTGGTAAAGGTTTTATAGCAAAATCATACTCTGAATAAAAAGAAAATGTAACGTGGGAAAATGAAGAAAATATACGACTAGGTATCCAGAGTTGTCTATGTGACTAAATTTTAATTAACGGTAGTAGGATGTAACGACAACAAATTTAATAGAAGATGTTTTCTTCGATGTACACTATTGGTGATTTATTGGAAGTTCTTATTGTGTTAGTGAAATTATGCATGAGATAATGAAATTGTGTTGTGTCTTTGAGTGTCCACCACTTAAAAAAAAGGATGGTGTTATTTTAAGTTAAAGGGCGTCAAAGGGCTAAAGAAGTAGTGGACAAAATGACCATTGAATGATGAAGAGATCAGATGAAAAATAGATGTTGGATGAAGGGGATCAGACAAAAGAGACTGCTGGATGAAAGACATTGAATGACAAATGGATCATTGAATGAAGATGACCAGATGAAAAGGTAACCATTAGATCTAGCTGCCGGATGTCCTCCAAGTGCTGAGGGATGTCCATCATTGGAATGAATGACTAAGATGAAAGGAGGAGAATCTGTGGTAGAAAGAAATGTGTCTGTAGAAAGATATGTGTCTGGAAAATGGACGATGTTATATTATGGAAAGGAATGCATCCACAAAAAAGAATGGGTTTATAGAAAGGAATGCGTTTGTAGAAAGGAATGTGACCAAAAAATGGATGATGTCATATTATGAAAAACAGTGTGTCGTAGTGAACAGTGAAGTTGCAAAAAGGAATGTGTTCACAAAAAGGTACGTTCGCATAATGGACAACGTCGTATTATGAAAGAAATGTGTCCGTGGTAGAAAGGAATGCATGTTGTGACTAATAAGTAAATAAATAAATGTCGTCGTTTGAATAAAGTATCTGCTAAAGAGGAGAATCTACAAAAAGGAATGCATCCGCGACAAATAAGTAGAACACGTGAAACGTCGTAGTTTAGATGGTGAATCTATTGAGGACGAGAATCCGCAAAAAGGGATAATCCACAGCAGATAAGTAAAATGCATAAAATATCATCGTTCGGATTTAATATTCGCTGACGACAAGGACCCGTGAAAAGGAATGGATCCATAGTGGATAGGTAGAAGGAAAAAAAAACATCATCATTTGGATGGAGAATCTGCTAATGACGAGGATCCCCAAAAATGAGCGCATCTATGGTGGATAAGTAAAGCGTTGAACGTCTTCGTTTAAATCTAAGGATCAACAAAAAAAAATAGTGAATATTACGCGAGTGTAGGCGTCTGCAGAAAGGAACACGTCTACAAATCAAATAACATCGTCATTTAAATTTAAGGATTCACCAAGAACAGTGAATATTACAGGAGTGTAAGCTTCCACGGAAAAGAATGCGTCTGCAAATCAAAGAAAGTCATCATTTAAATCTAAGGATCCATGAAGTATAGGGAATATTGCGGGAGTGTAGGCGTCCAAGGAAGAGAACGCGTTTGTGAAATGAAGGAAGTAGTTGTTCTGTAATCAAGGGACTTCCATCCTTGCCCTAGGTGCAACTATAAAAGGGAAAATTTATGAAGAACCATTGCCATTCTTTTATTGGAGTCGACAAAATTGATCCTTCTCATAAGTACTTTCAAGGAAACAAAACGCTGGAACACGAGGCGAAGCTAAGAAGTGGACAGATTCTTCTAAGGAAATTGAGGTAAGTAATGTTGTGTGTGCATGGCCTTCGAGTCTACAACACAAGGTATTAGGGTGGTGCTTTATGTTGACTACTGACATTCCATATGCTGAGATTATTATTATGAGGATATTAACAACTCCTTACTAATATTTAAGTTTACATGATGAGTGTAACTACTATGAGGATATTATTGACTCCATGTTGATGTTTGTGTTACGTGATAATGGTTTCTATACTGAAACTACTATGAGAATAATATTGACTTGTTGTTGATATTCGTAATACTTGATGATGGTTTCTAAGTTGTTCATTTGATAATATAGGTCGAGAATCTATTGGTATGCTGTTAATATATTTTGTGATTAGTATGTATGTGTGACAGTTTGCATGGCTTAAAATAGTTGCTGCATGAGGTCTTTAATATTGTGATCGTATGTTCATGAGCATATTCTATGCATCACAAAAAATGTTTTCTAAGAAAGAACTGAAAGGGGTTTTTCATGCATATGTTTTATGAAAGAAAGAACGAATGAATGAAATGAAGAAAACAAAAGAAGCTTTGGTGATTAGGTATCCATGTAGCTTTGAGGGTTTATCCCCAAATGTAGCTTTGGTTGGTGTATCCCCTAATGGAGCTTTGGTGGACTTGTGTCCCTAATCATTTAACTTGGTACCGAATCCCAATGGTAAAGAAAGAAAGAATGAATGAACAAACGATAAAGAATGAAAAACTTATGGTAAGCTTTTTTCCAAAGTAGCACATGCATCATTTCATATGTTTGTGATCTTATTCATTACTTATTAAGTCTTAGACTTATAGATGAATCTTGTGTTATAGGTGAGGAAAGTTATAATGAGTTACATGATGAAGAAACAGGTGAGTGAGCATGCTCGTGGTGAGCACTCGATTTTGTTGGGACTTTAGACCTATTGGATGTGGCTTTTAAAAAAAGAAGAGGTTTTGAAAGAAATAAGATTATGGATAAAAGGAAAAGTTAACTCTTTATGGTTTGATTGATGAACTGTGAAAGTTGTTTTTTGTTATACTACTTCTATAGGTGTTTAGATTTTTAAACACCACATGTTTTCAATATTGAGAAAAATCTTCTGCTGTGTTTATTATAAAAAGACATGATTTACTTGTTTATTTTAAAAGACATGTTTTAGTTATTTATTTTAAAAAAATTATAATAATAAAGGATTTCGAAAAGGGTCATAACAATTCCTAATGCATGAAAAAACTGATTTTATCATTTTATTTTAAAAATCATGAACTAGTAAAGAAAATGATATGCATGGATTTAAATTCAACAAAACTCATTAACCAATTTAAAATCAAGCTCTACAAGCCATCGATGGAGCAAATATAAAAAATACTGCTACATACATAGGTAACTATATATAGAATAGTATCTTCATAATTTTCTGTAGAAAATAGTCCTAATAAAAATAATATAATACCCAAAAATTTCATGATTAATTATAATACGACAATTTAAAATTTAATAAATTTATTATTGTCACGATTTATGAATTTTAATAAAACTTAAAGTATTAGAATTATTAAATAATTATGGAATTAGGAAAGATGATGGACTATAAGGTCCAACACAAAGGCTAGGGCCCAAAGACTCATTAACACTTACCTTTCTACTTATTGGGAAGGAAGCACATTATTAGGCCAAGTGGAGGAGCCACAAACTCGTAAAGACCAAGAAAAGACAAAATGAAAGCTGAAGATTGCGTTGATGTGGAAATCATCCAAGTGGTTGAGCATGGAAAAGGCATAGCTGCCAAAAGTCATCAAGACTTGAAGAGGAAGGAACTAGAGTTAAATTAAACTTTCAGTAAAGTTGCCTAAAACATAGTATGGAAATCAGCCAAGTGTGTGTGTAGCTGATTTAGTATTAGTATTTAATAGTTTCCTTTCAGTTTTTTTCTTATTTTATAGTGTAAGTGACTATTTGAAGCCACCTTGCGTGATTGTCTAGACACATTGAGTTGAATATTAAAGTTTTGCTTTATTTCTTGAATTTGGAGTGATTCATTTTTCTACGTTTGGTGTGTTCATCCAAGTCTTGTGGTGTGATATCACAATTGAGGTTACTTTGTGAATTGAGTAATCTTTCTTATTAGCATCCGTGTTCTTGTTCGTTGAAGAAGACGTGTGAAGTGGTGTCCAACTTTTAAGAAGAATTATATTAGTGGAGTTTTCCATTCGAGAGTACAAGTTGTGATTTCCTGTTATTTTCGGCCAATCTTGTAATGACCCGGATTTCTTTACTGTCTTATAATCTCATTATCCTTACTAATTTGACAAGGTAAGAATCATTTCTAAAGAAAATAGTTTATCAGAGTGCATAAAATCCGATCGTTAGTAAAAACTCATTCTTACTTCGTCATTAAAGAGAATAAAACTATTATTCTTCAAAATTCGTTCATAAAAATTTGCGGAAGCATAATTAAACTAGAAATTATTTCTTCACCGAATAACATAGAATGATGAGTGATAGTTGTCTGAAAACATTATTTAAAACATAAATCTAAGGTTTAGTGTTCAAATAAAACTTACATACGATTTCAAATCCAAGTAAAGGAAATAAAGAGGAAAATGTAATGTTCATAAAGGATAACTTTTCAACCTTAATTCTTATTTATTTTTCTTTTTCCTTCCTTTACTCGTATCGTACTACCACTCCATTTGCCTCTTTATCGAACCAACCGCAGGCTCCACCGGAATGACCTATTCTTTAAATTCTTGTATATTTCCATCGTTACCTACACCACAAATAAGGACGTGAGCTTACGTCCAGTAAGGAGATGGGGGAAAACAATTATGCATATCTCTCTTTAGTTCTGTAGGATCGAATATAACCTAAAAGGGGAGTGAATTAGGTTATTTAATAAATTTCGTGCAATAATAATTTTTCTAACTAATATCAATTTAATCACAAAACAGCCACAATATGACAAGTAATATAAAAGATAGAGTTAGAGATTTTTGACACCGAGTTGTTAACGCGGTTCGGCAAAGAACGCCTACGTCCGCACTTCAAGGTCCTCTCTTGAAGATGTATTCAACTAACCGCGTCCAGTTACAATTGATTGAACTTGCAGGGGTGTCAATTGAACCTTTACAACAACTAATTCGGAGGGCGTTACCCTTTACTCGATTACAATTTTTCTCACAGAAAAATACTCAAGATCTAAATACACCAATCCTCACAACAATCAAAATATCTCTCTCAAGTATTTTGGAGGATGTGTTTACCACTCAAATTCTTGCACAATGGTTGAGTCCGAAATTCGGCAGAGCTTCGCTAAAAATCTCTTTGTTGTCTTCCTTCTTTGAAGTCCATCTATTTATAAATTTTCCTAGTACGGTCGTCCTAAACACCTTTAGGATCTTCCACAGTCGAACGTTGGAAAATAGCCATTGGAAAAATTTGTGTACTTGCGGACGCCATTTTCCCGTCCGCATCGTTCGCGTGAATCGTCCGCGTCGAACACTTGAAATGGCAGATTCAAATCTGCGTCCGTGACGTCTGTGGACATTCAGTCCATGTGGGAACGCCAAAAACTGGTGTCCTCAGCTTCTTCTCCCGTCCGCTTGGCTGAGGGGATGTGGACGCTAAATGGCGTCCGCCTCGTCCATGTGACTCGTCCGCGTGAATCTTCGACATTACAGATTCAAATCGGACGACTCGAAATGGCGTCCGTGGCGTCTGCAACGTCCACTCTAACATAGTTTGCACTGAGGACGGAATCCGGACGCCTCCACGCCATCCGCACTTCATCAAACTGCGTCCGCATGTGTACATAGCACTTCAATCTTGCACGAGACGCATCCTCTAAGTCATACAAATCTTCCATATCACTGCATAGACTTAGAGAAACATATTAAACAATCCCAATACCCTTGATCAAGGGTATTCTCAATTTAATCGATAAATATGATATATAGAAATTCAATGTATAAACAACTTTTACACTTTATTAAATTTCACATCATCTAGATCACATAGTCTAAACAATCTCCCTTATTGATGATGTCCAAAACATATAAAGTTGTTTATATCCAAACTTAAGCATGTGCCACAAATATTGCATATTTGATTTGCTCAATTTAAGTTATGCAATTTATCCACCAATTAATCCAAGCAACATGCTACTAAAATACAACATATTGATTTACTAAATTAATTAACATTTTAGTCATCATCAAAATACAACTTAACCTAACAAAAAGGCTAACAAGTTCTTCTTAGAATGGGGGCCACCCAAACCAAATTCTTTCATTATGTTCATTTTCTTTGTTCGTTCTTTAAACTCGTACATCAAGCTAGAGATTGAAGGTTTTCCTTTGAGATGGCCTAGTTGATCGGATTCTAACCTCCTGTGTGCATATTAGTCCCTTTCCCGACTTGGTAAGGGTGTATCCTAGCAGCTAGGCTAGATCCAGACTACCCATCTACCTCAACTCCCTATTTCTGGCATATACCCGCCTTTAGGGTTCTTTCTTTTTTCGGTGTATCTTGCCTTTAGAGTTCTTCGGTAATGAACGTGTCCTGCTCATCCCGAACATTTCATTTTCATAGCATTTTTCCTCACTCATACGTGTGGGTACCACCCCAAAGGTTACCCCCTACTTGGTTTCTATTATCATGAACTCAATCTACTTAACCCCTTTCTAATCAACCAAGCACATATAAGAAATATTATCACCACTTCAGAAAATCCATAGAGATAAACGAAAGTAATATCATCACATACTTCACTTAACAAAAGTAATAAACTCTATCTCAAAACAAAATATGCTTCCTTATGTAAGAATTCATTATGTGGACACGAGCTTAAGAATAAATGGCATGCTTCATAAAATTAATAATAGTAGTAAATTATGCTACGAATAACATGCTTTTTAACTTATTTTGTAGCAGAAAATATGGTTACCATACCGCAGAAAATACGATCATGGAAACTTACTTCTAAACGACTATTTAGCAGCATTTCATTCAAAAGACATCATAAACTTCAGCAACGACAACTAAACATGATCTTTTGGTAGACAGTATACAGTAATTGATCGAATAACAGCTGATACAAAATCTTTTGCATGCTTAATAACATGGTTCTCATGTGACACCTACAACAGTGAAGATAAAAGAAGCATAACAACAAAAGAGACTAGCAACTAATGCTTTCTAATGAACAATTTACCCACAACAAAATAGCGAAAAGTATACATGCTTCACATAACCGAAAGGTAACAAAAATAATTTAATCCAAGATATTCTTCTATGTATTTCTTAATATCTTAACATAAACGTGCTTGAAGGAAAACAGAACTTCACTCAACACTATAGACTAACTAAAGCCATTCAAAACAGAATAGGATACATTGATCAATTATCCAACATTTGTACTTCTTTCATATCACTAAAAATCTCACTATCTAACATTTTTACGTCTTTCTCATCACTACATCAATAGAGGAAACATGAAATCGTCATTGTCATCGCTTAGAACAATCTGTCAAGAACTTATGCGTACTTTTCTTGTCTTTCGTTTTTAAACGTTTCTCCTACAAAATACTCCTACAATACATTCATATCATATAATAAAAGTGATAAACTACAGAAAATCAAAACCAAACCAAGAAACAACCAACAATACTTGGGTGTAGGGTCTCCAAATGGCCAAAAACAACTCATTCCTTACCTTCTATTGACGATATGTGAACTCAACAGCCAACTCCCACCTTTGCACAATTATGGATGAAGCAATGCAGGAGAGAAACAAGGGGACAATGCAGGAGAAGAGTTAAATAGAGGAGAAGAACTTACCTAGAAGCCAAAGGAAGCAAAACGTGCAAATAGAGTGGGCTACAGAGCTACTGCCAAGACTTTTGTGTGAGTATTAACTTGCTAAATGCCGAGTTTCGTCCAATTTTTCTGACTTTTATTTCCTGAATTTTCGCAGATCTGCTAACTTTTGGACGGATCCGAATGCCGTATCGTCGTCCGCATACGTCTGCAAGACCAAAAATACCGACGAATTGGCATCCTCACTGTGTCCATACCGTCTGCAGCTGTGTTGTGGATGTCGTACTGTTGTTTGCATCGTCCGTACATAGCGTCCAAATTTGGATAGATTCATTCGGACGCTGAATCTAGGTGTCCGCAGTCATCCGCAATCATCCGTAACACACCAGTTTTGAGACAGATTCATTCAGACGCTGCCTTAAGTCATCCGTATCATCCGTACATAGTGTCCTAAAGTACTTAAATCTATCCTTTTTCGTATTTTTTTCTAAGTCTTGCCCAAATTAAATGCCTACGAGGGTATACGTCGCAACTTAACATCCATAGGACGATGTATTATATAGATATCAAACCCATTTTATTCCCAACTCTTTAATTACATCGTTTATCCAAAAAAAGTTAGGATCGGGTTGTTACAAATCTAGTTTAACCAGGCATATTTATTTATTTGCTGCATTTCTTAACATTATTTTTGGAGGGGAGATTCTTATTTCATTTAAGAGGTTGTTGTCCAAATTTTGTGAAGAAAACTTCTATATTCATCAAGATATGGACTTCTAAAGATGGTTATTTCCTAAAGTGGTTTTGCGGCAAATATAGAAATTTCTTCAACTCGTTGATCTCCAACCTGCAGCCGGTCGACATCTATTCATCCAAAAAACAGCGGACGTTCAAATCTATAAAGCCACTGGTCGTTCACCTCCAGAGCTGATTGACCGCACAAGCTAATTCTTTCCTTAACCATCTATTGGCGAATCAAAAAATTCAATAAAGAATTTTTTTCAATAGGTAATAAAATAAAATAGAAAATATGAAAGAATTTGGAAATATGAATATAGTAGAATTAGTAAAGAATATTGTGTAATATCTGCGGTTAAGGTAAGTCTAAAGTGTGGGTTTAATTTAATAATTTATGCTTTAGAAATAAGGAAAGTATAAATCGTTGTTTAGTTATGTTAAATACTGGAATTTAAAGAAAGATATTGCGTAGAAGGGATCAAATGCTTCAAAATCCATTGGATAAGGATTAGGGACTGCTGAGATCGTTCGTAATAGAGAAAGATGCTCAGTGGAAGTGTTTGAGGAGGGAGGACGCTGGACCATTAGATCAGTTTCCCAATAAAGAATGTGGATAATTTGATTTAAGAAAAAGATGCATTTGCAGCTCGCTATAGTGACGAGTCGGGCCTGGCCCGGGCCCGGGTGACGGGTCGAGCTTGGCCCAAAGTTTCAAGCTCACTAGCCCGTCGAAGTCCGGGCCAAGCAAGCTGGCTCGCGAGCCAGGTAGGCCAGCTCGGTCCGAGGCCAGCTCCCCCAAGGGGCAACACGGATAGACGTCCCACACTCCCTCTCGCGTATCCTATGGCCTTAACTTTGTCCGTTCCTCCTATCCCGTGCATTTGGTCTAGACAATCTAATTGAGAGACGAAATGCACGGTTGTCGTGTTTGCTACTGTCTTTATGAGTTTGTTGATGAAAAATTGAGGATAAAAAGGTTTATGGATGATACTCACTGATGTTGGGTTTTATGTTCACTGTTATGTTTGTTGAGAAATACCGTTGAGAATGTATTGGTGAGGGAGTATGTGATTTTATATGCCCTATTAATGGATGATTCCTGCTCTGCTGAATAATGCTCTCTGTTTTGGTTATGAGTTTTAGAACTGTTAAGTGGTTAGTTGGTTTCTGTCGTGGGCTATGGTTGAGGGTTGTGTTCTGTTTGAGGTTTGGTTACTGCTATTAGCTGTTATTGATACAATGGTTCCCTATTGATGATTATTGTTGAAGAATGTTATTCTGGGTTATGTTTACAGCTTTAATATGTATGCTTTATGGGTTGAGGACCTTAATGCTGCTGGTAGTATGTGAATATGATGATTTGTGAATTGAGGAATAACAAAAGTGAAACTGTTAAGGTTTAGGAGTTATTGAAATAAGGTAAGGATGTATATTCTGCAGCGTTGGTTAATAATATCGTTATTTATGGTTAATTGCTTTTGATTTTTGAAGGTATTGGAAAGGAAGAACTTATGTGTAGAAACGCTCTACGGACGTGAGGTAAGTTGGTATTGCATGCATTTTGGTCTTTGGGGCCCTACATCGCAAGAGTTTGGACTGCTTGATGCATGTTTATTAGATTTAAGTTATTTTAATGATGTGTTTATAGATTTAAGTTAGGGATTATGATATTAAGCATGTTTTGATGCCCATGTAGAGGATGTAGATCTTGTATGCATAAACGAGCATGACACGCATCATGGTTTTCAAATGATACAAAAATGATTTTAAGCATGTTCTAAAAAGGAAATGGAAATGGAAGGTAAATGTAAGAGAAACGTAAATAGACGTTAGGGGTGTGAGGTTGAGTTGGCCGCCTGGGTGGGTGCCATGAGATGGCCGCCTGAGGTGTGTGCCACGTGATGGCTGCCTTCGGTGTGTGCTACGATTGGCCGCCTTGTGCGTAACCACTCCACCTCGACATCTCTAACGGCTTTCAAGCAAAACAGAAATCAAGTAAATGATGATGTAAAGCTATGATAATGTAAAGTTATGATAAAGTGAAGTCAAGATGAAGTTAAAATCAAGATAAACGGAAACAGAAACAAAAACGAAAATGGAAATGGAAATGAAAAGGAAAAGGAAAACGATGTTAGAAACTGCATATGGTTTGAAAAGTTGCATGACATGTGCACGTTTTATTTTATATCACTTACTGAGCTTTAGGCTCATAGTTTAAGTCTTGATGATGTAGGTACATACGATAACATGATAATGAACAGGTTAAGGAGTAGTTGATGAAGGATTTGCACGTGCGGATCTTGTGGCTAGCTAGGCTAATGGATTTAAAATAGAAAAGGTTTTGTAAAATTATTTAAATGGTAAAACAAAATAATTGTATTTATTTCCTCTGCGATTTGTAAAAGGGTTTTATGAAAGAAAAGTCTTCCGCCGTTCTTAGAAAAGAAAAGTTTTATATTTTACACGTTTTTTTTTCAAAGAAAGAAAAAACCAAGTTGTTACAATTGCAGTGCCCTCTCTCTCTCCTCTCCCCTCTCTCCCCTCTCTAGTCTCTCGCCTCTCTCCTCAGTCCCCTCTCCCCTCATCTATAAATACTCTCAATCTCAAATACCTTCAAATTTTTTCATCAAAATTTCTTTCAATCTCTTATTCTCCTACTTTTGAATTTCTAGTGCTCAATCGGTCTCTTTTGTTCTTACCAATTTTCATACTCTTTTCTTTCATTCAACAAAGTATATATTACAATTTATTATTTAATATATTTTTATATTGTTGTTAATTTTACGAATATAATTTAACAGTTTTTGTTGTGATCTTGGGCCAAATTACAATTGAATAACACGAACAAACTTGAAAGAAAATAGAAAGGTAGAAAAACACAGAGTTTTACGTGGTTTGGACAAACTCGTCCTACATCCATGGAGGTAATCGCCAATCAGATTCATTAACATCCAAGAGTACAAAGAACTGAAACATTACAGCAAGATAACCACAATATTAAACCTTGATGAAATTCCAGAAAGTGTCTTCTCTGTCGAAACCCAGAACCCAGCTGAAAAACCCAAGCTTTTGCTTTCACTGATCTTCGCTATCTTGCATCGTCTTCTTCATCTCTCTCTACCTTCGTAAATCGCCTCTCTCTGTTTAACCCAAATTGCTTCTCTCTATTTTAACCCTGCCTCTGCCGTCTTTTATCAACCCTTAGAAGATTAATCTTCAATTTCCAGGTTAAAGGAAGACAGCTCAGCAGGTCTAAACGGACGTCATACTTCTTCGTTAGAGGAACATCCATCCTTTTCATTAATTTTTGTCCATACCCTTGCCGTCATAACTACCGCCCACCTCTCAAAAAATTGTTTCAACTTTTACAATTCTCCACCTTGAAACTATTTTTGAATCTAATCAGACAACTACCTCACAATCAACGAAGCTATTTAACCTGAACATTAGCTAAATTTGAGCAAAGCTTAAATTTAGCTAATTTCAAAACCTTCAATGAACAATCTGCTGAACTTTCATGGAGCTCCACCTTCTGCAAATTACCTTTTTGAGATAAGACAATCTTTCCTTCTCTCCTACTCCTCAAAAAATCTATCCCAAGCATTCTCCTTGCTTGTCCCACATCTTTCCTTTCAAAATCCTCAGTTTTCAATTTTGAAACACTTGAAGATATGCTTTTCCTTGAAACAGACTTATTAGACCAATTGTTCTAATGCCTTTGATATTTCTTCCTCTCGTATAATTCTCTTGACTGGCCAGCAACCATTGTTTTATCCCATAATTTCTTGTCACTGCACTTGTCTGAATTATACAAGCCAACAGACAACTTGAGAACATATGCACTTTTCCCAGCATATTCAAACCTCTGAATCAGTTTGATGACTCTCTCTAATATGTCCCTGGTGATTTGGAAATTCACCAGCTGGTCCACTTCATCAACTCTTTTTTCTTCAGCTGACTCCACCTCAACTTGAGCACCGGATGATGAATTTTGACTTTGCTCACTGCCTTGCTCCAACTGTAAATCCCACAGTTGAGTTTCTTTCTCCTAGGCTTCAATCAGTCTTGATGATTGATCTGTGAAAGCCTTCCCTTGCAGAATGTATAACCCATTTTGCAGTCTTGCTTTCATCACAGTCAGAATTCCTTTTATAACTCTAAGAGTTCCCTTTTTTGTTTTTGTCCAGCATCCAGCATTATCCAGCATCCCAAGAGATAATAAGTTTCTTTTGAGGTTAGGAACATACCTGACATCCCGAATTGTCTTCAAACATCCATCAGAGATCAAAAGTTGAATGCTGCCAAAGCCCTTAATTTTACAGGATTCATTATTGCCCAATAAAACTTGACCACCTAAACCTCCACTAAAATTATGGAGCCACTCCTTCTTATGTGTCATGTGAAATGCACAGCCAAGAGTCTACAACCCAATGGTCTCTTGGATCAATAACTGAAGCAACCAGAACATCTGTTGATTCAAATTCATCAACAATAACTGAAGCATCTCCTCTTTCAATATTCTGTTCATTCTTTTTCTTCTTCCACTCATAACAATCTTTCTTGAAATGGCCCTCTTTATTATAGAAAAAATATCTTCTTTCAGACTTAGTCTTTGACCGTGAACCTTTGTTGCTTGACTTCTGTTGATCCCTTGTTGGAGATCTGCCTCGTACAATCAACCCTGCACCATGGGCGTCATCTTGGTATTCCATACGCCTTTGCAATTCCTTTGAATTTAAAGCAGCCTTTACCTCCGACATTGTCAATGTCTGTTTCCCATATAACATGGTATCTACAAAATGCTCATAGACTTTAGGCAAAGAACTCAACAGAATGATTGCTTGGTCTTCCTCATCAATTCTGACACCTATACTGTTTAAATCCAATATTATCTTGTTGAAGTCATCCAGGTGTTTCCGCATTTCCTTGGTATCCTCCATCAGCAGTGTATATAGTTTCTTCTTGAGGTATAGCCGATTTGCCAATGACTTTTTCATATACAGAGCTTCAAGTTTCATCCATACTGATAATGCATCCCCTTCTTCAGTGACTTCCCGCAACACTTCATCACCAAGACTCAACAATAATGCACTATGAGCCTTCGTCTCTATCTCCTCAGCCTTTCTTGTATCACTTTCTTGCAGCTTCAAATAGGCTTCTTTGTCAATTGCCTGAGCCATTCCTTGATGCACCAGCAAGGCTTTCATCTCGATACGCCAAAGACTGAAATCATTCATCCCTGTGAATTTCTCCACCTCGAATCTGGCCATCACAGAATCTTGAAGAAACTGACTGCTAAAATTGAAGAACAACCACCATATTTTATTTCCAAGCTCAATCTGAATAAATCTGAACAAATCTGAAGGTCACAGGAGCCGTCCATGCTCACCGCACCAATTGTTGTGATCTTGGGCCAAATTACAGTTGAATAACACGAACAAACTTGAAAGAAAATAGGAAGGTAGAAAAACACAGAGTTTTACGTGGTTCGAACAAACTCATCCTACATCCACGGAGGTAATCGCTAATCAGATTCATTAACATCCAAGAGTACAAAGAAATGAAACATTACAGCAAGATAACCATAGTTTTTGTGTGAATTTTTGTAGGTTTCGTATACGTGGAGGTGATCACAAAATTCACACCGCCTATAAACTATTGTTGATCAATTGGATTTGTGGTATCAATTTGTTATTTGAAATTTATTTTAAATATTTATTTTTAATGGATCCACGTAATTATAATATTGAGAATATTGATGATGATATTGAGTAAAATAGGGAGTTAAATCCAACATTTTCAATAGGACAATCATCTGCACAAGCATCCACTTCTTCACCTAAAAAAAAGGAACAAAACGTCCGAGGTATGGAAACATTTTGAAATGAAAGAAATTAAAATTGGTGAAAAAGTAGAATTTAGAGCTCAATGTAAATATTGTATAAAAAATTATGCATAAATTACTGGTAGTTTAACTAGCACACTTAGTAGGCATTATCAAAAATGTCACTTAAATGAGCAAGTAAGAGACTCTACACAAAAATTATTAAATGATAGTAGTAGTGACACTTTTTTATATTCAAAAAATAAAATGAGAGAAGGAATAACAAAACTTGTAGCGCAATGCAAGTTACCTTTATCGTTTACCGATAATGACGAATTTGAAAAATTTATGAAAGAGTATACTACTCCTAATTTTAAACGTGTTCCTTGAAGTACAACTAGAAATGATATTATTAAAATGTTTAATGATATGAAAATGAACTAATTTCATTTTCTTTCAAATGCTCCTTCAATGTCTATTTGTATTACCTTTGATTTATGGATTGCACGTAAATGTTATTAGCTATATTGTTGTAACTTCTCATTTTATTGATAAATCTTGGCAATTAAATAAAAGAATTTTAAGATTTTATAATTGTGAACATCCTCACATTGGCATTACTATTTATAGATATATTGTAGCAATATTGCAAGAATATTCTATTAGAGATAGAGTATTTAGCATACTCTTGATAATACTAGTGCTAACCATGTTGCTATTTATCATTTTAAAAATTATTTTCAATTAGATACTACTCACGATTCTCTTTTCCATATGATATGTGTATGTCATATTTTGAATTTAGTTGTTAAAGATGGTATAACTGTGGAAATAGGAAAAGATCACTATGAATTTTGTGACCGGTTTGCCAAGGACCACAAAATTCTTCGATGCTATATGGGTGATAGTTGATCGACTGATGAAGTCTGCTCATTTTATTTTGATTAGAATGGATTTTCCCTTGTCAAAGTTGAGCAAGTTGTATATCGAGAACGTCGTTCATCTTCACGATGTTTCTTTAAGCATAGTATCATATAGAGATCCTAGATTTACCTCTAAATTTTGGAGAGCCCTTCAGAGAGCTTTGGGCACTAAACTTCGGGCACTAAACTTCATTTAAGTACTGCCCATCAGCCACAGACAGATGGTCAGTCTAAACGTATAATTCAGACTCTGTAAGACATGTTGAGATGTTGTGTTCTAGATTTTGGTGATTGCTGGGTGAACCATTTGCCTTTGGTGGAGTTCGTTTACAATAACAATTACCAAACTAGTATTAGAGTTTTGCCTTATGAAGCTCTTTATGAAAGATTGTGTAGATCGCCGTATGCTGGGCTGAGGCCAAGGAGTGTGTTGCACTCGGGCTGGATTTGATCCTAGAAACAACTGAAAATGTGTAATCGATTAAAGAATGACTGAGAATAGTTTAGAGTTGTTAAAAGAGTTATGCAAACCTTATAAGGAGAGAAGTTGAGTTTGAGGCCAATAATTTCGTGTTCCTAAAGGGTTGGCCGCGTCAAGATGTTAGTCACTTTGGTGTAAAGGGCAAGCTAGCTCCCAGATATATTGGCCCTTTTTGGATTCTTGAACATGTTGGTGTGGTGCCTTATTGATTAAAGTTTCCACCACAATTGAATTATGTCCATAATGTCTTCCATATTTCTATGTTGAGGAGTTATGTCTTCGATCCATTTTATGTTATCTCTTGGACTGATATGCCCATTCAGAAGGATATATCTTACGAAGAAGAGCCCAAAAGGATACTGGGTCGTGAGATCAGAATTATAAGACGACATGAAATTTCTTTGGTTCAAGTTCAATGGAAGAACCATAGTAAAAGAAAAGGTACCTGGGAAATTGAATAAAAAAATGGCAACAAAATACCTACACTTGTTTGGTGGAACTTTGGAGGTTGTTCTAAATTTCGGGGACAAAATTTCCTAAATGGGAAGATTGTGATGTCTTGAAGTTGTGGGGTAAGTGGTGTTGGAATCATGAAGGTGGTGGGGTTGGGGAACAACAACCTTTTTAAAAAATGAGGATGCTTTCCTCATTTTTCAACAAGGTTTTATCTTCTACATTTAAGCTTTTTACCCCACACATTTTTCTTTTCTTCTTTAAAAGGGCGTTTCTTCTCCATTATATTTGCTGTGTAGAGATAGTATCAGAAAAAGGAGAAAAACTCTATGCAAATTTTGAATGAGAGAACTGAGAGTTGTGGACAAAAAGTTGATTCAAGTAGCGGTAGTAGGAAGAATTTTGGACTTCTCAGTGAGGTAAGGTTGGATTTATAGTTGAATTTGTTGAAGTTTTTGGGATTTCCATTTGATTTAGTGATTGAAATTTCAATATGATATTGGAGTTGTTTTGGTTGATTAAAGTTGTTGATTTCAAACTTATATTGTGTTATAATCATTAACCAATGTTTTATGGATTATTTGGGATTGTTTTGTTGCCCAAAATTTGGAAATTCAACAATTTTTGATGGCCGATGTCCGAGAAGACGACGTCAAGCCTTAGCTCGGGCTTGGTTTTAGCCACAATTTGGTTTATTTAAAACCCGGTTTAGACCCGATCTTAAGAACTTTTTGGACAATTAATCCAATTGTTTTTGGATTGACTCGAGGCAAGTTTTGGAACCAGTTTAGGCCTCGGACTCGATTGTTCTCGAGTCATTTTCTTAAGCCTAAAGTTTAGATGATCTAATTAAATGATTATTTCTAGATTCCGGGATTCAAAATTTGGACTCAGCTAATAATTTGCCATTCTCATTTTGGATTGAGCCTTGATTATTGGTTGGCCATTGTGAGGTAGGGGTTTTATTTTATGTCTAGCATTTCATCGTTTTCCAAACTATTATTTTGAGACGTGATATCATATAAAATGACGAGTCCGTTATGACCGTCTATTTTTATAATATTATATGTATGATTTTCACTGGACGTATTTTATTTCGAGCATGCACATCATTTATTAATCACCTTGGTCGAGTGTACCAAGTTTGATTGACTCGTGACAAATTATGTTTTATATACGCACATTCAATCGTTGGAGGATGTGTTTGTTGTGTTAACTAGAGTAATGGTGCAGCTGACTGTGTCGTGTCCCTAGGCGCAATATCCTAAACCTGATCAGGACTTATCATTGTGGTTTTAGCGATCGCCGAGTATCGCCTAGTTCTATGTGCTTATGCCATTGTGTTCCCGGAGCCATGAGTGATTTCAGTTTCATTGAGATCATGTGGGCCTATTTTTTGAACGTACCATAACTATAGTGGACGTTTTCCACTTTTGCTTCACTAGTCGATTTTGCTTAGTTTTATTGATACTTTTTATTCATGACATGCTCCTCCATTTATTTTATAAAATTCTAATTGTTGAATAGAAAATCATTCCCCTTTTGTGTTTAGTCGACTCACCTCAACTACATATATTCAAGTGTTAATTTGAACCATCACCGGTTGTCGTCGTAGGATTGAGCCTACATTTCTATTATTATTTCAGTATTTTATTTCAAGAATCTTTGTGAGGTTGAATTCCTTAATTTAAAAATTTGTATTAATTTTTGGAAATTGTTGGCACTTTTATTTCAGACGTGTATTATCTAGGGCTGGGCAAATCGGTTTCGGGTCGGTTCCCGGTTCTTGGTTCCAAAAATTGCAATTGGTTCGGTTTCGATTCTTTTTTTAATATTCGGTTCGGTTTATGGTTATTGGGGTAGAGAACCGCAAAACAGACGGGAAAGAGGGCTTCTTCTTCTGGAACGAGGGATTCCCGCTTCTGCTCTGTTTTCGCCTCAGACGCCATCTGTTCTGTTCTCTCCTCGGACGCCAGTCGCCTCACCTCGCCTTGCTTCGTGTTCTGCAGTCGCCTCGCCAGTCGCCTCATGTTCTAAACTGCTTCGATTAAGTAGGGCTTGCACTGATGAATTCTATTTTCTTTTTTATTTCTCATGAATTTTGTTTTGCTTTGCTTTGATTATTTGTCGTCGCTTCCAGTCACCTCGTCACCATTATCTAATGAATTCTATAACAGAATTAGAAAGGATCAAGCAGGATATCGACGCAGGAAATTCTTATTTTATTTCTAGGTGAAATAAAGTAGGAAATTCTGTAACAGAATTTCTATTTTGTTTCTGATGAATTCTCTTTTGCTTATGTAATTACGAAGTGAGAACACAAGCAGTGATTGTTGCTTGTGATATTGCAATGACAAATGTGAAATTTGTTTCTCCATTGCTTATATTTCAGGTTATGGAAAGACTACGAGATAAGAAGGTATTTCTAGTTTTATTGGTTGACATTACTTGAAACATGATTAAAATTAATTAGTTTTTTTTTACTATATAGGTTTTTGTTAGAAGAAAGGCCTTTCAGAAGTAGCTCGAAGTATATCGAGCCTATTGTGACCAATGTTCTGAAGGCTACATGTCAATAAGCAATGAGTTCGAACAAATTCCCTGTAAAATCTTGATGCTTTGCTATGATAAAGATTGCAAGGAATTCAGGTCAATTTTTACCACATAATTAGTAGACTTGCTGTTTCAATGAAACTCATGTTTTTAATGTCCTCTAGATCTCAAAATATGGAGCTAATTTTGGCGAAGGACCTATTTCCTGTCTATCTTACTATTCAAGAGAGGACTGCACATTGGATCCATTTGTTTTCTCTTTTTTCCTCTTTTCATATGAAGGCACTAAGTTCTATTTTATATAAAAAAACGAAGGTAAAATTAGTTGTATACTGGAAATGGAATCACTCATTAGCAAGGTTGAAAGTGCGGCACTTCAAAAGAATGTTTTTATTTTCTTTCCAGGTTTCAAAATGAGATGCAAAGTTATCTGAACTTGTGCCTGCAAGAGAAGGTATATCTCTTGGTCTTTTAGCAAAAGATCTGATCTTATATGGTTAAACATCAGGTTGGGAACCGGAACGGAACCGGAACTGAGGTCGGTTCTGGTTCCTATTATACTTCCGCACTCTCGGAACCGAGAACCGAACTGTCGGTTCTGAGAGGTTCGGAACTGGAACCAAGAACCGATTTGTCCACCCCTAGTATTATCACTTTAGTTTGATGTCACTTTTAGACCCTTGATAGCCCATTTAGCTAGATCCTGACAAAAATTATAATTCACTAAAGTCTTCCACTGCCTAAGTAAATAAGTCACGAAATGAAAAGTTAAAAGGTTGAGTGATTTGGTCTGGGTTTAGACCAAATCACTTTTCGTTCTGTCTCGAGTCACCTCTAAAATATAACACTATTTGGTTGTGGTAGTTACTTGAGTTACCTTGACTTATTTGATCTTACAATACCCCATTAGTAAATTAAAAAAACAATGTTTTAAAGCTTCAGTAACATACACGCTCGTAGAAACCTCATTCTCCGTGAGCTCCTAACTCAACGAGGTCAACCTCTTGACAGAAAACGATGACAAGAATCAACCAAATCTACTTTTCTATTAGGAGACCACGGCTCATCAAAAACCAACACAACACATGTAAGTGTCTTGGTTTTTTTAGTGGATGATATTTTCACACCTTCACGTGGCTCAAAATTGATCTCTTTCTTAGTAGTAGTATGTTCAGAAACACATGCGCACAGCCTGATGGTCCCTCTTTTGACTTGTGACATTTGTGAGAGTTTCCATTCTTGAAAATTTCTAAACGCGTAGACCATTAATGATCAGTTTGAATCTCATTATTGTCAAATTATGAGGACCACGTTGATAGGAACAAATTAGAACATACCATCTTCTCTTCCTTCTAACTTGTTTTTTGGTAGATGCTCTTTTTTATGAATAACAAAAAAAAAAAAATTGTATGGGAGATTTTAATTTCGAATTCAAATTTGATTGTTTTACCCCATTTAAAATTAAAATATTATTGGAAACTGATGATCGAATACATAACAAAATAATAGTATACATATTACTCATACTATTGTCGAATTTAATGATCATTCATCACGGTCTTATTTAAAAATGTCATGATTATCAAGAAACTAATTCTCATTTTATTTAGAAGGTAAATTAACAAATCAACCATTGTATTTTGTGATCAATGACAAGTTAATCACTGAACAATTTTTGTTAATAATTTAAACACTGAACTATGAGAAATAGACGAATCAAACATCGCAGTTAAGTTTTCCATTAAAAAACGTTGTCATTCTGTCGCAGAACGTTGTCTTTCTGCAGTGGAACATTGTCTTTCCATTATTTGTTAAAAAATGTTGTCATTCCGCGACGGTACGTTGTCGTTTCGTGGCGAAAAGACAACGTTCCGCTGCAGAACGATTCCTTTTCGCAACAGAAATATTACTTTCCTCTGCAAAAGTAAGACATTGGTAATGTGTACTAGATGGCGATGATGGACCATGAAGAGGAAAGAGAAGACGGTGATGAGAACTAGACGGTGAAATCGAGAAGATAGAATTGTTTTCGACGATGAAAAGATATTCGAAAAACTGAAAATGTAGAAATTATTTTCGACGACGGATTGAACGATGCCGGAGCTTCCGGCATCATTTTCTCAATAAGATTGCTTTACTTATTGTAATTTTAGCATAAAATTATAATTTACAGAGAGTTTTAATGAATTGACATTGTTTTCATAGTAATTTTTTCAACAAATAACGACGATGTTTGTGACATCTATTTTTCATAATTTAGTATTTAAGCTATTAGTAAAAATTGTTCAATTGTTCACTTGTCATTGATTTGTTATTTTTCTTATTTAGAAATTGCATTTTTGCTTAAACGTAGCTTCCCGTACTCGTGCATGGAATCTGCATGGAAGAAATCTTGCATTGCTTCTTCGTGACAACCTCTTTCAGAACACAACGGTCAACTTTTACGTCGAGTTCCACTTGCCGCCTTTTAATTAATAACCTTACCCCACTTTTTCCAATATAAAATCATCAAATTCATAATCTTAAAAGCCAGAAACTCGACGAAATCAAAAACCCATTCCTCGAATTCCCCGATTTCACTCTCAAAAGCCTTCTTTTCAACATTTTTTGAGTTTCTACTTTTCATGGCAGGAGGTGGGATTTATGGTCAAGGTGATCGGCCATGGAAAGTGGTGATTATAGAAACCCAGTATGTTCAGACTGATGAAGAGAGCTTCAAATCTGTGGTTCAGAGGCTTACTGGAAGAGAAGAAGAATCAAGGGCTTCAATCAATAATGCTCATAAAATCCCAGATCATTCAAGAAACAATAATCATGAAAGAGGAAGTAATGTTGCAGTAGAAAACTTGGAAGATTGGTCTCCTGTTTTCTTGAGAAATTTGTCTTTCAAAGAGCTTGAAAGATTGCTCAATGAAACTCCATTACCACCCAATGATGAGTTATGGAACTGACACGTGGTACCTACACATTCCCTGGCAATGAAACTGGGAGATGACCTTAAAAAGATCTTATGGATCCTTAGCAAACAATGATTCTTATCAAACGAAGACGTCATTAAAGGATATATCCGAAGGAGGTTGATATAAGTTCTTTCGCCATGAAAGATTCTTGAATCTTCTCAACGAACATGATTATTTTATTCCTTTACGATTACTAATTTATATTGGACATGCTTGTATTACGAATTTGGTGAGTTTGTTTAATAAATCATTGTGGAAGTCATTTATTTTACTGTCATAAATTGCCAGTATAATTGCGGGGTTCACTCTTCTCTCCCTCTCCCTGCTATTTTCATCTCCGGAAGGTCGACGGTGCGAAAGCTCCGACGGGTTGGCAACCCCGTTCATCCTTGGGTGTTTTGTGCTATTCTTTCGCAAGGTAGAGTTTGATGGACAGATTGATTTCTTCAAGGTCTGGGAGTTGAGAATCGGTGTTGCAAGGATGGTTCCAGTGAGGCAATTTGGAGCGTGAAGTTGGTTTCTCAGGTGAGAAGAAATCTGATTTTTTTGGGAAAAAATTCATGTTTGGTTGGTTGGGATAATGAATTGTGAGTATGAATCGTAGTTATTGTATTGTTATGGAAGATTTCAGTGTTTGGGGGGAGGCAGGCCGAATTCGAAGCATGAAATTCGATCCATGCCTTGGCCATTCGATCGACCAGCGACTTTGCAGAGTCGCTCAAGTAGAAGGGGAGGCTACGGCTTGAACTTTCCAAGCCGCGGCCAAGCAGAATTTGGTCTATGGACCAGATAGCTATGGGCTGCGGCCCAGAATCTTTTGAGCCGCTGCCCATGCTGATTTTGGGCTTCGGGCCAATATAATTTCGGCTGAAATTCATACCCTGTATTGGATAAAAAATTTACTTTATTTCAAAATTTTGACCTTATCGTTCTACAATCATTTTTGGGTTGCCATTTTCAGTCTATAGATCAAAATTTCAATTTTTGGGTTTAAATTTTGATTTTGTCAAAATATTATGATTATATTCCAAGACTTAGGAGGTTATTGAATTTATCTGTTATTGGACTACACTAGACTTTTTCTGTTGGGTCTTAGTATAGATAGGCCTAAATTCGATAAAGAGGTTATTTTATATCCAGTATACGTTGTTTATTAAAATAAGATTTCCATTAATTTCTGGTTTTAAATAATGTGTCCCTCTTCAACACTTCAGGTTTTGTTCTTATAAAATGTATAAGCTTTCATTAAACATTTAATTTACCATTATGTGCAGTTATATTCTCATTTATATTTATGCTCCGTTAATGTTAACTAGAATAATGAGCCAGCTGTATGTGTCGTGTCCCTAGAGGGAAAACCCTAAATTTGATCAGGGTTTGTTTGACTATTGCGATCGTCTAAGTTTTGCCATTGTTAAACTTTGTTATTTACTTTATCACTCGTTTTTATTTTATTCATATATTGAGTTGAATTAAAATATAATTTTAGCATGCTCGCACCTTCTTGTAATTTTAAATGTCAAATAAGAAAATTAAATCTTTATTGAGTTTAGTTGACTCACCCCATATTTGACTTCCTTTCAAGAAATAATTAGAGTGATCCCTAGTGACCACAAGAGTAAATTTTAGAGATTTTCTCCCGTACAAATTATTTTGTTTTCTTTTCTATAGAAACTTAGAGTATTTTTAGTGAAGTTTGTACTTTAATATTTATTTTATATTATTTTCTCATAAATTATACTCTATTTTTTCATGCTATTTGGACGTCACGTTGGACCTATATTTTTTGGCATGGTTTGTAAGCTTAATTTTTTTTATTTATTCTTCCGCTGCTAAATTTTGGACTAAGATATGAGTTTGACAATTCAGTCCCTTTTAGGCCAGGTTGTTCCCCTGTCTTGGGTTCACTTTGTGGCATAACATGTGGAGTTTGGTAAGTGTTGTTTTTTTTGTTGTTAAAAAAAAATTGAAGAAGAATCAAAACATAAACCTCATTTTTTTTAGGTTAGTGCTCTGATAAATTATTTGAGTTGTTGCAAATTAGGGTTCAACGGTTTTGAGGAATTGGACGTTCTCATGAGGCAAATCTCAAATCCTTATGGCCGATCATCCGTGATTTGGAATTAAAATTTCATTGGAAAACTTGGATGTTGATTTTAAGAAAAAAGATTAAACTTTTGGATTATAAATGGTCGATTATTGGATTGAATCATGTTATTTTCATAACTCAATATTTAGTGAATTAATTGAATCTCAATTTGCAGGAAAGTATGGGAAATCTAGCAATTTTGTACGACATTGTAACGACGTTGGGTCGTGACTCGAAAGAGGTTAGGCTAAGCTGCAGCTCAGGCCTAATCTTGGGCTACAACTTAGTTTATTTGGGTCGCGACCCGGACATTGTTTTGGGTCCAATTTGTACTTTAAAGTCAAATATTTTTTGGTCATTTTAGAGTCCATATTGACACTGTTTTGGGCTCTTGACTCAATCATTATTGAATTATTTTATTGAGCCCCAAAAGTTAGAATTCTAAAGAGGGATTTTCGATGGTACTTATGTGATATTGTTATCCTTAGGTTCTGAGGCTTAGAGTTTGGACTCAGCGTATATTGGACTTTTACGGAATTACTTGGGCTAGATTATTGGTAGGTCCACTTGAGGTAAAGGTTTATTTTTATGTCCAATATCATATGGTTTATATAAAACTTTATTTTGAGACGTATTCTCATATAAAATGATGTGATCATTTTATGGCCATCGATTTTTGGTATTATTATTTATTTTTCACTGGACTTGTTTTATGTGAGCATGCACGTTATTTTATTGATCATTTTAGTTCAGTGAACCAAGTTTGGTCAACCCGTGAAGGAGTCTTATTTTCTATATGTACATTCGATAGTTGGAGTTTATGTTTGTTTGCGTTAACTAGAGTAATGAGACAGCTGACTGTGTCATGTTACTAGACGCAAAACTCTAAACCTGATCAGAGTGTTATTTTCGTGGTTTTAAAGATCACCGAGCATCACCATTACTATTTATATTCATGACATAGTGTGTCTGGAATCTGTGAGTGGCTACATTTTCACTAAGCTTTTTGTATGGTACAATAATGTCTATTTTCAGTATGTACCACGCTATTGTGGAATTTTTTATTATTTGCCATACTGCTCGTTTTATCTCGGGTGTTTTATATATGACATTCTCCTCATTTTATTTTAATCTTAACATATAGTGTAAAAGTATACCCCTATTGAGTTTAGTCGACTCACCTCAATGACATTTCCCTTTAGGATTTAGTTCGAAGGATCCTAAACTCCATTTCACGGTTGGCTCGACATTTATTTCTAGAACTTTAATTTGAGTTTTTCATGTAAGGTTTGACCTTGTTATTTATTATCCAGTTTAAGTTGTATCTTCTTATTTCTAGCACTTTTACTTTATAGACTTATACTACTACTCTATTTGATGTCACTATTGGGCATATGTGTTAGCTCAGTTTGGTTGGCCCCTAACTATTTATTTTCTCGTTTAAGACTTCCGCTGCTTGATAAGTAAATAAGTAAAAAGGGTCGAATGACTCGGCTCATTTCTTGGTCGTGTCATTTCCCATCCTGTCATGGATCCCTTCACTTATCCAAACCTTTTTCACTTTGGGGAGTTTTTGTTGATAATTAGAGGAATTTAACGAAGAAAATTTGTTTGAATCCTTAAAACCCTAATTTATCATATTAAATCGGTGTATTGTGGTCTTGGAGGTACAAATCACTGAGGGTGATCATTTATCTTCGAAGATAAGCTTATCTCCCTAATTTTTAGCAAGAATTTTTGTAAGCTTCATACCTTCATTTAAAGGTTTAGAGTTTTGAATAGAAAACTTAAATTTTTGGATTTTAAAATTGGTGATTTATGTGAATAACAAGCTGGGACCTGTGGAGTTTAATTAAGTGTCAAAAATTATGGAGGAAACTAGAAAAATTGACTAGAAAATTGACGAAAAAATGAAGAAAAATCATCAGAGCAACGAAAGATTATGATGCCTAGCCACAACTTAAATTGGAATTAAGTTGCATCTCAAGGAAGAGTTAAGTAGTGACTCAGACGAGCCAAGCCTCAACTCAGATTGTGATTTGGGCTTCTTGTTTTTTTTTTGTTGGTTTTGTTTTTCAGTCAAGTTCTATCGTAATTATGGATTGTAAAATCATTTTAAGAATTTAGGAATGTTACTGATGAAGATATTATGACTAGGTATCGAGTCTTGACTCGTCATTTGACTTCTAGGATTTTGGGCTTTGGATAGTGGTAGGCCCGGTTGAGATAAAGATTTATTTTTATATCCAACATTGCAAGATTTTCGCAAACACTTATTTTGAAATGTATTCTCACATAATATGACATATATATTTTTATGACATTTCTATTTTTATATTATAAATACATTTTTTTACTGGATATATTTTTATTTGAGTATGAACATTTATTTTTACTAATTAACTTGGTCATGTGAACCAAGTTTGATTGATCTATGTAGATTTATATACATTCGACTATTAGAGGATTTGATTGTTTGTTAACTAGAGTAATGAGACACATGTATGTACGATGTCCCTAGCGTAAAATCATAAATCTGATCAATGTCATTCGTGACTTTGCGATCGCCGAATATCGTCATTATTATTGTATATATCTATGGCATAATGTCTCAGTGTCTGTGAGTGACTCTATTTTCACATAAATTTTCATATTATTCCTTAGATACCTATTTTAAGTATGTATCACAATATAGTGAAATATTTTATACTTTACATGCTCATTCATTTTTCTTACTTTTAAGCTGAATATAAATCTTTATCCCTACTGAGTTTAATCGACTTACCCTAACGACTTTCTTTTTCAGGTATTACTCAAGAAGACTATCAGTTGTCGATGCAGGAATAGGCTCGATGCTTATTTACATAGTTTTATTTTTGTGAGCTTAGATTATTGATAAATATTATTTATATCATACTTTTATTTTACTTTATTTTCAAATAGTTATTAGACTTTTATTATCATACTGTTTTGATGTCACTATTAGACTTATAGGTTAGCCTAGTTTCATTGATCCCTAGCCTTTAATCAATTTATAAGACTTCTACTATAATATTAAATAAATTAACGATAAGGGTTAGACAATTTAGTTATCTCGTGGGCCAAGTAGTTCTATATTCTGTCTTGGGTCCCTCACGAGGTGTGACAATTTGTTGGAGTAGAAAGAAATAGAGAAGAGATATTATGTATTGATAATGAAAAGTATAAACAGTGATTACAATAGGACGTTTCTTTATATCTTAGGAAAGAAGATTCTGGAAGATAATGTTGTTAGAGAATTAGTTACAAAATATACGTGTTGATGATGATGTGTATTCTAACATTCCCCGCAAGCTCAAGAGCTGAAGACACAGAGATTGGTTTGACCGGTGATGAAGGTTGATGTGGGCAGTGGTTTAGTAAGATAGTCAACAACCTGCATTGAAGCCGAAGTAAAAAGCACCTGTAATTCGTTTTTGAAAACTTTTTCATGAACAAAATGGAAGTCAATTTCAACATGCTTGGACTTCGTATGCAAAACAGGATTTGAACCCATATATGTGGCACTCAGGCTATCGTAGAAGATGGATGGACACTGGGTAGGAGAAAAGCCAAGTTCTTTTAGTAAGGAGTGAATCCAAATTACCTCTGATGCTCCATTAGCAACCCCTCAATACTCAGCCTCTATGCTAGACCAAGTGACAGACTTCTGTTTTGAGGAAGACCATGAAACCAAGTTCTTTCCAATAAATACACAGTAAGCACTCGTGCTATAACGGTCATATGGGCAAGCAGCCCAGTCTGCATCCATGAAGCATCAAATTTCCAGAGATGAAGACAATTGAAAAGAAAGGTAGAAGTGGCGAGTACCTTTCAGATAGTGAAGGAGGCGTTTTAAGGCTTACTAGTGAAGATCTGTTGGAGAATGCATAAACTGGTAGAGTTTATTGATGGCAAAGGCAATATTTGGTTTTGTAAGAGTGCAATATTGAAGAGCACCCACTAAACTACGAAATAGAGAACCATCAGAGAGTGGCATACCAGCCGATTTGGACAGAACAAATTCAGACACCATGGGAGTTGGCATGGGCTTGCAATGTGTTAGTCAAGCTCGAGAGAGTAAGTCTGAAATGTACTGAGCTTGATTTAAATTAAAACTAAAGGGCGTTCGACCAATTTGAATGCCTAGAAAATAGTGTGATGGACTAAGATCCTTTATTGCAAATTTGGATGACAATAACTAGATAAAGCTATTCTATAGTTAGATGTTGTTATCAGCAAGAAGGAAATCATCCACATAGATGAGCATGAGCAATATTGAAGAACCTGTCTTATAAAAAAACAGTGAATTGTCTGCACGTGAAGCTAAAAAGCCCCAAGAAATGAGAGCAACCTGAAGTTTGATATACCAAGCATGTGGAGCCTGTTTTAGGCCATATAAGGATTTTTGAAGTTTGCAGACAAACTCTAGATGATTCTTGTCAATATAGCAGGAGGCTGTTGCATAAAAACCTGTTATGCTAAGTCGCCATGAAGGAAAGCATTTGACACGTCAAGTTGTCTAATATCCCATTGGAAAGATAGAGTAAGAGACAAAACTAATCGTATTGTTGTGGGTTTCACCACAAGACTGCATGTTTCATTATAGTCTACCCTCTCAGTTTGATCATAGTCTTTGGCAACCAATCAAGCCTTGAAACGATTGAGAGAACTATCAACATTTTGCTTTTGTTTGAAAATCTATTTGCAACCCATAACTTTTTGTCTTGGTGGAGTAGGAACAAGTGACCAGGTTTTATTGAAGTACAAAGTATTGATCTCACTTTGCATAGCTGCCACCCAATGAGGATGCTTGGAAGCCTGGAAAAAGGTAACTGGTTCAAAAAGATCTGCAGTGTTAAACACCTTTGGTTTGGAGATGCCAAACTTGGACCTAGTTTGCATCGGGTGAGTGTTAATAGGAGTAGGAAAAGAAGAATAAGGTGGCAAGGATGGAATGGATTGAGGAATGATAGGAGGAGGTGGAACAGCAGGAGATGGAACAATAGGTATCGGTGGAGAGGATGATTGAGAGAATGGAAGTGTCGGAATATGGACAGCATGAGACTGAGAGCATAAAGAGGAAGATGAGGAAGACAATTCAGAGAATGGAAAGATGTTCTCATAGAAGACAACATGACGACGGACATAGAGCTTAGACATAGAAGTGTCATAGCAGAGATAACCCTTGTAATTAGAGCTATAGCCTAGCAAGTCACATTGCGATAAGCGAGGAAGAAGTTTATTAGAATGGTATGGACGGAGACACAGGTAACAAAGGCAACCAAAAACTTGGAGCATAGAGTAGTCTGGTAGCAAATCATACAAACTTTGATAAGGGAAAATGTTATCGAGAATGATAGTGGGCAATCAGTTGATTAGAAAAGTGGCAATGGAGAAGGCATAAGGCCAAAAACATAATGGAGCGTGAGAGTGATATAGTAAGGACAGACCCATTTCCATAACATGAAGATTCTTCTGCTTAACTCTGCCATTTTGAGCAGGAGTGTAAGGGCAGGAAATGCGATGTAAAATTCCTTTGGAGATAAGGAAAGAAAGGAGTGAGCGGAACTCACTACCACCAACAGATTGAAGTGTTTTGATTGATACATGAAATTGATTTAGGATAAAGTTACAAAATTGGATGAACTATGATTTAACTTCATCTTTGGTTTTAATGCAATACAACCAAGTGAAACAACTATAGTCATCAATGAACAACACAAAGTATTGGGCACCAGTTAAAGAAGTTGTAGGGGATAGACCCCAGATATTAGAATGAATGATTTCAAATAGAGATGAAGTGCGAGACAGAGAAGTTGAAAATGGTAAACGATGTGATTTACTTAAATTGCAAGCACTACAATGAGAATTTGAAAAAGAAGACAAAAATAAATTGCAGGATGACAGAGCACGCTTGAGGTAGGAAAAGTATGGGTGACCGTGATGAAGATGCCATAACTGACTAGAGCTAGATGACGAAGAAGAAAGCATAGCAGTTGGATGAACATTCATAGGGACAGGAACTGTGTATAGGCCTTGATGAGTATTACTGTGAAGAAGAATCGTCTTGGAACAATGATCCTTAACAAGAAAATGAAATGGATGAAACTCAATAGACACATCATTATCACAACACAAACGATGAACACTAATAAGTTTGTGAGAAACAGAAGAAGTGTGAAAAACGTTTACGAGATGAAAAGTTTTAGATGAAGAAGGAAGTTCATAGTTACCAGTGGCTGTGATGGAAAAGGAGTACCATTGGCAGCTGTAACATGCTCCGAACCATTGTAAGAAGTAGTGGACCGGAGGTCACTTGCATGGGGTGTGAAATGATGAGTTGCCCCCAAACCTAGAAGCCACATGGACACATGGATGTAGGGTTAAGATTCTCCTGCGAAGAAAAATTTGGGGAAGGAGGAGTTGAAGCTGAAGTCGCAACATGAAAAGTGCAAGGAGGAGGATGAAATGAGGTGTTCAAGCGATGATAATAGGCTGGTGCTAAGTGACCCAGTTTGTGGCAGATTTGCCAACGAGGTTTATTTGATGGAGGTTTGCCAGATTTCCAAGATGGTGGAGGAAATAGTGGTTTCCCAAGAATGCCGCCAGAATATGGAGGTGAAGATTCATTTGAAAGTCGTGGGTGTGGATTAGGTTGCTGGGAGCGTTGTTGTCGATCGATGGTAAGAGAAGAAAATTTTTGGTTTTTTCGGTTCAGTTTTTGAAAAATCCAAAAAATTTAGATTTTCTTAGCTTTTCGGTTTTCAAATAGTGTAGACAATATTTGGTATGATGTTTATGTGTCATTTATTTATTAATTCATATAATTTATTATTTTAAATATTTATACTCCATTATGATAAATTAAAATCATATAAATAATTAGATTATAATTTTATTATTTATGAAAAATTTGTAAAAAAAATTGTAGAGTGTAGTAGTAAATATTTGATTATTGGAATTAGGTTAAATGAGTTGGTTTAAGTCTATGTCGGTTCGGTTCGGTTTTACTTGGGTTTTCTTCATTAAAACCAAGAGCCAAACCGAAGATTTTGGTTATATTCGGTTCGGTTCTAAATTCGATTTTTTTGCCTTTTAAAACTGAACCGAATCAAACGGAGTAAAATTATTCGGTTTGGTTTGGTTCGGTTACCCAGTTTGAACCGAACCGGTTTCCACCCCTATTGAAAATGGTTGTATCGCCATAATAAAGTACTTGATAAAAGAAAATAAAGAAGAATATCAATTTTTTAAAACTTTTTTAGAAAACATTTCACAAAGATAAAAATTGCTAAAAAAATGTCCTCAGCAGCAGCAGCTCCAAAACTTGTTTGTGCAAAACTAACACTATGCAAGTGCACGTGTTGCAAACAAAATAATAAATAGTAAGTAGAGTATTGATCCCACGAGAACAAGTTTAACATAATTTAAATCTAAGCAAAACTATAAAAATAAAAATAGAATTAGAATAATGAATTGAGCATTGAATAATTAAAATAAAATACAAATAAGAAAATAAGGAATTTGAATGATAGTATTATGGCTTGGATTTGATTTCCCCTTATTATATAAATTTACTACATTTGTTGTAGAATGTTGCAATAAAATAGTTAAATGACTTATAACTTATTTTCTTAATTCAAGTCTCTATGAGTTGTTTGATAATTGTCTTAAATATTTTCTTCCAAGCTTATATCTTAGAAAATTTGATTTAACATTATTCTAATATGTCATATGATTCAAAATAAAATAATATATAAATGTTATTCTCATACAATTCAATATTGATATTTAATTCCTAATTACTGGCAAGTGTATTAGGAATATAAGTAATTATTTATACCCGTCGACACTAAATAAAATAGTCATTAAGCACATATTGAATTATTCAACTTGATTTATGCTTTAAACTTTAGAAAAATAGCAAAGTTTACATAATAGAGTATTCTCTCCTCCTAACCACCAAAAAATTAGCCCATGATAACAGTAAAAATCATTATATTAATTGTAGAAATTAAAATAATAAAGAGCAGAAAAATATGAATAATTTTTTCTATCGTCGCGATGTTTATGATGTTGTAGCAACGCCTATGTCAAGCATATTTGCAGCAACGAACAAAAAATGATAACAAGAGGCCTTCTTGATTCAGTTGATGATCTTCCTCTATTGTCGTAGCAAGAAGATTCCTCTTCGTCCTTTGCCAAATCCTCGCCTAGATAGGTTCTTTTTTCATTCGTTTCCCTTCTTGATCATTCCTTCTAGGGTTTTAGCAAAGTTTACATAATAGAGTATTCTCTTTTCCTAACCACTAAAAAATTAGCCCATGACAACAGTAAAAATCATCATATTAATTCTAGAAATTAAAATAATAAAGAGCAGAAAAATATGAATAATCTTTTCTATCGTTGCGATGTTTATGATGTTGTAGCAACGACTGTGTCAAGCATATTTGCAGCAACGAACAAAAAATGATAACAAGAGGCCTTCGTGATTCCGTCGATGATTTTCCTCTACTGTCGTAGCAAGAAGATTCCTCTTCGTCATTTGCCAAATCCTCGCCTAGATAGGTTCTTTTTTCGTTCGTTTCCCTTCTTTAGCATTCCTTCTAGGGTTTCTCTTGCTTTTTATAACTAGACTTGACTTTGATTTTTTATTTATTCTTCCCACCATTTCAGATGATCCAATCATCCCATTTTTACTACATTCTTTTCTTAATCACCCAACTAGCAAATCTGAATTAATTAGCCTCAATCTTTTCCATAATTTTTGTTTTCGCAATTTTCTTCTTGGTTATTTTATTTTGAAGGGAAATTAAAAAATCAACTATCGTACTTTGTGGTCAACAATAAGTCAACTATTAAAGTATTTTCGCTAACTAATTAACTACTAAATTTTGCAAAAAGACTTTGCAACCATCCATGTCACATTTGCCGTTAAAAATCGATTTCTCTTGCTTTTACAAATCGTTCAACGACAGACGATAACAACAGAGAAGAAGACGAAAATTTCTGAGTCTGGAAACGTCTGTAGAAGGGATCATAAAACTAGAATTAGAAAAATTCAAAGGATAGCTGAGATAAGATTTATCAAACGAGGAAATTACAATAGTGAAGATAAACAAAGAGAATGCGAGCAGGTTTTAAAGAGACTAGTAAATTATCTTAGAAGAAAAGAATAAAAAATTGGAAACGATATGGAGGAAATGAATTTTCCATAAAAGACAAAACGCACAGAACCTTGTTCTTTGTTATTCCGCAGCAGAACGACGACAGTCTGTAGCGGAACGACGAAATTTTGCTATAGAAGGAAAAAAATAGAAAAAAAGATGGAAGGAAATGATTTCCTTTTTTTCTTAAGAGGAAAAAAGGTAATTTTCGTAGAAAGAAAAGAATAGAAGGAAAATATCCTTGTTTTCTTTAGAGAAAGAAGGAAAATGGAGAAAAGAATGAAATCTTCCTTCTTTCTCTGGGGAAAGAAGGAAATTTTCCTTATTTTCTCTAAGGGAAGAAGAAAACGAAATTTTCCTATAAAGACATAAGGAAATTTTCTTATTTTCTATATATGGCGTTTCACCACGGAAAGTTGTCTTTCTGCGGAGTAAATTGTAATGTTCTGCCGCTAAACAATAAACTATAATCATTTTATTTCAAAATATAAGTGTAACGTTCCGCAACTGAACAAAATTTAATTGTTTAACCGCAAACGTGACAATGTTGTTTGCGGCAACTTTTTTTATAGTTCAGTGGTTAATTTGTTAGCAAAAATACTTTAGTGGTTGACTTGTCATTAATAACAAACTATGATGATTGATTTGTTAATTTCCTTGTTTTGAATTTGAAATCTCTCTTTGTTTGATAATTAAATCGCTGGCTCTCATTGTAAATATGCACCCAATCAACATTTCTCATCATTTATATAATAAAACTTGCATAAAATTAAAATTCCCTATAATAGTACAAAGTCATAGTTCACTACGACATTACGTAGCAAAAATATGAATTTTCATTTAACATATCACCAATTTTTAACTATTTTTCTATGAAATATATTTGTATAATAATTCTTTTACTGAGAGAGAAAAAAAATTATTTTAATAAATGTAATATTGTTTAATATATATAATAATTATAAAATATATTATATGAATTAAATAAAATTTTATTTCCATGCGGATACATCAAATATTCATTGATTCAATCAAGTGTCCAAAAATTTACACGTGTTCAAACAATGATTCAATCAAATTTACATATTTGTCTTTGGTCAAGGGACGTTCGTATTTTGGGATGCCCTAAATCCATTATTTGGGGATGCCATAAATCCATCATCGACGTCCATTTCCAATCTATGGGCGTCTATCCTATGATCCAACAGGTAGGACAGACGTCCCTCGCATGTTGTTGCTGCCTTGGACGTTTTCGTTTGACGGAAAAATGTGACTGCGAGGTTAACATTATTTTTTTTTTCTTAGTTGAGGATTTTAGTTGTATGTAAATTTTATCCGGGGTTTAACTTATCGTTGATTTTAAACTATAAGGTCTATGATGTTAATTTCCCTAAAAAAAACTCTTAATCTAAGTTTGTTAATCAAGTAAATTAGATTTCAAGATAATAAAGATTCCCAATCCTTGGGTTAATTTAAAATTTGTGACGAGAATCTTTCGTACTTCAAACACGAAAACTAATCGTTCTTAGGCACTGTTTGGGCAGAAGCAGACAAAAGGATTAGAAAATTGTTCCACCTTCCATACCCAATTCGGCTCAACCAAACACGTCCTAATATCCATTTTTTATTTTAGAGACACAAAATAACAAAACTATCCATAATGGAAGGGATCATTGTCCTTAAAAAGGTCGGTCAATTTGGTCAAACCATATTTGTAAAGGCAGTGGCTTTGACTTTAAGAACTACTTTATTCGTAAAGGTACTCTGTTCACATCCATACGACGTCGTTAGACTAAATTTTTTTTTATAATAGGTATAAGTTGATTTTAAATTTTTTTTAGTTTTATAATTTAGAAGATTTTGTAAAAGAATATTAATGTTTTAAATTTTGGATGATTTAAAATTGTTTTAGTGTCCATAGGAGTACCACAGCTTGTCTGTGTTTTTCTACGAAGAAAACAATAAATTTTTTTTATTTGCAAACTTTCTTTTATGTTTCTTCTGTGAAACGTTGTCTTCTATTTATTTTTTATATTTTAATATTTAAGTTATTAACAAAAATTATTCAGTATTGATTTGTTAATTTAGCTATATTTTAATTTCCAATTGTGTCTTACCATTGTCCATTGAGATCAGATTTGACTCTTGAAATATATTGCTTTGGTTCTTATTGAGTTTAGTTTAGTCTCCAAATTAGACGGAAGGATGATGATGGTCATGAAGGATGATGATGGTCATGGAGGATGATGATTCCTTTTCTCGTCGACGACTCCACCGTCCGATCCTTCATTCCCCTCTCTCTCCGAAAAGTATTTTAATTCGTTTGTTAAATCGTCTTTCCCTCTCTCTCTCCCTCTCTCGCTCGGAGAGAAGAAGTTTCTCTGATTGTCTTCTTTCCTTTTCATCAACTTTTAGGTTTTACCATTTTCTTCTTACGGAGAGATTCTCTCTGTCGCTGTCTCTGTCTCTACTTCTCCTTATCTCTCGCTCGCTCTGCTCTGTGCTGCCATTGCCTCGCTCGCTACTGTCAATTTCGAGGTTCGTTTCGAATTGCTATTCATCTCTGGTTCTTGTTATTCTATTCATTTCTTTTCTTCTTATGAATGTTTTATTTCTCTTCGCTTTCATTGTATCACGAGGATATTGAGTTTTTTTGTTGGAGATGAGGCTTGTGGAATCTACGTTGACTGTTTGTTCGGACATTGTGTCATTAATTTACTTCGTTGTTCTTTTCAATCTTTTTCTTGGCAGCAAATTCTGGATTATTGTTGTTCACGTCGTTTCAATGTTCAGAAATTAGGGTTATTATGTGTTTTCGTGAGAAACTAAATTTGGTTGTATCTTGTATTAATTTGTTTGGCCCTATACCTCTGCTATGAATTGGTGCAAGATTGTGGCTGGCTAGCTGTCTTCTATACTTAGAGCTTTTTGTCTCTATGCTTTTGAATATTTTTCTCAGTTCGAAAACGATCTAGTATTTTTATAAGAGTAATATCAATGACGGACTAATTGAGATTGTTTCTGAGTATTACTTGGACAATGAAATATATATATATATATATAACATTTTATTTTATTACGTTTGTTACTTCATTCTTCATTAAGGGTGGGATTTTGTTTGATGTTGCTCTTCGGGGTTTTATAAGCTGGTTTTAATTACTATTTTATTTGTTGTTTTATCAGTTTCATCAATTCAGGTAGGTTTTTTCTTTGTTGTTATTGCAGAGTTAGCTTAATAACATTTACATTTTTATGCGGTGCTTCTTTTTTATCGCAGGATTCTAGGAATTGTTTTTCACTGTATATTTCAGATATTGAATCCTAAAGTATCTGTGGTATGTTGATTGTGTTGTAAAACAAAACTCTGTAATTTAAATTGAGTCGTTTTACTTTTTATCATGTTAACAAGTTGTATTCCGCTCAATTATGTATTCATGTGATTTATATTTCTTGTGATTAATGATAGTGAGAATCTTGCCCACTTTTTTACTGTGTTTGGTTGGCTTAAGAACTGGGAGATCGTTCAAGCAGAAGAGTAGTTCTTTTACATGGGTAATAAACTTGGAAGGAAGAGACAAGTGGTTGACGAAAAGTACACAAGGCCTCAGGGGCTTTACACCCATAAAGATGTGGATCATAAAAAGCTTAGAAAACTCATACTTGAGTCAAAGCTAGCTCCATGCTATCCTGGAGATGATGAATGCATTAGTGATCTTGAGGAATGTCCAATTTGCTTTTTGGTTAGACATCTCAAATGCTCCTCTTTTAGCTTTCTTCTTTAAACATTTAATTTTTATATTTTCCCAAATTTTGATATGCTACTTCTCTGTATTACAGATTTTGAACAGTTTATTATTTTTTATAATTTAAAAAGTTTGTGGTTTCTCTAGTAACATATGAATGTGAGAGCCAAATTTGTTGATTACTTTTTTGGTCGTAGATTAGTTTCTTAGTTTAATTTAACCATGACTTTGTCTCTGATTTATGTACCTAGTTTTCTAGTTCGATATTAGTTATTTCTCCCTTTCAGTATTATCCAAGTCTCAATCGATCAAGATGCTGCATGAAAAGCATATGTACAGGTAAGATTTTGGAATCTTTGAAAGTAAGTTTTGGTGTTACGGTATTTATTTGGGATCTTCTTTTTGTTTCAGAGTGTTTTCTTCAGATGAAAGTTCCCAATTCAACCCGTCCAACACAGTATCCATCAATTTTTAGATGTCATATCCTGAAATCCTTGATTAGAAATTTTTATGAAAATAATCACTATACCGCAGATTAGTTGAGGTAGAGTGAGCTGGCCTAGACCCACAGGGATATTAGAAGAAAAGAGAAAAAAAAACTTGATATTTTCACTTGTATACCTTTACGATACATTTTGAAACTGTAAAGCTTTATCGTCCTTCACACTTGTCTTTCTTAATATTATGAGGTGTCCTTTTTGCAAAACCTCAAATTATGCGGTGGAGTATCGAGGGGTAAAAACGAAGGAAGAGAAGGGTTTGGAGCAAATTGTAAGATGTCCCGCATCATTTTTTGTTTTGTGATTTATGGGAAACTAGGATTCTTTTTCTCTGATTTGTGTTTTGATGTATTGTGTCAAAACTTTGTAGGAAGAACAGCGTGTTATAGAAGCAAAAATCAGGATACGACAGAAAGAACTTCAAGATGAAGAGGAGAGAGATAAAAAAAGACTAGAACATAGCTCCTCAAGCGGAAATATGGCACCAGTGGACATTGAATACAGCTCAGTGGCTGGTAGGATTGTATTATTATTCATAATTTGGTGTCTAGAATTTCTTTTGTTTGTTCAGTTCCAGTGCTATAACCTAGTATACATGTTTCTCCCCTTTTTACTTCTACGTGCCTTTTTCCATCAACTCAAGCTCCTTTGGAAGATGAAGAAATTCATTGTTTCCAAGACTCATGTGCTACTCCAATAAGACCGTCGCATCTATCTCTACCTCAAAGGCCTAACAGGTACTCTTTCAGCCATAATTTGTGTTATGTTGCTCTGTTTTGGAGACTTTTTTAGGATGTCCTAAATGCAATGTGCTTTCTTGATTTACATTAATATTTTAGATATTTCAAACTATACATGGACTTCTTATTTCAAGCTGTACAGTTATGCCAACTTTGGCCAGGATATAATGGTATATGAGTCCTACATCAAAGAGGATGTTGGAAATATGTCACGTGCCTTAATATTTGAATTTTTTTTAAAACATATTTTTTGTTGCTTGTTTTTAGGAATAGGATGAATTGTTAGGTGTTTTTATGATTCACTTTTATGTTTTTAAATAGTCCGATGCCAATCAAGTTTTTAAATCAATAAAAATATATATATTTTTTTTCAAAAAAGCTACAAATTGGCATTAGAGCATTTTATTTTGAGGGACCTGTAAGATTGCGTGATACCAACACAATTTCTTTCGGAATAGAGGCTGATACACAAACATCTTTTAGCTTTGTTGCTCCA
The DNA here is from genome assembly GCA_022433065.1 of Begonia loranthoides. Classification (NCBI taxonomy): domain Eukaryota; kingdom Viridiplantae; phylum Streptophyta; class Magnoliopsida; order Cucurbitales; family Begoniaceae; genus Begonia; species Begonia loranthoides. The sequence goes on along the minus strand of CM039477.1, from coordinate 22,189,285 downwards.
CAAGTTTTTGATGACCAACATTATCAAGTATGGGCTGTGAGGATCTCTATGCATTGGATCTTTGGGAGACTGTAGAAGAAGATTACGATGCTCCACCGTTGAATGCAAATCCAACGGTGGCTCAAATGAAGAATCACAAGGAAAAAAGGACAAGGAAGTCAAAGGCAAAAGCATGTCTTTTTTCTATCATTTCAAGTACCATATTTAGGAGGATCATAAACCTGGAATCAGCTAAAAACTTATGGGACTACCTCAAGGAGTATCAGGGTAATGAAAGAACCAAGAATATGCAACTGCTCAACTTGATCAGAGAGTTTGAAATGGTAAAAATGAAGGAGTTAGAAACGATTAAAGACTACTTTGACAAGCTGCTAAGCATTGTTAACAAAGTGAGATTGCTAGGTGAGGACTTTTCTGATGAGAGAATCGTTCAAAAAATTCTTGTGACTTTATCTGAGAAATATGAGATCAAAATCTCTTTGGAAGAGTCTAAAGATCTGTCAAGCATATCCTTGGCAGAGTTGGTTACTGCTTTACAGGCTCTAGAGCAAAGAAGAATGATGAGAAAAGAAGAAGCGATGGAGGGTGCTTTCAAAGCTAAAACAAAAAGTTTGGGAGGAAGCAAAGAAAAAAACTTAAGGAGAAGAAGAAGATCAACAAATTCAGCAATGACAACAAATATGATGCAGATCACCTTGCCCCCATTGCAAGAAGTCGAACCATATGCCAAAGAAGTGTTGGTGGAGGCTTGATATCAAGTGTAGATAGTGTGGCAATATGGGACACATTGAGAGGGACTGCAAAAAGCAACAATCTGAAGCTGCGAAAGTGTCCACAGAACTACAAGAGGAAGAACAACTCTTCGTGGCAACGTGTTTTGTCACCAACAAAAGCTCACGTGATTCTTGGTTGATAAAAAGCGGCTGCAACAACAACATGACCTACGATCACACTCTTCTCACAGAGATGGATGAGACTCTAATTTCTATAGTAAAAGTTGGAAATGGAAAGTTTATTTCTGTCAAGGGAAAAGGAACAGTGGCTATTGAAAGCTTGACAAATATAAAACACATTACTGATGTCTTATATGTGCTTGATATTCATCAAAACTTGCTTAGCGTTGGAAAACTAATAGAAAAAAGGCTTCAAAGTTATTTTTGAAGACAAATGGTGTTTGATCAAGGATGCAAGGGGCAAAAATGTATTTAAAATGAAGATAAGAGCCAAGAGTTTCACCTTGAACTCGATGGAAAAGGAACAAGCAACATTTGTAAGTCATATAAGCAATGCATAATTGTGGCACAAAAGGTTTGGGCACTCCCATCATGTTGGACTTCAATATATGCAAAAAAGTAACTTTGTAAAGGGTGTACCAGAGTTGGAGGATAAACTAACATATTGTGTGACTTGTCAATGTGGAAAGCATGTTAGAAAACCATTTTCTAAATCAGCCTGGAGAGCATCATACTAGATTTTGGATTTATTTTCTCAAATCCAAATATGAGGTTGCTAATATATTTTGGAAGTTTAAAGCTTGGGTGGGGAATCAAAGTTATTGCAGGCTACACATATTAAGGTCGGATAATGGAAAAGAGTATAAAATGAAACTTTTAACAAGTTTTGTGAGCAAGCAGTGATTGAACACCAACTCAACATCTTACACTCCACAATAGAATGATGTGAGTGAAAGAAAAAATAGGAGCATCGACAAGGTGTATGCTTCATGAAAAGAAGTTGCACAAGAATCTTTGCGCTGAAATCGCAAGCACTGTAGTTTTCTTATTAAACAGGCTGCCAACTAGAGCTGTGCAAGAAAAAAACTCCATTTGAGACATGGTTCAACTACAAACTAGATTTAAAAAATCTTAGAATTTTTGGTTGCCTTTTTTTTTTTATGTGCCACAAGTGAAACGAGACAAACTTGATAAGAAGGCTAAATCATGCATTTTTGTTGAATATAGCAACACTTCCAAAGTTTATAAAATTTTTCAATCACGGAATGAGAATATGATTGTAAGTTGAGATGTCAAGTTTATGAAAGATAAACAATGGAGTTGGGGGAAATTACTAGAAAAGCAATTGCTTGTATATACACAGTATTTTGACAACAATGTAGATGATATTCCAGTTCGCGACACAAGACCTTTATCTGATATTTATGAAAGAAGCAATGTTACTGTCTTTGAAACTGCAGAATTTAAAGAAGCTGAGAAGGATGACAAATGGATTGAAGCCATGAGAAAGGAGCATTGTATAATCGAGAAGATTGGCACTTGGGAGTTGGTAGACAGGCCTCAAAGCAGAAAGATCATCAGAGTAAAATGGATTTACAAAACAAAATTCAATGGTTTTATGAACAAACATAAAGTCAGATTAGTCATAAAATGATATAGTCAAGTTTTTGGGGTAGATTTTTCAGAAACTTTCGCTCTTGTTGCACGCTTGGACACTATCAGAATGTTGCCCGCCTTGGCTGCACGAAAGGGTTGGAAGCTTTTTCAACTGGATGTAATGTCAGATTTTTTAAATGGTTACTTTTAAGAAGAAATTTATGTTGAATAGCCCGAGGGATTTCTAGTCAAGGTACAGAAGGAGAAAATATACAGATCGAGAAAAGCTTTATATGGCCTTAAGCAAGCTCCCAGAACTTGGTATAGCAGAGTTGATAATTATTTTCAAAGCCCTGAATTTATTAAAAATCCAAGTGATGCAACTTTATAGATAAAGAAATCAGATGCTAACTTAATTATTATGTCTGATTATGTTGATGACCTGCTTGTTTTGCTACTGGAAGCAATGAGAAGCTAGTGGATGAATTTAAGGTTGAGATGTCCAAAGTTTTTGAAATGACCGATCTTGGTTTATTGACTTTTTTTTTGGCTATGGAAGTAAAACAAGACCAGGATGGAGTCTTCATATGTCAAAAGAAGTTTACAAATTAAATTCGTAAGAAATTTTATATGGAAGATTGTAAAGACATGAGCACACCAATGAACCAAAAGGAGAAGTTTAGCAAAGAAGACGGAGCTGAAAAAGTTGATGAAGGGCTATACAGAAATCTAATTGGTTGCTTGATATATCTTACAGCCACAATACCTGACATAATGCATGTGGTAATCTTGCTATCCAGGTTTATGAATTGTGCTAGTGAAGTGCATTTTGTAGCAGCTCAACGTATTTTAAGATATTTTAAAGGTCCCATAGATTATGGCATCAAGTATTCTTGTTCTCATAGTTTCCAACTCCAAGGATTTTCTGATAGTGATTGGGCAGGTCCTATTGAGGACATGAAAAGCATAACTGGTTTTTGTTTTTGTTTTGGTTTAGGTGTTTTCTCATGGAGTTCAAAAAAACAAAATGTGGTTGCTCAAAGCACTGCAGAGGCAGAATTTATTGCAGCTAATGCTACAGTATATCAAGCAATTTGGATTAGAAAATTACTTGTAGATTTGCACATGAAGCAGATTAAGCCAACAACGATTTTTTGTAGACAATCAAGCTGCTATTTCAATCTCAAAGGATCTTGTTTTTCATGGGAAAACAAAGCAATTCAACATTAAAGTGTATAATTTGAGAGAAAAGTATGAAGAAGGTGAAGTTGATTTATTGCAAGACAGAGGAGCACATTGCAGATTTGCTGACTAAAGCCCTTCCAAAAGCAAGATTTGAAGATTTAAGAATCAAGTTAAAAGTATGCAAATACTAAGGCTAGGAAGAGATTGTTGTAGATATGTCACGGGCCTTAGTTTTTGAATTTGTCTTTTAAAATATTTTTTGTTGTTTGCTTTTAGGAATAGGATGAGTTGTTAGGGGTTGTTATGATTCACTTTTATATTTTTAGATTGTCTGATGCCAATCAATTTTTTAAATGAATAAAAATACAGATCTTTTTTTTTCAAAAAAACAACCGAGGATTTAGAAAATGAAACTAGCTGAGAAAAAGCAGTGAACTAGTACTGAATTGTATTATAATTTATTTTACTAGAGTATTTTGGATTGTTATGATTAACTGTCAAAGCTCTTTGTGTATCTTTTTGCTTCATTGATTTTTTTTGTTTGCCTTAATGATTAATTGTTTCTTTTTAAGATTTGCTTCATTGATTTGCTGACTAAAGCCCTTCCAAAAGCAAGATTTGAAGATTTAAGAATAAAGTTAAAATTATGCAAATACTAAGGCAAGGAGGATAATTATTTATTTTGGCAGACATGCAATATTCGTCGCTTTCAAAAAAAAAAAAAAAAGGTTTCTTTAGTGTGTGGTTACAATGTCCAGATAGACAATATAGATGAAATGAATTTAGGAATTTGGATTTATTCAGCTTATTACTTATGTCTTGTGACTAATGTTTTTGACTTTCATTTACTCTCCATGCGTACAGCTTATCCACATTTTTTTAGTTACTTCTGTAATGAGAAGTCAATGAAAGAGTACTTTTCAATAATCAATGCATTGGGGAACCTTTTGGTCTCTTTTTGTATACAATAATGATTCTTGATGTGCAAATAATTTTTATAAGGTCAAATTTTGACACCAGATTGTAATTTACCCTGATAAAAACTGCAGGGATGATGAATTTGATCTGGATCTTGAGGACATCATGATCATGGAAGCAATTTGGCTGTCTATTCAGGTAATTTGTAAATCTGGTTAGCTAATAATATTTGGTGCAAATTTATTAAAGTTGAAGTTTTTGTGTAATATATTTTTCAGGTGCTCGTCCTTATCTCTCGTCTGTTAAGATAATTTGATTATTTTTAAAATGAATCTACAGTAAAAATCATTTGAAATGCTCGTTGTAATATGTTATGTTTAATTTGTTTCTTAAGCTCTATTTGGAGGCAGGATGGAAATTTACGTTGTATTTGTTGGCCTTCTCCAATCATCAACCGTAGTTAAAGATTGTTGGCGTAGATCTTTATCTGAAGGAATCATGGTGTATGGAACTTTAGGTTGATGTCAAGATAGTGAACGCAAGAGTGCCTATATTTGTGATCTTTTGCTAATTCCTTTTAGCGGTTGATCTGTCAAAGTGTTTATCACTCACAACAAAGTCCCTCTTTTGAATTGGTGTACAATGGGTGGTTTATTTTGTCTTTTTAGTCTTTTATAGGTTTGTTATTTTTTTATTATAAATAATTAATATTAAGTACAGAATGTGAGGGTTAGATTTTTATTTTATCGGATTGTTGATTTTATGAAAATATTGAATATTTAAAACGCCTAGAGTATACAGCAGAATTGTTGACAAGTGCCTGTTTGTCCATGTTATTGATCTTCTTTGACCTTTTATTTCAATATTGTGCTTTGACCATCCTGAGGCACATTTTGTTGTAAAATTTTTGCTTCTTAGTTATTTGTTCTGAAGTTTCCAATATATTTTAGTGATAAAGAAGAAAGTGTCTGATCGGGCAACGCATTCCTGTGTTAGTCCTCATCTCATCTGATTGTTTAAATGTATCATATTCATTTTTGCTTTCCACAGTGCAGGTTTTGTCTTCATCAGTTTGGTTTTATTTTTCCGTGTTCTTTTTCTTCTAGACATCCTCGTTATGTGGGTTTCTGGCCGGTTCGATTATTGAAGATTATATTATTTTGTAGAATAGCAAGAAAATTGTCTGCATTGGAGAAGAGAGGGACATAAATTGCTCCAACTTCCCTGTGTTTTAATGAAAATAAGCATACATTATCCCATCTTCTATAAGTGTACGTAGCTTGTCTATTTTAGTGTCTTTCTAATATATCCGGTTATCTTTCCTCGGGGTACTTTTTTGTTACTGCTTTCTAGAAATGTTGTTGAGTCTTGTTATCATTGCACTGGTAAAATTTCATATTAGCAAGTCTATTTTTCTGTTCAAAGATAGTGTAATAGTTTTTTGGATTATTAAATCTGGTTCGATCTTGTTGATATCTATATCTGCACAGAAAGCGACAGTGATTTAGAAGCTGTGGTGTAATTATGAAAACTAAGGGTTTTTTTTGGTATAAACCTGATGAATGGTGATTAACTGGTCATGCATTCATTAGAAATTGCAAACTTAGAATTCTAAGTACAGAGAGTCAAACAACGTTTACTTGAGAAGTTGCTTTACATCTTCGAAATCAATTTGGGGCTATATTTGAGATTGTATTGTAAATTATGGTGGAATGGTATGATTTTGCTTCCAAATTTTTATTCGTTTATATTATCCTGCCGCAATGACCTAATTCATGATATAGGTTATGGTCATAATAGCTTGGTATTTGCAGGAGAAAGGGAGGCATAAAGATCATCCTACATACAATGATGTCGCTCCTGCTGATAGATGTGTCACTGAAAGTCAGTACATCTGTCCGTCCACTGTTAAACTAGCTGGATCGTCGTCATCCCCATCAGGGGGGCTAGCTTGTGCTATAGCCGCCCTTGCAGAGCATCAGCAGACGGGTGGAGAATCATTAACCAACACTTCCATTGGAGCCTCCTCATCCTTCAACATGCTTCGATCAGGAAGCAGTAGAATTTACGGTAGAATGAACTCAGCCACTGAGAATTATCATCTGGCACAAAGCTCAATTGAAACTTTACCTGGTAGTTTGATAACGAGGAATGATGGTGAGTGGAATGTGGATCGTGGGTCCGTAGTGGCTGAAGCTGGAACTAGCTATGCAGATTTTAATGGGACGGCAGAGAATTCCGGTGCTATGATGGTGGGTTTGTCTGGGCCTGATGAAATAGAGGGGAGTATGCAAGCGAATGATGAAGCCATCGTTCCGGAGAGCTTCGAAGAACAGATGATGTTAGCCATGGCCGTTTCACTAGCTGAGGCAAGAGCAATGACTGGTGCTGTGTCTGGGGTTTCATGGGAATGATTAACATCCGAGTGTGATTGGAAAGTGAGATGGGATGGAACACATTCTGTTCTGTCTACTGAGGACTGTCGAACCAGACCGAGTCTAGCAGGGGGGGGTATATTGGTTTGGAGCTGAGAGAGGGGAGAAGCCAAAGCTGTTGCATGGAAATCGGTCAAAATTTAAGGTAGTGATGCTCTCTCTCTGTCTCGCTCTCTCTCTCTCTCTCTCTCTCTCAAAGGAAACAAATTATTTTAGTGAATGGAAGTTTGGTTGATATTTCACGTATTATCAATAATAGGTATATGAGCAGGCCTAAGTTTAGAAGAAAATTTTTCAAAATATATTGACAATTCTTAGGAAATGTCACTCGTTTAACTTTTGGTAGTATAAAATAAATTCTATTTTTCACAAGTATAAAATCTACATAATTTACATGTGATATTGAGTTGCCTATTTGAGGTCCCAAAACCTGAATTTAAACTGGGGTGGTTTTTTTGGATGGAAACTAGTGCGAGTCTATATCGAAGTGGACGAGCGTGGTTTCAAGGCTTTTGTCGATGGGATTCAGATCAATGGTGATAGGTTGTGGCCATTTAGGTACCCCCACAACCATGGGCCAGTTTCAAGTTTAGGCCTTTGAAAATGGCCCGCAAGCTCCTCGCATAACGCCATTATTTTACCCAAAGATTATCATCTAAGTGAAGACTGAGTTAATCGTACGAAGAGTACATTGAAAAGGAAATTAAAAAAATATTGGGGGGGTTTGAATATTGTTGTGAAAATAAGATTTTGGAACTTGGAATGGAATCCATGAACGTGGTTGGAGAAGCGGATGTTGATGTCAGAATGCAATGAACTTGGTTTGGAAGGACGAGTTCAATCGGGACTTCTCAACCAGTTTGACATGGTCTTTTCCTTCCCAATCCTGGCCGTCCACTTCAGATCGGACGCTTGGGAAGGGATTCGTGAGAAAATGGGTGGACAAAGAATAATGAAGTGATGTACTTGGAGCTCAAACTCAATGTATTGTTTGAAAGTGAAAACTGTGAAAAGGAAAGGAGGAGGGACTCAGTATTCTTCTGTGGATTGTGTCTCTCCACCTAACTTGAAACAACTGACATTTGGGACTCAGTGTTCTTCTGTGGATTGTGTCCCTCCACCTAACTTGAAACAACTGACGTTTGGATAACCAAGCTTCTCTTTCTTTTCCTTTTCTCTATCTATTTAAAGAATACCCCCCATCTACCTACATCCTCTTTCCTATATTCTCTCCATTAACATGTTTTGTTTTCCTTTCTTATTGTCTGGAGAGTTACGTAATTCTACTTCAGATCAATGCATAAATAAAGTTCTTTTCTTGATATAATCAAAAGTGTTTTAAGATAAAATTTAAAAATAATCTTGTGCAGATTTCAGCGCTATAGAAATGTGTAACGTAGATTTGGTTGTGATTGATTGAATTTAACTTGACCCACTTACGTGCCTAAATAGTGATATGAAGCTCCAACTTGAATTGTGGAGTTCATTGTAGCCTAGAAGAAGATAATTTCAAGGGAGGTAATTTGTTTCAAAATTGGATCATGACACTATAGAGCTTAAAAATACACATGTAATGGTCTTCTCATGACGATGAAACCCTAATCAAATACTTAAAACGAAGAGGTTAACAAATATGATTTGACATTACTTACATGAAAGTGAATATTACCCAGAATAGTTAAAGGTAACAATTATCTTTTTTTTAAAGAATATTTTTAGAAGATTTTGAGTTTTATAATTTAGAAAATTTTATAAAAGAATGTTAATATTTTAGTTTTATGATAATTTATAATTGTTTTACAGTTTATGGGAGAATCATAATTTGTCTGAGTTTTTCTACAAAAAGACAATGAATTTTTTTATTTGTAGACAAACTGCGGCGGCTTTTGGACGACATAGGATCAAAGAACAAGACACGATAAATCACTGCAGTTTCATATGAAGTTGTAGCGGTGTGACAATAAATTACTGCATTGTCATATTAAGCCACATCGGTGTGACGATAAATCGCTACAGCTTCATATGAAACCACAATAATTTATCGTGTTATGTTTTTTAAAATCATGGAGTCATCACAGTTTATAGATGAATCACTGTGATTTAATATTATTGTATTTAATAATAAATATGACAATAATATTAAAAATTTTATTTTTCTATAATTTAATAATTAAAAAAAAAGCATAGTTAGTTTATCGCTAACTATAAAGGATGATGGTACGTGATTTTTTCTATACTTGACCATAAGTTGGAAGAAGAGGATAGGGATGGATTGATGTACGGTGATATCATGTCAAGAAATTTTCTCGAGAAAAAGAAATGGAAAAGAAAAAGAAAAAGGAAAAAGAAAAGTCTGAGAAGATAAAACAGTAGACTGGAGATTTTAGGGTTATCTGCAATCTGAACTTGCATGCGGGTTGGCAAAAGTAGAGAAGTGATTGATTTGAGAAGAGAACCCATAGGGTATAGCATAGCCTTGTCATCTAAAAATATCTGTTTTTTTTTTTAATTATCAAATAAAATTTTGGGTAAATAACAAATTAATCATTGGAGTTGCTGTCAATGATAAGTTAACTACTATTTTTTATTTTCTAACAAATTAATCACTAACGTATCAAAAAATAATAAATTTAACATCACAATCACGTTTATTGTTACGAAGCTGACAGAGCGTTTGACATTCTGATTTTCAGAACGCCGACGTTTCGAACGCTCTAATGTTTTGAGTATCAGAACGCCAAATGCCGACGTTCTGAAAATTCATTGGAATCATTTTTAATTGACGAAAAATTCATTAGAACCATTTCTGAAAATGACAAGCACAGAATCTGAATGTTCGAATTCAATTGTAGGAAACTTCAATCGCGGTCTCAGTCTCAGAGAGATTGGTCTATGTGAGATCGGTCTCACAGAGACTGGTCTCTGTGAGATTGTCTCTATGAGACGGCATCGAGGTGTTTTTGTTACGGTGAACATGATAGTGATGTTGATTTTGTCATTTTTCCATACGTCAGTGGTTAATTTATTAAAAAATAAATGATAGTAGTTAACTTGTTATTAATCACAAACGACAATTGTTAATTTGTCATTTACTCTAAAATTTTATATTTTAGAATTATTTACCATATTTTAAATTAAGTCTTTAGAGATTTAAATAAACCATGAGTAAATTGTAGCTTCTCTATCCATTCCTTTGTTGTTCCATTTGGACTGTGCTCAACGATTGTTTCTGCAAATTAAGTTCTGGAAATGTATCCAGACTTTAAATCGATAATAATTAAAATTAAAGGTTTTAAATTGATTAATTTAAATTACTGAATATTAATTGGTGATAAGCTCAAACTAGATTATTTTATTTGATAATAATTATTTTTACTGTATTTAAATTATTCTAACCCTACATGGGACATATTGTGAGTACTATATGTGGCTTTTGCAAGATTATTGTTATAGAACAATGCAACCAAAAGTAGGGTTTTGATCAATTCTAAATGAAAATGATCACAAATGTCTAAAATATCTTAACCATTTATTTATTTTTTAATCTTTTTAATTGTGTTATTCTTTTACCGTATTTAAAGTTAATATTCCAAAAATATTCTAACCCTATATGGAACATATTGTGAGTTCTAAATGTAGTCTTGCAAGTGGAAGAATGACCAAAGGTAGGGTTTTGATCAATTCTGACTGAAACTGGGTACAAATTTCTTGTAATTATATATAAATATATTTGAAATTACTTAATTATAATATTGCTTACTTTTATTTGCATTGTCATAATCTTTTTACACCTTCATTTCAAAAGTATCAATATATTTATGTTCTATGTATTACGATGTCTTTATTAAATAAATCAAACGATATTATTGTTGTAAAATCCCAATATTTTAGGAGTAAATTTTCAAAGTTATTTTTATTATTTTAAATTTTATTTGGTGGCAATTAAGAATTATTAAAAATGAGTTTTCTACTAGGGAACCCCCCCCAAAATCTATACAATCATATCTTTCTTCCTAGAAAACTAAATTCACTTAAGGACTCCGCCATTAGATTTTTAAGAGAGTGAGAAGAGAGAGTGAGTAAAGCGGGTATACAAGTCTCTAGCAAAATGAAGATTTTTTGAGACGATACTCAATAGTTTTGCTTCTTGGAAAACAGAGTCGGATCGAGCTCTTTTAGAGCTTGAAAGGCTTGGATTTTGTACATCAATAAGAGGTTTGGTGATTGACGAGTTGGATTGATTGGATCATTTGAGGTGTTGGATTTGAATTACACGCGATTGAGATGGTACACCAGTTCTATGTTGGGGTTTATTTTTATGTCCAACAATACATAGTTTTCAAATTATTTAGAGATGTGTTCTCATATAAAATGACGTGTTTAGTTATATCTTGTCTGTTTTTATATTATTATATATAGTTTTTTCACTAAACATGTTGTTAGCTTAATAAAATTTAAGTTTGGTTGTTTTGATAATGTGTGATTTAATTATCTCTATGCTGTTTATAAATTAAAATATGATTCTTAAATGAGTATGTTATTGTTCTTCGTCGAAAAGACCCTCGAAAATAAGTATTTAAGTGTACTAATACGTTTGTTAAAGTCCTTATAAACAATGCTTAAATTTTTGGGGCTCACAAGGTTTAATTCAAGAAAAATACAAAGTGACGGTTGACCAACAAGATTACAGAGAACATATACTTTTGCATAACATAAACCAATTGACTGGAGGGTGATGCGATTGACCTGAAAAATCACAGAGAGCTTGAGTTTTTGGAGATCAACAAAAACGGTTGACTATGGCAGAAACACGGTCGACTTGAAATATTGCAGTTAGCATAAAATTTGGAGAACACAAAGTTGTGAACCAGGGAAGAGAGTGGTCGACTGGAAAAATGCCAAAGAGCTCTGAAAATTTTGAAGTACGCTAGAGCAGTCAACTAGAGTAAGCATATGAAGACCGAACGTGTCTTGGTAGACCAGATGTTCATAGAAAATTGGTAACGGTCATGAAGTGGTCGACCAATGTGATTGGGTGGTCGACTGAGGCGTAATTTTCTTAAGAGGTCTATAAATAAAAGAGAGGGCCGCCAAAAAATTAACAAATCAAGAATATTGCAATGAAATGCTACCAAATTTCTTGTAATTTTCGAGCATTCATTCTAAGCTAAAACTCCTAACCTCTCCCATTCCAACTTTGCGATTTACAATTTGATGGTTAGAAAAGTGTGTGTAAAAGTTTGAGATTTCGATATTCTCTTTTGAAATTGATTTGAGGGTGATGCTTGGAGAAGTCATTATAAGGTTGAATTGACACGCAAAAGTTTAATAAAGTGTAACAGAGAAGGTTGAAGTGAATATAATCTTTGGGGAGGAGACTCGAAGAGCGAACATAGGTGTGTTTGACCGAACAGTGTTACCAAATTTGGTTGCATTCTCTTACCCTACTCTTTACTTATTTATATGTTAGCTTTATTGTTTTTAAAGCTATCTAATTTAGAGAAAATTTACATATAAATAGCTAACTAAGGTTTTTAACTAATTGCGTAAAAAAAGTTAGTTAGCCTAATTCATCAGGAAAAATACGAAGTGGCGGTCGACCAAAACAAAATGGCGGTTGACCAAGAAGATTACAAAGAGCATATATTTTTGCATAACATAAACCAGTCGGCCAGAGAGTGATATGGTCGACCTAAAAAATAACAAGAGCTTGAGTTTTTGGAGATAACCAAAAGCAATTGACCATAATAGAAATGTAGTCGACCTGAAACATTACAGAGAACATGAAATTTTGAAGAACACAAAGTGGTTGACAGGGGCAAAGAGCGGTTGATCGAAAAAATGCCAGAGAGCTCTGAAATTTCTGAAGTACACTAGAGCGGTCGATCGAAGCAAACATAGGTCAGTCGGTGTGGTAGACCAGAACGTGTCTTGGTCAACTAGATGTGCTTAGAAAATTTGATTGATGTGGTTGGGTGGTCGACCGGGGTACAGTTTTCTGAAGAAGTCTATAAATAGAAGAGAGGTCTGTTGAGAAATTAACGAATCAAGAATATTACAAAGAAGTGTTGATTTCTTGTAATTTTTTAGCATTCATTCTTGAAATGACTGTGATAGTCCTAATAGGGGGGGGGGGGGGGTGTAATTAGGCTATCTATCTTTTTCGTGTTATATTATACTTCTATACTTTAAGTGTTTTAACACAGATAAATATGTAAGCAATAGCAAATATAAGAGTAATGGATAGAAAGTTAACCCCGATTTGCTAACACGGTTCAACCAACCTTGCTTACATCTGTGCTTCAAGGCTCCCCCTTAAAGATTCTTTAATCCAATAACCTCCCCCGTTATTATTGATTGAACTTCACAGACGTCAATCAAGTTGTTACACTTTGATTGTTGCGTGGCGTCACCCTTGATTGTCGTAGGATTGCAATGGAGGAATTGAAGGATTACAATTAGAAGTCTAACTCTCAAAGATATAAAATCTCAAGTGAATGGGTAAAGAGAGTTAGGGCTATACACTCATTTGTTGAAGAGAAATCTCGTGTGAATTTGGCAGCACTTTATTATGGATTCTCCTCATCCTTTCAAAGTGACTTCTATTTATAAAATCTGCACTATGGTCTACCACTCAACATTTCGGTCGACTACTTCCCGACCGTTGGATTGTTACCATTGCAATTTTGTTGGATCCGGTCGTCTACTATTTCAGTCCCGGTTAACCGCATCTTTTAGTCTAAAACAGAGTCTGCTCTCTATAAGATGTTCAGTCGACCGCATCCTCTGCATCAGTCGACCACTCCAACGCTTTAGCATTTTGGTGAGAAATCTGCCATTTTGTCGGTCGACCGTGTCTTTATATCCAGTTGACCACTCCAGTCTATTTAGCTTTTCTTTAGCCACTTTGGTCGACTACCTTACTGCCAAGTTGACCTCTCCTCCATGTTTTGCATCTTGTGCAGCTTCTAAATCCTAATATTCAACATATTAGCTTCATGGACTTAAGCACACATGTTAGTAAACATTAATACCTGTATTAAGGGTATTGTAGGATCGATATACGACCTAAGAGGGGGAGGGGGAGTGAATTGAGTTAATTAAACCTTTTTGTGTAATAATTTATTTTCTTATTACTAAGTATGTTATTCAAATAAGCAATCAATATAAGCATAAAACTAAGGAGTAAAGGGAAGAGAATGACAAACACGTTTGTTAACAGGGTTCGGCAAACTCGCTTACTTCCATGCTCCAAGTTTCCCGCTTGGAGATCCTTAATCACCTAACCTCCCCAGTTAGTGATGATTGAGCTTCATAGATGTCAATCAAACCTTTACAATGACTATTCACAAAACGTCATCCTTTTCTTGACTATTCAAAGGGTGTCACCCTGTGTTCTCCGTTTAAGTACAATAAAGTGTAAAACTAAAGTTTCTATCTCTCACAAATATACAATCTCAAGTTTGGGAGTAGGAGAGTTAGGATAGACACTCAATTGTTGATGAGACTTTGTGTAGAAAAATTGGCAGCATTTTAGTACGATTCTCTCTTTGTTACTCTTCAATTCAAATTGCTTCAATTTATAAAATTTGTCTGACTGGTCGACCACTCACTGTTTGGTCGACCTCCTTCAGGCTGTTAGAATGCTATGTACTGAAATCCTGTCGGTTCAGTTGACCAATTTGTCCCCGGTCGACCGCTTTGATGTATTGTAGCAAAAGGCTCAAATTTGTCCAATTTTTGGTCTACCACTTCTGCTCTGGTCGACCATTTTCCGCTGTTTCAGAATGTGGAGCACTCTGTCTTGATTTCGGTCGACCACCTTCATGCCTCTGGTCGATCTCTTCTTCACTGTTTTGCCTCTAATGCAAACTAGTCGGCCACCCACATTGCCTTAGTCGACCTATATTCCGTGTTTTGCACATATTTAATCTTTTAAGTCCTAATAATCAACCTATAGACTTTATGGACTTATACAAATATATTAGTAAAGATTAATACTCTTATTAAGGGGTATTTCCAATTAAAATCAATTATAAATATATTGATAGACATATTAAATTCATTGAATTCATAAATAACTTATTAATAACTAAATTACTCATCATCAAAACAAATAATCCTATAGTCTTTTAAGCTAATAGGTATTTCCATTAAAGATCAAAGATAAACATAATAATAAATTTAATATATTCAAATGATAAATAAACTTATAATTAAGTTAATTCAATCATCATCAAAACAATTCAGCCTGTTGTCTATTAGGCTAATAATTCTAAGCTAAAACTCCTAACCCTTCCCACTCCAAATTTGAGATTTACAATTTGAGGGTTAGGAAAGCGTGCATAAAAAATTGAGATTTCGATATTCTCTTTTGAGATTGATTTGAAGGTGACGTCTAGAGAAGTCATTGTTGTTAGCATATAGATATTAGGCTTAATTGTTTTGATGATGAATGTTTTAATTTGATTATAAGTTATTTATCATTTGGATTTAATTATTATTATTATCATTTCGTTTAATTATTCATCATTGGAAATACCCTTTATCAAGGGTATTTGTATATACTAATATGTTGTCTAAGTCTATGTAGTTAAAGAATAAATCAATTAGACTTAGAAGCTTCAAAATGTGCAAAATGTGAAGATAGGTTGGCTGGGTGGTCAACCAGTGAGACTTCAGAGTGCAAAACACGCAGTAGCGGTCGACCAGAGCAGAATGGCAGTCGACCAGAATTCTTACAGAGAGCAACTAGATTATGGAATAGAATGAAGTGACCGAGTGGAGAAGAGGAAGCAGTTGACCAAACATATTACAGTTTGCTCCTATTTTCTGAAGTGCCGAGCGAATTCTTGAGATGTGTAGAAGTGGTCGATTGGAGACGAAGGAGCAGTCAACCAGACTAACAGAACTCAAAATGGTAACATTCCAACAGTCGGAAAGCGGTCGACTGAACAAGAGGGTGGTCGAGCAGTCGGTCAGTTTCTATAAATTACAACACTTTGAATTTAAGATTAACAAGAAGAGAGAATCGTACTGAAACGCTGCCAAAATTATTTCTCGATTTCTCTCAATATCTGAGAGCTAGACCTAACTCTCTTAATCCTCAACTTGAGATTTCATATATTTGAGAGTTGCGTTTTCTAAATTGTAATCTTTACATTTCTACTATTTGTACATAAACGGTGATCAAAAGGGTGACGCCCCGTAACAGTCAACAAAGGCTAGATTGATGCATGTGAAGATCAATTAAAGGCTAACGCCCTGAGAATAGTCAAGTGTAAGGTTTGATTGGCACCCGTGAAGTCAATCATCACTAACCAGGGAGGTTAGTGGATTAAAGATTTCCAAGTGGGAAACTTGAAGCGTTGACATAGGCAGGTTTGCCGAAACGCGTGAACAAATTTTTTACATCTCTCTTCCCTTATCTCTTTACTTTTATATATGTGTTGATTGCATATTAGTGGTAAATCACTTAGGGAATAGAGATTATAATATCGTACGAAAAAGTTAGCTCACCTCCCCCCTCTCCTCCTCCTAAGGGAGGTTAGTGGGTTAAGAATTTCCAAGTAGGAAACTTAGAGCGTGGAAGCAGGCGGGTTTACAGAAACACATGAACAAATTGTTTGCATATATCTTCCCTTATCTCCTTACTTTTATGTATGTGTTGATTGATAATAGTATTAATCACTTAGGGAATAGAGATTACAATATCGCACGAAAAAGTTAACTCACCTTCTTTCTCTTTAGGTGTGCATACGGTTCAACAATTGGAAGGTTAGATTGACACTCGAGAGTTCAATCAAGTGTAACAAAGAAGGTTGAAGTGAATAGAATCTTCAAGGAGGAGACTTGAAACATGAACATAAGCGTGTTTGGCCAAACCGCGTTACCAAATTCATTTGTACTCTCTTACCCTACTCTTTTACTTATTTGTCCATTAGCTTTATTGTTTTTAAAGCTATCTGATTTAGAGAAAATTTACATATAAATAGCTAGCTAATATTTTTAGTTAATCCCATGAAAAAGCTAGTAAGACTAATTCATTCGAAAACAAACGAAGTTTTGGTCGATCAAGAAGATTACAGAGAGCGTATACTTTTGTATAACATAAATCATTCGATCGGAGGGTGACACGGTCCACTTGAAAATCACAGAGAGCTTGAGTTTTTGGAGATCAACAAAAGCAATCAACCATAGCAGAAATGTCGTCAACCTAAAACATTACAGAGAACATGAAATTTCGAAGAACACAAAGTGGTCGACCAGAGTAGAGAGCAATCGACCGAGAAAATGGTAGAGAGCTCTGAAATTTTTTAAGTACACTAGAGCGGTCAACCGGAGCAAGCATAGGTCAACCGGTGTGGTAGACCAGAACGTATCTTGGTCAACCAGATGAGCACGTAAAATTTGATTGATGTGATTGAGTGGTCGAACGAGGCGTAATTTTCTGAAGAAGTTTATAAATAGAAGAGAGGTCAACTGAAAAATTAACAAATCAAGAATATTACAAAGAAGTGCTACCAAAATTTCTTGTAATTCTAGATCATTCATTCTGATATTTACATCTCCCACTCCAAATTTGATATTTACAATTTGAGGGTTAGGAAAGTGTGTAAAATAGATTTCGATATTCTCTATTAGATATTCATTTGAGGTGACGCTCAGAGAAGTCATTATAGGATTGGATTGACACTCGAAAGTTCAATCGAGTGTAACCAAGAAAGTTGAAGGGAATAAAATCTTTAAGGAGGAGACTCGAATAATGAACATAGGCGTGTTTGGTCAAACCACATTATCAAATTTGTTTGCACTATCTTACTTTACTACTTTACTTATTTGTGTGTTAGCTTTATTATTTTGAATGATATCTAATTTAGAGAAAATTTACATATAAATAGTTAACTAAAATTTTTTATTAATAGCATGAAAAAAATTAGAAAACAAGATTTCATTTGAGATTATTTTCATCAAACCCTAGAAATTTTTATCAAGAAGAATATCATTTAAAATGTGTTGGATAAGAGTGAGTAAGAACATGGTGGAAATGGGTAAGACTTGGTCTCAAGAGGATTAGGATTTGGCTCATGCTCATGTCGGCTTATCATATCTCTTCTTCGCTTTGACCACTTTTCCCTCCGATCTTTCCTTTTCATTGTTTTTTTAATATAAAATAATATTTTATATTGGTTTATTACTTTATTTTGTAATTATTAATACATTGCTCCTTTTATTTTTTTATAAATAAAATATAATAACAAATTACATTTAAATAATAAAAAAATACTGTTTATGAAGGAAAAATTAAAATATACACTATTCAAAAATGAAGAATTGACTAGCACAAATACAAATTCTACTTATTAATATTTAGTTTAACTTTGAATCATATATATATTGTGTACTTAAAAATTCATCTGTTGAGGGACCCATATAATTAAAAAAATAGAGAAATTATTTATTTGTCAACCACATTTCAATTTCCACAACAACTTTAATAATAAAGAGGTAGTGCAATTAGGGCATCCATACATTTGAAACCAAAGGTAGAGCCATAACTTTTTTATTAGTGTTTGATTAGAAGGGGCTTTGGGCCCTCCAAATCATTGGGGAGGATCTTTCAAAATTTTCACTCATTAAACCATATTTCCTTTTGTTGTGTTTGGTGGGACTTTCCTAATGTTTGCTTATCTCTCTCTCTCTCTCTCTCTCTCTTTCTTAGATCTAACTACATTTATATCATATGGTGTTGATTTTCTCAATTTATTAGATCTACTGATATGAGTAGTCAATTGACGAAAGCCTGACGAAACAATGTCATGTTAAGGTACAAAATTTGCATCTAGTTACAATATAAAGATTGATGAATGTGAGCTGATATTAATTATTTCTTAAGATAATATTGTAAGTTTTTAAAATACCCTTTTTTTAGATGGATGAATAATCATTAAGTAACAAATATTTATTACAAAGTATATGTAAAAAAAAATAAAAATATATTTAAATATAGTTAGGTTTATGTATTAATGTAATAAATATAATAAAATGAGGAAAATGTAATGGAGACAAGTGCAACGCGTGGAAGGTATTTTAAAGGAGGAGATGTGATTGAATTTCATAAGAAAATAATAATAATAAAAATAAAAATAAATACATCATTGATGACTCAATCAACTACTATAACAACTAGGGGTGAAAATGGTTCGGTTCGGTTCAGTTTGATTTTTGCTTAAATTCGAATCGAACCTATTAGGTTTGGTTTTTTTTTAGAAATCGAAGATGAACCGAACCACATGGTGAACCAAACAAGAACTGAAGTGTTTGGTTCGGTTATATTCAGTTCGGTTATATTCAGTTCGGTTCACGGTTCGATTTTCAGTTTTTATATGAGACCTATTAGGTTCGGTTCTCGACTCAGTTTTTGGTTTTTGGTTCGGTTGTATTTCTTCATTCATTCATTCATTAACAAATATCTAAAAATTCGTAAACATAAAAACAAATAATGCTTTAGTTTATGAACTGTCTATCCTTATCAAAAGCATGACAGTAAATATCAAGTGGAGGAGAGTGAACCTTTAAATATTTATCAAGCAATTTACACCTTTCCCGTATGACAGGTACATCTAAACCTGTTGAAAGAAAATGCTTTGGAGGCAAGTGAAGGTCATACTCAGGAAACTCTTTAAGACGCCGGTGGAGCTCTTCATAATGACGAAACCTAAATAAAAAGACTAGAACAGTCAAAGGTAGATGACAAAATTTATTCAAGAACCAGAAATTTACAGCATAATCTTCAGCACCTTCTTTTAATGGACCAACTATTATTATTCACATCTGTGACTGCAATAGAATATACAGCAAATGTTCTTGAGCCACTTTTTACAATATTTACAACTCTGGATTAAAAATCCAGAGTTGATTTTTAACTCTGGATTTTTAATCCAGAGTTACAAATGTTGGTGAAGTAATCAATCCGTGCAAAAATCAATCAATCTAGAGTTGATTTTCAATCCAGAAATTAGTAATTCATTCAATGAAAAGATGAATTGAAATCGAACCTTTGATTTCCAGAAAATGACTTGAAATTGAACCTTTGTTTTCCCTGTCTCCTGAGCCTTTGGTGAATCGGTTTCACTGAACGTTGAAGAATGAAGGAGATTTGACAGACATTAGAGTTGAGATTTGAGAATGTAAAGAAAAGACTTGCTGAAATACTTGAGAGTTGAGAGGTGAGACTCACCGTGAAGAATGGTGTCTCGCAGTCGTTGGCTCGTCGATGGGAAAGATCTGAAATGGCAAGTGGACGGTGAGTCTGTGAAGAATCAGTTTCACTTCAGGCTGTGGACAGTGGACGCAGCGAGATCTGGTAGTAGGAGACAAGGACTCCACTCGAGTCGAGATCTGGTTGACGCAACGAAGGCTCTCCAGCTTCGCAATCTCTTCCTCGGGACTCGGGGATTGGAGAAGCCCTGCCTCAACTTAGTTGGGAAATCGGGTGGGCTCGGTCTACCCGGTTTCCCATTGTGCAACCCGACAATTGAACCGAGCTTTCTCGATTCAGCTCGGTTCGGGCATAACCTCGGTTTTTTCACCTTTACAACCGAATCGAACCGTGCAATTTACGCCGGTTCGGTTCGGTTCTCGGTTATGCCCGAACCGTTTTCCACCCCTAATAACAACATCAATAATATTAATCATAAATTATTAATTTAATTTAATTAATATGAATGAATCTTAATTTAATTGAATTTACACATTGAAACTCCTATAAATGGTTTGGTTATGGAGGAATAAATGAAAATTTAAAAAAATCCTAAATTTGATGGAGCATGTGGCTGTCACCCCCATAAAGAACAAGCCAATCACGCAGCATAAAAAACCCTAGCTGATGAGCTGTTCTGGCCCAAAATAATTGATATCATATGAGATTTCGTAGTTCTTTATGTATTATTCTCCTTGTGTTTTTCATCACAAACATTCCATGTTATAATGATTTTCTTATTGCATTTGATATTTTTATACTTCATAATTTTTTTCTCCAACCATATTCATAAATGAACATTGTTTTTAAATTGAATTCTCATTTATTTTAATTAAATATAGATAAATAGAAATTAATCATGTATGGAAAATAAACTATCTAACATTATCTTTTAAAATTGAGTAATGCTAGATTTACATGTAATGTCTCGTAATTTTTTTTTTATCTTAAAACGTGTAGTTTGAATTTTTTTTTAAATGTATAGCGGAAGACTTTTTCTTTCCAAATAAAATTAGTAAAACAATAAATACAATTTATTTACATATCTCATTCATAAAATTTTCTTATTTCACATTTACATACATTTTTTTTTTTGCAATTTCTAACCCCACAAGGTTAGTCTTACGATAACAACATAAGTCATTTTCTGGGATATACTTTCTCAACTGCATCATCTCTTTTCGATCTTTATTTCTTCTGTGTAATTGTTCGATTCGTATCTGTACTACAAAATTTATCTATAAGCCTATTGCTTATTAAGTAATATATATCTAAACATGCCATCAAATATGTAGAAACATACTACATAAATAAACATGATATGCATTTCTATAAAACCATGTTATTTGTTTTTTTTTTTTTTCTTTCTTTTCTATACTCCGATATAATCAACTCTAACATCAATTGAAAGCTTTGCTACCAGCCGTACACATCAATGCACAACTATCTATCCCGACATCAATCGAAAACTCACTAGCTGCCATGAACTTCAATGCACAACATCTCTTGATAAACTCAACATCAATTGAGTTTCAATTACCTGCTATGCACAATAACCAGGATCCAACACCAATCGAAAGCCTTGCTAGCTGCCGTACACATCAATGCACAACTATCTGTCCCGATATCAATCAAAGACTCACTAGCAGTCATGCACATCAGTGTATAATGACCTCACACCATTGGTTGATCTATCCTGACATCAATCAAGATCAAACTAACGAACTTAAGTATATCCTTTAATACTCTTAAATCTTTCTTACTTGAAACATGTATGCATGAGAAATCATTTTTGTTCTTTTTTTTGAAAACATGATGCATGAACAATATACATTATCGACGCATCATATCCTAAAAGATCAATATAATTCTAACATTACATCAAACAAACACATTCTCAAGTATTACATGTATTAATGATCTAACCTAATAGCTAAACAAATAGCATATCCTCGAGTCAATAGTATCACCATATAATATAGCACAACATCTATTAATATCAACAAAGCATCCATGACAATCCAGTATATCTTCAATTTAACCTTATACCATAACATAACATATTAACAATCAAACATAACCTAGCATCTTATGGTGTAAGTCGGAAGACCAAAAACATATAACCTTTCTTACCCTAATGCCTTAGCACAATGTCCTGCAACTTATGGACTTTTCTCCTAGATCTTCAATACTTAGAGCATGTCAATTTTCACAATACCATCCATTCATGTACTAATCTATTTTATCATTACAGTTTTCACCCAACTTCAAACATTCATAACTCAAGTTATATTCAACCAATTCTACTAATTCCGAAGTCTATCTTCTCCGTGAGGTGTCTAACACAACATAATATAATGGTTTTACCTAACAATTTCCTTAAGATGATCTTAGCTTCCATGTACCAAAACTATGTAGTTTTGACCTATTTATCTCATCCATCATTTTCTACCCATAAATCCAACCAAACTTCTTAGAATTCCATTAAAACATAAAGAGAACTCACTTACCATTAAAAGGTAAAATAAGCAAAGTGCAACTTCTTGTTGAAATCCTTATCTTCTTCCCAAAGTTACATAGTTGAACCTTCCTCACAAAAGATGGCTTCAATATAACTTACCAGTCTAAGAATGAAGTGTCCTTCTCTCCAGCATCAAACATGTTGATTCACCATGTTTAGCCCACTTAAATCATGACATCTAATCTTATTTTGGGCAACCTTTTGCATTCCCTATCGACCGCTCATTAGCTATGGTCAACCGTTCCCTTATGTTTCAAAGGAAAACCTAAACCAAACCTTTTGCCGCAGACACCTAACCTTTCGCGAAAAGTCATTATACACTGTTACGGACGACCGTAACCTCATATTCGATTGACCACATTTCCATTCAAGGCTAAAACATTACAATAAGCCTTTAGTCGAATCGTCCACACGCTTAACCCGGTAGAGCAAAATAACCCAAGAGCTTCCAAACATACTTTTGCGGTCTTCTGCACTTCCGCATATACTTAAAATTGTCTGGGCTCTGGTTGATCACACTCTTACCTTGGTCGACCGCAAATCTATCTGAGACACATTATCCAAAATGCAAAACTTGTGTTGGACATCCACTCTAGAGAGCATTTTACACATGCAAACGTCCGCTACTTCCATACTTTTCTGCGGATACCCACAATTGCCTTGCACTGGTCAACCGCAACTCACACCCTGGTCAACCACAAAAGCATCCGAGAGTAAATCAACTAAGTCCTTATGATAAAGTCTAATATTTTTTTTTTAAAAAGAAAATCTTTTTTAAAGGAAATTTTTTAGGGAAGAATTTTTGTTCCTTGATCGGTGGGGGCGTTTCAGTCGGGGAAGGAAAATTATCCCTTTTTTTCTTCTTCCCTTCTTTCCCATTAAAACAAACGTTTCCCCCTTCCTCCCTTCACTCTCTGTCACTCCCCCTCTTTCCCTTTCTATCTTCCACTATCCAGCGCTCTCACTCTATCGGCATAATCATGGAGGAATTGGAGAAGCAATTTCTCCCTTGTACCAAAAGAATTGGCCACAATAAGTCAAATTGTTTTGACTCTAAAATCAAAATTTATTGTTATAATTCTAAAAGTTTTAGTACAATCTTTGGAAGGGAATTGTGTGGATTTGAGGATCAAAGGAGTGTTGGGTTTCCGCTGTCGCAATGGAGGCTTCCGTAATTGGAATCGGAGTTAAGACTAGAGGTATAAAAATTGGATTTTCTTTCCTTCGAAGCTTCTCTGTTTACTGGAAAATTGGTCTGGATTTTTGGAATGTTAAAAATTCGAGTAATAATCTAGAAGTTTTTTTTTTGTCAGTTGGTTGGACGAAGTCCAACAATTGAATCATGCGGATTGCGTCGGCGATGGAACACCAAAATGTGACTCCGCAAATGATAAGCTGTGGTATGTGAAGCCTTCGGTTTTGGCCAGTTAGACGACTAACCGAGATAGATAATTTTGGCCAAGGTTGAGGTTGTCCATGACAAAGGAGACGACGTCTGTGACATGGCCATGGACGCAGGCCATGCTCTAGACTTGGTTGGCCACAAACTGGGCTTTCTAGTTTGGATAGCAGTTTAGCCCCTTTCGGGAGGGTTCATTTTGGACATGTTTTGGAGTCAATTTTTTGGTTTTCCTACCCATATGACTTTAGACTAATTTTAAGTGTAAATTTGGAATTTTATTGTATAAAAATTTAACCTAAAATTTCACGATTCTATTTTTGGATAGGTACCCAAAAATTAATTTAAGAAGAGCAACGAGAAGATAACTAGCCAAGCTTATGCAGTTTCAGGATATGAGCTTATTGGTCAGTCTGGTCAGGCGTCATTGGTGGTACGCTTCCTTTATTTAATACTATGGTGCATGTATTGTTTGATACTGGTCCTACACATTTGTTTGTTTTTGAATCTCTTGTTCGTGTTATGAGTGTAACTGTAGAGAAGCTAGAAAATTCCTTGATTTTGAGTACTCCCATGAATAAGAGATATGAAATGTGTCTCATTATCTGATCTGCTGCTATTGTTGTTGGTGAGCACGAACTATCGATTGATTTGATAGTTATATCTATATATTAGTTTGATGTAATCCTAGGTATGGATTGGTTGGGCTTATATGATCGATTATGATCAGATAAATATCACCCTTACGTTGGAAGACGAAAAAATTCTGGTGCATCTATGTAATACTCACATATTTTCTATTGATCTTGTACTGAGAGCCTGTTTGAATGGTTAGAGGAGATTGAAGCTTTACAAGAGTGTTTTGCTAGTGGCGTTGACTTTGTTATGGCTGGGCAATATTCTGATTTGTCAAGTTTGTGACTACCCTGATGTTTTTCCTGAGGATCTGTTTGTGTTATCATCCAACCACGAAATTAAGTTTTGCATTGATTTGGTGCCTAACACTGCTCCAATTTCAATTGCTCCATACCGCATAGCTTCTGTTGAATTGAATGAATTGAGAATCCAATTAAATGATTTACTACAAAAATAGTTTATTCGAAATAGTATATCATTATGGGGTGCACCAGTCTTATTTGCAGAATGATTTGCTTCATTTATGCATTGATTACTAGAAATTGAATCATGTGACAGTCAAGAACAAATATCCATTGCCAAGAATCGATGAATTGTTTGACCAGCTGGGAGGATCTATGTACTTCCCGAATATCGATTTGAGATCTGGTTATCATCAACTAAAGATTTGTGAAGAAGATATTCTTAAAATGACCTTTCAAACTCGATATGGACACTATAAATTTATGGTGCTTCTGTTTGGATTAACTAATGCACCAGCTGCTTTTATGGCCCTTACGAATAGAGTCTTTCGACCTTATTTTAACCAGTTTGTGGTGGTGTTCATCGGTGATATTCTAATATATTATAAGACTTTGGATGAGCATATGAGCATCTAAGAATTATTCCACAGACACTAAGGGAGCATCAGCTGTATGCTAAGTGAGAAAAATTGAATTTTTGGATGACTGAAATAAAATTCCTAGGCCATGTTATTTCTCAAAATGGCATTTTTGTGGATCCAGATAAGATTGAGGTTGTATTGGAATGGAAGCCACCCAAAAACGTTATTGATATATGTAGCTTTTTGGGTTTGGGTAGTTATTATCGTCGATTTGTGCAAAATGTTTCTTCTATTGCTATGCTGCTAACATAGTTAACCAAAAAAGACATGAAATTTATTTGAGATGAAAAGTGTTTGCCAGCTTTTGATGAACTTAAATAGAGATTGAATGCTGCTCCAATTTTGGCAGTACTTGATGAGAGTTTGCATTGTGCAGTTTATACAAATGCATCATGTGTTGGTTTGGGTTGCATTATGATATAGCAGGATAAAGTGGTAGCTTATACTTCTCAGCAATTAAAGACGCATAAGCAAAATTATCTTATACATGATCTAGAACTTGTAGCTACTATTTTTGCCTTAAAGATTTGGCGAAGCTATTTGTATTGGAGATTACGAGCTATAGTATTAGAAGGATGGTAAAACAATTTGAGTTTTTAATTTGGTAGCGACACCTACACTTTTGCAACGTATGAAAGACATACAAAAGTTTGATGATGAGTTAAAAGAAAGACTCAAGAAAATTAAAGTTGGTGAGTAGTTTGACAGTTGCGAGATTAGTTCTGATGGATTCTAATTTTTAAAAATTGAGTTGTGGTCTCCAATTATTTAGATTTAAGGCATACAATCTTAGCAGAATGTCATAAGTACAGATTTGCTATTCATCCCTGAAGCATGAAAATGTATCATGACTTGAAGCGTCCATATTAGTGGATTGGAATGAAATAATATATAACTCAATATGTATTCAGGTGTTTGACTTGACAACAGATTAAGACTGAGCATTAGAAACCAATTGATTATTGCAACCTCTGCATATCCTTGAGTGGAAATGGGATAAAATTACCATAGATTTTGTAATGGCTTGCCTAGGACAATGCATAAATTTGATGTTGTATGAGTGATTGTTGATAGATTGATGAAATCTGCACATTTTATTCCATTCAGAATGGATTTCTCTTTGATAAAGCTTAGTAAGTTGTATATTGAAGGCATTGTTCGTCTTCATGGTGGGCCCTCGAGTATTGTTTCTGATAGAGAACCAAGATTCACGTCAAAATTTTGGAGATCCTTTCAGAGAGCTTTGGGCACAAAGTTAAATTTGAGTACAATACATTATCCTCAGATAGATGGTCAATCTGAGTCGATTTAGATTCTTGAGGATATGTTGAAATCTAGTATTTTGGATTTTGATGATAGTTTGGTGAATCACTTTTTATGTGGGAGACCATGTAAATCATCTTTATGTTGGACTGAGACCGAGAAACGTGTCACTCTCGAGCCTGATTTGACTAAAGTGATTAAAGAGTGACTGAGTACTGTTCATAATCGGCAGAAGAGTCATGTAGAACACCGAAGGAGGGAAGTAGAGTTTGAAGCCAATGATTTTGTATTTTTAAATGTACAACCTCGTCGTGGTATAAGTCGTCGATGTGAAAGGAAAGTTAGCCCCAAGATATATAGGTCCTTTTCGAATTATTGAGCAGATTAGTTTAGTGGGTTATCGATTGGATTTACTACCATAGTTGAATGGTATAATTATGTTTGTAATGTGTTTTATGTCTCTATGCTAAGAAAATACATTCCAGACCATTCACATGTTATTTCTTGGACTGAAGTACCTATTCAGGAGGACATGTCTTATGAAGGAAACCCTGAGAGAATTCTGGGTCGTGAGATTATCGTTATGCGTCACCGCGAAATACTTTTTGTTTAGCTTCAATGAAAAAACTATAGTGAAAGAAAAGCCACTTGGGAAATTGAATATGAAATGATGGCTAGGTACCCATGGTACTCCCAGGATTGTTCAAAATTTTGGGATGAAATTTCTTAAGTGAGGGAAAATGTAAAATATGATATTTGAAAAAAAAGAAAATCTTTTTGAAAGGAAATTTTTTAGGAAAGAATTTTCCTTCCCGTATTAGTGGGATCATTTCAGCAAGGGAAGGAAAATTCTTCTCTTTTTCCTTCTTCCCCACTCTCTCACAAAACCAAATGTTTCCCCTTTCCTCCTCTCATTCTCGATCACTCTTTCTCTCTCCCTCTCTATATTCAACTTCTCAATGCCCTCACTTTATCGGCAGAATTGCGGAGGAATTGGAGAAGTGATTTCTACCCTTTGTCAAAAGAATCGACCAGGGTAAGTCAAAGTCTTTTGACTCTAAAACCTTAATTTGTTGGATAAAATTTTTTAAGTTTTGATTCAATCTTTGGAAGGGAATTGTATGAATTTGGGAGTGGAAGGAGCGTTAGGTTTCTGCTGTCGCAATAGAGGATTCCAATTGGAATCAGAGTTAAGGCTAGAGGTATAAAAATTGGATTTTCTTACCTTCAAAATTTCTTTATTTACTGGCCAATTGATCTAGATTTTTGGAATGTTAAAAATTATAGTGTTGATTTGGAAGTTTTTTTTATTCTTTTGGTCTATTAGCTAGACAAAGTCCGATTAAATCATGTGCATTGCATCAGCGATAAAACTCCAAATCGTGACTCAGTAAAGGTTGAGCTGCGGTGTATAAAGCCTTTAGTTTTGTCCAATTGGACGACTTGCCAAGACAGGGAGTCTTGGCACAGGTCATGGTCATTTGTGATGAAGGAGACAATGTCCGCAACATGACCATGGACGCGAGCAGTGGTCTGGACTTGGTGGGCCGGAGACTGAGGCTACCCAGTATGGGTCGCGGTCTAGGGCCAAATTTAGATATGTTTTAAACCCAATTGGTGGCCTTCCCGAATGATTTTGAGCTAATTTTAAGTGCAAGTTTGGAATTTTATTGTATAAAAATTTAACCAAAAATTTGACAATTCTATTTTTGGATAGTACCCAAAAATGAATTAAAAAATTGTAGACTCTAAAAATTGGACTTTGGATAGTTGAGTTTAGGTCGGTGATAAGCTCACTTTGAGGTAGAAATTTAATTTATAAAGATAACATTGGATAAATTTTTCTAAAAATAATATTTTGAAACTTGTCACATATAAAATGACATGTCCACTTTATGGCTCGTCGGATTTTTACATTGTATGTAGTTTTCACTATATATATTTTTTATTAAAGCATGCATATAAAAATTACTAGATCAACTTGGTCGTGTAAACTGAGTTCGATTGGCCCGATTTGGGGTCCTATTTTACTTTATGCACATCTAACCGTGGGAGGATGTGTCTGCTGTTGCTAACTAGAGTAATGGAACAACTGTATGTGTCGTGTTTCTAGGCGCAAAACTTTAAACCTGATTAGGGACTTTATGTGTCTTTCGCAATTGTCGAACATCACTTTTATTATGTGATATGTCTATGACATAATGTGCCCGGAGTCCTTGAGTTGTTCTATGTTCACTGGAATTTTATTTTGGTACAATAATGATCTATTTTAATTACGTACCAAGTTATAGTGGGTTGTTTTAAACATGTATTCTTCTGTACAAAATCTTCTAAAATGAATTTATAAAACACTAGTTTTAAGATCATGCATGCTTAATCATTGTTTTAATTAAAATGCTAAATATAAAATTTGATCTCTATTGAGTTTAGTCAATTCATCCCAATGACACTCTTCCAGTTGCTGAATTAGAAGTAAAAATTCAATGGGACTTATTTATTTATTCTAGTATTTTAATAAATTTTGTTTAAGAGATATTTTGTGAGGTAAACTTTGTTATGGACAGCTGTAACTTCCATTTTACATTTTTATTCTGTACAGTTCCTTTTGGATTATATTGCAATACTATCTGGATATCACTTGTTGGATCTGTTTAGCCTATGTTTTATTAGACCTTGGCATGTAATAAGTGTATTAAGACTTCCATTGCTAATTATTAAAATTAAAGTGAAAAGGTTGGGCGATTCAATTATTTTGGGTTGGGTCATTTTTTTGTTATATCTCGGGTTCCTTGTGGGTCATGACAATCTAACCTCCATCTTTATTTTATTATCAATTAATCTTTAATAATTAATACCTTAACAATCATAAATCAACAACCTCTACAAATAAACATCCATTAATCATAGTCTTAGCACAATTAATATGATAAATTTCGAGTTTTACATTACCATCTATTTTTATATTTTAATTTTACTTTATGTGATGCTTATTCATTGGTAGAATTAATGTTATATGTAAACTATTTATAATATATTTTAATTATTAAACCAATAAATAAGCATCACATCATAAAGTAAAAATTAAAATGTAGAAATATATGGTAAACCTACCATTATTCTTTAAATTTAACTAGTACATTTACTAGGAAAGTAACTAAATATCATTCTATTCTTAAAAGGGAGAAGAATTTCTATTTTCTTTGAATATTTTTGATTTATTTTAATCTATTTTTTCCAACGTGGAGTTCTCTCTTCTCTGCAAATTTACGGGAAATGAAAAGCATCAGGCATTTTTGGTGGAAAACCTCCATTTGATTTCCGAGAAGAATGAAACCAACTTCAACTTCCTCATTTCCATCTCTGCTCTCCATTTGAAGTCTCTTATAGCTGCTAGCGATGGCGGTAGAAGAGGTGGCTTGGTTCTTATAGCACGCATGGTCTTGGCTCTCGCGATAAAGCCATTAACTTCTCTAGATTTGGAGACCTCTGTATTCAAGAAAGAGAAGATCAATCGAGCTTGACACGATGAGGTTTTTGAATTTTGTTTCTTTATTGTCGGCTAAACCACCCTCAAAGCAGCCATCAAAACAACATTTCTGGGTTTGCCCTTGATTAGAAGGTGGGGTTTGGTTGTTTTCTCATATTTCTCTCTTGATTCTTCCTTTTCTTTACTCATCCCATTCTTATTATTGTGTGTTTTGAGAAAAAAAAATGTAATTTTGTTTCAGAAACCCACATGCTTCGTATTGTGTATGTCTCATCTAGATTGGATTACATGGATCTTTCTTTTTTTCTACTTGCAAGGAGATTAGAGAGAGACAGATGTTGGATTGGGCGATATGGTGGATGACACAACGGTAATGTAAAATACGTAGGGGTGGTCGATAGGGCGAGTGACTGTAGTAGTCACTTGGTCCTCTCCCGTCATCCAGCGCTGGAGGAAAGGCGATCCTAAAGAAATGAGAAGCCAAATCGTGCGACGCAACAGAAAGGAAGCGTTGCGAACCACGAACCACGGCTGGGCGGGTGACAGGGTGGGCGCACTGTTTGTTGCTCTCGGTCCTCACCTGGCAACCGGTCAAGAAGGAAGTGGAAGCTGCTGCTGATTGTGGGATTGGTCTTCGAATTAGGTAGATTCTGAGAAGTTACTGCTTCGATTCACAGAAATGAGACATTTAGCCCTAAATCAAGCGCCTTCTTCTTCCATGGCGGCAATGAGGGAATTTTCGCTTTCAATCTTCACCATTCTTCTTCCGCATCTCCGCAAAATCAGTCTCTTAAAGGGAAAGCCTTTATCAGATACTGTTCAATTTGGGCTTGATTCTACTTGTTACTGGTTAAGTTGCATGACGTGAATGTTATTTTGCTGCTCTAAGACAAAATGTTACTTCTGGAGTTGGAAATTTTATGGATCTCTCGGACAATTCCTCACTTCTAAAGTTGTATCTAACATTTGGTGTGAGGATTAAAGAAATCCAATATGCTAAGGACTGAGTAAACAAATGCTGTGAAAGATGAATTCAAATCTCATTACTTGAATTGCTTACTTGATTCAGCTCTTTGAATTTAGATTCCAAGACTCAACTGATCATAGCAGAGAAGGTGATATAAATCGATCTAACAAAAGCTAACTGATAATAGAAAGCTTATATGAGCCAACATGCCCCTTCAAACTGATGTTTTTGTAAATCGAATTTGGGTTGTCTTGTCAACAAATATAATCTCCCATTTATTTGTCTCTAAATACATAAACTTTAAGTTTGTTACAGCATAAGTGAACATATATGCAAACCAATCCTTGATAGAATTATAAGCATCAGGTAAATCCTAACAAATAACTCTTTCATGTAGAATGGAAATCAATTTTTATATGTTTGGTTTGGATATCATTTTTTCTAAATCGCACAAAACATTTGGATCTCTCTAACTTGTAACATAAAGGTACATTTAAAGACATGATTGGCTAAATAGTGATTTATGATGATGATTTTTCAAAATACGCGACAAAATCACCACTCTGTTGTACATGTATATACATAGTTACCAAAGTTATTTATGGAATCATGCCGCTAATGTGAGAATTCAAAAAAGAAGGTATGCTTACTTTGTATTTTTTGAGATTATTCTCGAAGTGCTTGTTTTTATATTGCATATTAATTTTTAAAAGAATAATCTTTATGGTTGTGATATAATATTTCTTTTGATATTCCACATTCTAGCAAGAACTGAACAAATTGAGGAGGGTGACTTGGTATATTGTAAAGAAGACTGTACAGAGAAGGCAAATGTTTCAAATTTTGAATGTGAAGAAAAAGAATGTGATGATGTATATGCATGTCATTTAAATGAAATTTCTGATACCGAATTTCCTACAGCAAGAAAAAAAGTGGTCAAGGTTTGCCTCTCATTTCTTGAAGGTTTTTAGTTATTTCCAATTGGGTACCAACATAGCAATTTTTTGAAAAGACCCTATGAAATTATCGTCTGCTCCTCACCTCTCTTGAATATGTTATTGTGAAAATGCTATGAGGATATTTTAAGTAATTGCATGTGTAACATCCCATTTTCGTTTGTTAAATTTTTCATAAAATTTTGAACATTTTAAAATCTCATTTAAAATATACTTCATTGAAAAACATCAGAGTACGTTACGCGGAATAAAAACATTAAATTGTTTTACAGAAATACATAAATAAACACTTGAAATTCATAACAAAGTCTTTATGCATTTAAAATAACTTTTATTCATTTAGAGCCATAACCCCCGAGGTCGTTTTGCGCATGGTAACACAAGCTCGCATCACATCACTTCCTCAACGTTCACTTTAGTCGGCTCACAATCTATACCTACATCACATGAGGAATAATGAGCCTATTGCCTAGTAAGGAATATAAAAATGAAATGCAACAATAACCTGTACAACAACTCTATATGCATCTGTCCAATATATTCGTAAGTTGGGTGAGAGCAACCTCTTCAGTCTCTGAACTCACCACTTGGATTCGTTTTTACATGAGAGCAACCTCTTCAGTCTCCGAACTCAGTAAAAACGAACCCACCTACATTTGCATTCATTACCATTTGGGTGAGAGCAACCTCTTCAGTCTTCGAACTCACCACTCGTTAAGTAAGAGCAACTTCTTCAGTTTCTGAACTTACTCAAACAAGTTGTTTTCTACGTGTGAGCAACCTCTTAAGTCTCCGAACCCACGTAGAAAACACCATTATTATCTTCATTATTTATAACATCTCATTTTCGTTTATAGATTTTTCGTAAAATTTTAAACATTTTAAAATCTCATTTAAAACTTATTTTATTGAAATATATATATATCAGAGTGTGTTACGCGAAATAAAACATTAAATCATTTTACAGAAATAACATAATAAAATACTTAAATCCATGACAATATCTTATGCATTTAAAAAAAACTTTATTTAATAGAGCCATAACCCCCGAGGTCATCTTGCACATGGTAACATAAGCTCGTATCACGTCACACTCCTTCAACATGTACTTCATCAGGCTCACCATTCATACCTACATCATAGGAGGAGTAATGAGCCTATTGCCCAGTAAGGAATATAGTATGTAATGCAATCTTAACTCTATGACAATTCTATATACTTTAGTTTCATATACCGTCGTAAGTTGGGTGAGAGCAACCTCTTCAGTTTCTGAACTCCCCATTTGGATTTGTTTTTACATGAGAGCAACCTCTTCAGTATTCAAACCCAAGTAAAAACATATCCACCTACATTTACATTCGTTACTATTTATCATTTTACCATTAGGTGAGAGCAACCTCTTCAGTTTCCAAACTCACCTCTCGTTTAGTAAGAGCAACCTATTAAGTTTTCGAACTTACTCAAACGAGTTGTTTTCTACATGTGAACAACCTTTTAAGTTTTCGAACCCACGTAGAAAACACCATTATTATCTTCGTTATTAGTCCATGAAATGCATAACATATATCCTATAACATGTCTATATGAATGTCACACGAAACAGTTCATATATCATAACAAACAACTATCAACAATTACTATGCTTTATAATCTAAATATTAAACGTACTTTTAATTTCAATATCATACATCCATGGAATAAATAGCATA
This sequence comes from Begonia loranthoides, assembly GCA_022433065.1. Taxonomy (NCBI): domain Eukaryota; kingdom Viridiplantae; phylum Streptophyta; class Magnoliopsida; order Cucurbitales; family Begoniaceae; genus Begonia; species Begonia loranthoides. Next base: position 22,155,335 of record CM039477.1, on the reverse strand, counting down.
CGTGCATGAAATATCATTCTAAGCAAACTGTCTATTTAACGTGCATTCACTTAGTGTAAATAACCTACTTTAAAATTTAGTTTATTGTTAAGTGAATATTATAGTTTCAACCCTAAACTATCTGAGAACTTAATATGAAAAATACTTCGTTACTTTCAATAGACTTTCCATTATTAATAGTATATAAATTTTAGAAGTCATTTTATCAAACTAATTTGCATAAAATAATTTCATGAATTAATCGGAAAGATACCACAGAGAAGATTACTAAATTTATATCTTCTTCACCATTAACTATTGACATACCTATTATTTGTACAGACAACAAAACAACTCTTGATCAGAAAACTAATACCCATATTTAATTATTGCATGGAAGACATATAGTAATCGCATGATTAATTCTCTAGGTAATATTAATGAAAACAACAGAGTTTAAATCCAAGGATGACATGCAGTAAACTAGAAACTACAACCTCCAGAGAGTAAACAACGTAATTATAGTATACAAAATATGACAATAAACTATATACAGAGACAAAACATCACAGAGAAGACATTAAAGAAAACTTGCAGTAGAATTATTAACAGACAATTTCTTTTCCTAATAGCTTGCATATACAGAACATAAAATATCACAAAGAACTCAGAAACTATAAACAACAGAGAACTCAAAACCATGAACAATAGAAAACTACGAATGATAAAACTTTCATTCAACCCTACTCTTACGATGTAGGTCCGGCGAACAAGAAAGCAAGCATTATTCCTTACCTCGTATAGTGTTTTCCATCTTTGAAAGGGTTCGTTGAAGTTTTGATTCGTCATCAACATATCCCAGAAAATCATCTCGTCCATGTCTGATAGCATCTTTCTTCCAAGACCAGCGATAGAACAGAGAGTGTAACGAAAGCGTCTCTCGTGTTTCTCCTCAGTTTCTCTAAAATAAAAACCTCACTCTGTAACAAAATCTCAGTCACGACTACCCTCTCCCAAACTATTCTCATTATACGTATTTGTAAGCTTCTGTCGATGACTCTTCAGCACCATACGGAGGTAGGGAGTCATCAAAATGTATCATAACTCCTCCATAACCGTTAAGGCGTTGAGACAACGAACCAACGCGTCGGTTATGCATCTTAGACAACGAATTTTAATGGCGGTTGATCAATTTCTCTTCATTGCCGATCGACTAGTCATGAGCCAAGCGTCCGTCAATTTCTTCAGAAAATTTCCATTTTATTCGCCGGTCGATACCACCGGTCGATTGACATTCCTTCGATCGACCATCGAAATCAACCGCAAATACTAAATAAATGGAATACGCATTTCCTCCATATTATTTTATTTATCATGTAACCATAAATCAAGGTCTTAATTGAAAATTGCAAATTCCTTTCATACCACTTCATCTTTTTCCAAACCATTATACACTAAATCCGTATATATATCTATTTGAACATCAAAGTCATCCAAACCAAGTCATACAATATATCCCACTATACTTCATCCCATTTGTCCAAGACGAAATTCCAATAACTAATAAGAATCTTGTTATTATTCTTAACCTTTCGATCCTTGTAGCATCCTTAAAATATCCAAATATCATTATATAATGTTTTCATAACCTTATTATTAAATATGGACATAAATGGGGTATCAAAATTTACTTCATCCAAACATATTTCGTTGTCCACCATTCTAACCATCCAATTCAGTCCCTAACATTCTACAACTCATTGTATAAGTCTTGTTCTTAGCCCAATGAAAATTCGGGATATTACATTATTAGCCCATGCAATGTATTATGTATAATCCTAGTATCATGTCTATATGAATGTCACACACAACAGTTCATATATTGCAGACAATATCTCAAACAATTTATAATTAATGAATACAATAAATTAGTGTCTTAAAAATAGATAGGTTTATTAGCAGGAAATCATTTATAGCATCTTTTTACATGACTTTAACGGTTTAATGACAAGAAATAAAGCATGCAATTCATTTCTTTAAATCTGTTAACCACTGACTACGTCTTACTTTCTAACATATGACAAGAAAAACTAATTTACAAACAAGCACATCAATAGCAAAGCGAACAAATAAACTTGCAGAGAACTATCCAAAAACCAACTGAGCGTGCAAACCCATTTTATCAATTATCATGGACTATTCTTTACTATTTGATATATAAGAAGCTAATATAATAGTTAAGCATATGAACATAAAATCCATCATATAAACCAACTTCTATAGAGAACAACGATTTGTAGAGAACAATAGCAATATATTCACAAAAATCCTACTCCTGCTATGTAGGTCCTTACGGACAAACCACATGCGATATTCTTTACCTCGTGTATGCTTTCCTTTAGTTTCCAGCAGCCCAATCGAACACTCATAATTCCTTCGCTTCTAATATTCGAACAAAATACCCTCTATAAGATTTCATTCGTTCTCTAATTTTTCCAGGGAAAAACTTCACATCACATCCTATTTATACACACTCTAAATGACTCTCCAGTTATGCATTGAATACTAAACGTCGGGAGAGACGTTGGACAGCACTAGAGCGCCAAAGGCCATGCGTTCAGCATTTCTGGTGATTGAGTATCGCCTCCAGACGTTAACAATTAATGGCAGTTGATCGATTCAGCTGAAGGATGATCGATCACCCGTATATTGAACATCCTCCAAAATTGGCTTCCATCAACACTAGCTGATCGCGCCGGTCGATCGCCCAGGATGTGAACGATCGCCAAGATCGACCGCCCACTCCTTCTCTAAATTTCATCTACTTTTCCTCAATTTCTTTAAATCTTCAGCTCATATAAATATTTATCTAAATTTCAATACATTATAAAATGCCAATAACTCATATTTTCACTTAGTTCAATAATTACACGAATTTAAATATCCCAGACATTACATCCTCCTCTCCTTATTTAAAATTTTGTCCTTAAAATTTCATTTACTGATACAATTTTGGGTATTTAGCTTCCATCTCATCTTCTCTTTCCCAAGTAGCCATATCAACAGTATGATTCTGCCAAAATACCTTGACAAGTGGAATCTTTTTATGTCTCAGTTCCTTAACTTTTGAATAAAAAATCCATACTAGTCTTTCCTCATAAATTAAATTTGGCTGAAGAATAACATGCTCTTCAGGTTCCATCTGGATTGGATTCCCCAGACATTTTCTTAACATAGACACATGGAATACGTTGTGAACTCCATCTATCTTCGTCGACAGTAGTAATTGATATACCATTTTCCCAATCCTTTTTGTAACAGGAAATGGAGCAACATACCATAGACACAACTTCTCTTTCTTCCCAAATTGCTTGACTCCCTTAAATGGTGATATTTTAAGGAATATTAAGTCTCCTTCTTCAAATTCCAATTCTCTACGATGATTATCAGCATAACTCTTCTAGTGACTTTGAGCAGCCATCATTCTTTGACGAATAATCGCAATTGATTCCTTAGTTTGTCGTATCATATCTGGTCCGTAGAACTCTGCTTCACCGACCTCATCCTAATGCAAGGGAGATCGACACTTTCATCTATACAAGGTCTCGTAAGGTGTCATTCCAATCGTAGCTTGAAAGCTATTGTTGTAGGCGATTTCAACCAATGGAAGCATTATTCCCCATCCAACATGAAAATCTAACACACATGCCTGTAGCATGTCCTCCAATATTTGAATCGTTTGCTCGCTCTGTCCGTCAGTTTGAGGATGGAAAGCTGTACTAAACTTTAACTCTGTGCCCATAGCCTTGTTTAAGCTTTTCCAAAATGTGGAAGTTAACCTAGGATCTCAATCTGATACAATTGATACAGGCACTCCATGCAGGCGTACAATCTCTTTAACATACAGCCTGACATATTGATCAATTTTATAAGTCATAGCTACCGGTAAGAAGTGAGAAACCTTGGTTAGCCTATTGACAATCACCCAGATTGTATCATGTCCTCTTATAGTCTTGGGTAGACCCAAGACGAAGTCCATAGTGACATGTTCTCATTTCCATTTAGGTATAGGCATTGGTTGTAATATTCCCCCAGGTCTTTGATGTTTCACTTTTACCCGTTGACATACACGACACAAGACGACATATTGTGCAATATCGTATATTTCATCCCAGGCCAGTAGTAATGTGACTTGAGGTCCTTATACATCTTGTTACAGCCGAGGTAGATAGAAAAACTTGAGGAATGAGCTTCTCTTAAGATTGCCAATCTTAATTCAGACTTTTCTGGTACATACCATCTATCTTTAAACTTCATGATCCATTCACCTGAGATGGAATAGTATTGGTATTTTTCAAGAGTGAGGTATAGTTTAAACTCTTCACACTTCTTATCCTCAATTTGAGCCTCTTTAATCCTTTCCAGTAACGAAGACTTCAATGTCAAAGTGGATAAAAGAGTAGTTAACTGTGTAGTAACCAATTGCATATCCAGACTTTGAATATCATAGCAGATTTCATCTGGTATTTCTTCATGTACCACGTTCATAACTGCCATATTTCTACTAAGGGCGTCAGCCACCACATTTACTTTTTTAGGAAGATACTTAATTTTATAGTCATAGTCCTTCACCAATTCAAACCACCGCCGTTGTCTCATATTCAATTCCTTTTGGGTGAAAATGTACTTTAAACTTTTATGGTCCGAAAAGATTTCACATCATTGTCCATACAGGTAGTGTCTCCATATCTTAAGAGAAAACATGACCACAACAAGTTCCAAATCAAGTGTGGGATAATTTGTCTCGTACGGTTTCAATTGCCTAGAGGCGTATGCAACTACTTTCCCATTTTGCATAAGTACCATGCACAATCCATTCTTAGAAGCATCATAATAGATGCAAAAATTACCATCATCAACGGGCAGGGACAAGACAGGAGCTGAAGTTAGACAACGTTTCAGCTCTTGAAAACTCTTCTCACATTCGTCCGTCCACCATAACCGTGTATTTTTGTTTGTCAAGCCCGTTAAGGGTAGTGCAATTCTTGAAAATCCATTTATAAATCTCCTGTAATATCTAGCCAGACCAAGAAATTTTCTTACTTCCCCGATATTCCTTGGTTACAACCATTCAACTACCGCCTGAATCTTTGTAGGGTCAACTTCAATACCATGCTTAGAAATTATGTGGCTGAAAAAACTCACTTTACTTAACCAGAACTCGTCTTTCGAGAATTTTGCATACAACTTATGTCTTGCCAATATAAACAGAGAAATCCTTAAATGCTCTCTATGTTCCTCCTCTGAGTGCGAGTAAATTAGTATATCATTGATAAATACAATGGTGAATTTATCTAAGTACTCACTAAGGACCTGGTTCATCAAATCCATAAATGTTGTCGGGGCATTAGTCAATCCAAATGACATAACTAGAAACTTATAGTGTCTATATCTCATCCTAAATGCAGTCTTAAGAATATCATCAGGCTTAACCTTTAAACTGATAATACCCGGATCTGAGGTCAATCTTTGAAAAGACACAGGCTCCATGCAATTGATCAAACAGATTGTCAATTCTTGGAAGAGGATATCGATTCTTAATAGTTACTTTATTTAACTCACGATAATTGATACACATCCTCATTGACCCATTCTTTTTCTTTACAAATAGCACCGGTGCACCCCACGGTGAAAAACTGGGACGAATGAATCCATTATTAATTAACTCCTCAACCTTCAACTCTCTTAATTCGACTGGGGCCATTCTATATGGATTCTTTGAAATCAGTTCTGTTCCAGGGTGAAAGTCAATCACAAACTCAATTTTTCGATTCGGAGGTAATCCAGGACGTTGGTCCAAAAAACATCCAGATATTCTTGAACAATGGGAGTCTCCCCCATCTTTATTTTTGATGCAACCGTTGTATCCAATATGTTAACAAGAAACCCTTCATCTCCATTCCTTATTAACCGATCAGCCTTAAGCGCAGAGATCATAGTCAATCGGCTTTTTCCTTGACTCTAATAAACATGTGTTGTTCGCCATCAAGGGAGAAAAACAATACTTCTCTTTTTCTACAATTAATTATCGCTTGGTGACGGGATAACCAGTTAATACCCAAGATAGTGTCATATCCCATCATGTCCATGACAATTAGATCAACATAGAAAATTTGATTATTTATTTTTATGGCGTAAGCCCTTAGGATTCCATTAGTAATTAGGTATTCCCCAGAGGGCAAGAGGACACGATTATTACTTTCTTCTAATTTGGGGGAACAATCTATCCTTGTACTAAATCCCTTCGAAATGAAGGAATGAGTAGCACCAGAATTGAATAAAACATATGCCGCAATATCATTAATGTAAATCGTTCATGACATAACGAATTGACATGACATTACTAACTACTCATCATTCCTAGGAATTATATATATGTATATATATCTACTTCAATCATAAGGCGTACCTGACACCACAGCAGGCTGGTCATCATCCGCGATTTCATCCATTTGTACTTCAGGTGCCTCCTCACCATATAGGGAAAATACCCTTGGTGTCACGCCACCGGATCCACCAACTCCTGCTGAGAAAAATCTTGCAATATGCCCAGATTTCCCACACTTAAAACACCGACCAGTACCCACTCTGCATTCTCCAAAATGGTTCTTCTTGTACTTCGGACATTGGTTAAATTGTTGGGTTCTCATATTAGGTGGGACAGTGTTTGTCATATTCATTGGGCGTTTGTCCTTCATCTGTTGCACTTCATATTTTTGAAGCCCTTTTGTCCCTTTGTTCACCATGGGTTTACTCTTTTGTTTTTGATTAAGAGTATTTTTCCAGAACTTTTGATTCGCCTCATGCTGTTGAGCCACCATTAACTCAGTATCCTCAACTTATAATGCCTTAGTGACAATCTTGGAGTAAGGGACGTTCTGAGTACCAGAAATCTTAACTCCCCTAAGAACCTCAACTTTCAATCCATGGACAAACTGATGGACCTTGTGTTCATTGTTTGCCACTAGGTGTGAAGCAAATCAAGAGAGTGCCTCAAACTTCCTCACATATTCCGATATAGTTCTAGTTTGGCGCAACAGGACAAATTCCAATAACTTTTTCGATCGGACAGTCTAGCTGAAATATTTCTCATTGAAGATTTCTTTAAATTGGTCCCATGTCAAGGCCCGAACATCTCGTGCCGCCTTAACTGTATCCCACTAGAATCTTGCATCATGGATTAGCAGGTACGCAGCATACGAAACCTTCTCGGTCTCCCTAATCCTTGTGTATTCGAACATGTCCTCTAAAGATCGATTCCAATCCTCAGCGCAAACGGCATCAACCATATTCCCATTGAAACATGGAGGTTTAAGTCTCCTAAACTTCTCCCAACTAGCTTCTACTTGAGCCACCAACTGTCTTTGATTCCCATTCTCATTTTCCTCTTCTGCGAGGCGTTCCACAATTGTTATCAAACGATCCAGAACATCATCTCTGCCATTGCGTGGAGCGTTGTTTTCTTGACCAACAGTGTTCTCATATCCAACGGCTCCATTTTCATTGTTATTGTTATCATTCTCAGTAGTGGCTTAAACATTTTCTCTAGTTCTTCATGCCATTCTATTATCCTATAATAATATTGTTTCTGCCCAATATTAGCCACTTCAAAATGCTAACTAATTTTCGTAGGGAATGTACATTAGGAAGCATTTAGGTTTATTAGGCTAAAAAATGGGTACTTATATTTTATTGTTTTATAGTTAATGTTCCTAATTAAACATTAAGCTAATTATTCTAGGGAAAGCTTAATTAATTATCTACCACACAATATTTCATGTCAATAACACTAGTAAAACTAAGTAACTACGAACAATTCATACTAACACATCAATTCTACACTAATAGAACAATTCATACAATTGGAGCAATAAAACAATGTAATATAGCACTTACTATTGAAGAAGTATGGTGCGACCAATCTTGTGTTACCAGCAGTCTACAAAACTGCATTAGACCTGGTTATGCTCTGTTACCATAATTGTAACATCCCATTTCCGTTTATAAATTTTTCGTAAAATTTTGAACATTTTAAAATCTCATTTAAAATATACTTAATAGAAAAACATCAGAGTACGTTACGCAGAATAAAAACATTAAATTGTTTTACAGAAATACATAAATAAAACTTGAAATTCATAACAAAATCTTTATGCATTTAAAATAACTTTTATTCATTTAGAGCCATAACCCCTGAGTTCGTTTTGTGCATGGTAACACAAGCTCGCATCACATCATACTTCCTCAACATTCACTTCAGTCAGCTCACAATTCATACCTACATCACATGAGAAATAATGAGCCTATTGCCTAATAAGGAATATAAAATGAAATGCAACTATAACCTCTATAACAACTCTATACACATCAGTCCAATATATTCATAAGTTGGGTGAGAGCAACCTCTTCAGTCTCCAAACTCACCACTTGGATTTGTTTTTACATGAGAGCAACCTCTTCAGTCTCTGAACTCAGTAAAAACAAACCCACATACATTTACATTCATTACCATTTGGTTAATAGCAACCTTTTCATTCTCCAAAATCACCACTCATTGAGTAAGAACAACCTCTTCAATCTCCGAACTTACTCAAACGAGCTGTTTTCTACGTGTGAGCAACCTCTTACGTCTCCAAACCCACGTAGACAACACCATTATTTTCTTCATTATTAGCCCATGCAATGCATTACGTATAATCCTAGTATCATATCTATATGAATGTCACACACAGCAGTTCATATATTGCAAACAATATCTCAAACAATTTACAATTAACGAATACAATAAATTAGTATCTTAAAAATAGATAGGTTTATTAGCAGGAAATCATTTAAAGCATCTTTTTACATGACTTTAACAGTTTAATGACAAGAAATAAAGCATGCAATTCATTTCTTTAAATCTGTTAACCACTGACTACCTCTTACTTTCTAACATATGATAAGAAAAAGTAATCCACAAACAAGCACATCAACAGCAAAGCGAACAAATAAACTTGCAGAGAACTATCCAAAAACCAACTAAGCGTGCAAACCCATTTTATCAATTATCACTGAATATTCTTTACTGTCTGATATATAGGAAGCTAATATAATAGTTAAGCATATGAACATAAAAGCCATCATATAAACCAAATTCTATAGAGAACAACGATTTGCAGAAACAATAGCAATATATTCACAAAAATCCTACTCCTCCGATGTAGGTCCTTACGGACAAACCACATGCGATATTCCTTACCTTGTGTATGATTTCCCTTATTTTCCAGCAGCCCAACCGAACACTCACATTTCCTTTGCTTCAAATATTTGAACAGAATACCCTCTGTAAGATTTCCCTCGTTCTCCAGTTTTTCCAGGGAAAAACTTCACCTCACGTCCTATTTATACACACTCTAAACGACTCTCTAGTTACGCATTGAATACTAAATGTTGAGAGAGACATTAGACGACACTGGAGCACCAAGGGCTGTGCGTTCAACATTTTTGGCGATTGAGTATCGCCTCCAGACATTAACAATTAGTGGCGGTTGATCGATTCAGCTGAAGGATGATCGACCAACCGTATATTGAACGTCCACCAAAATTGGCTTCCATCAACACTGGCTAATCGCACCGGTTGATCACCCAGGATGCGATCGACCGCCAAGATTGACCGCTCGCTCCTTCTCTGAATTTTGTCCACTTTTCCTCGATTTCTTTAAATCTTCAACTCGTATAAATATTTGTCTAAATTCCAATACATTATAAAATACAAATAACTCATATTTCTGCTTAGTTCAATAATTACACGAATTTAAATATCCCGGACATTACAACATGCTTTTTAAATTGGTAAAGAAAATATACTTACAAAAAACTACACAATAGGATTGAGTACAATTTTTGGTCCTTTAGTTTATAGTTCTAGATCAACTATTTATCATTCCCTGTACATACGTGTGTAAAGATTAACTGAAAAGAGGAAGATATGAAAAAGTCAACTCTGATTGTTGAGTTTACTGAACTAACTTTAAACAAGAGATTTAGTAAAGTGATTTTGCTATGTGGCAAGTTGTATCTGCCAAAGACATCCTTACTGGAACTTACAGGATTGATGATGTTATCCTTTCTTTTCCTGGGTAATTTTATAACGTATTTGAAGCCATTTTTATGTGATAAAGTTCAAACTTTTATCATGGTTGTCACATATAATTTTTTATTTACTTCTTTTTCAGCTCGAAAGTAATTTGTCCAACAAATGATGTTATGGAAATTTATCATGATTTGGCTAAGAAGGTTTGGCTTTGAAATTAATCCACTGTCAATGCAGATGAGTTTTGAAGAAGAGTTCACACCTTGATATCAAAAGTTCTACACCTTTAACTTGTTCTTTTTCACTTTTAATTATATTTATCATGCCATCATGATTCAATCAGCTTGACAGATAGCACACATAATGTCAAGTATGTCCATCGAAGCTTTTCATCAATATTATAATTTTCTGGTTCTCCCACCTTCCCCACTTATAATGAAATGGTTCTTACAAACCTCATTTCTTCTAGGGATTTTTCAATAACTGGTGTAACAGGGAGTTATAAGCGTGTCTTTGAAAAACCATTGAATTTCAAGTGGTAAGTCAATAACCCTCGCCCCCAAAATATTTCCAATTTTTGTACAATCTCTATGTTTATTGATTTTTTTTTCTTCTGGGCAAGGAGCTGCTCAAATAGACCAACTTTAAGATATCATTAGCTGAAACGGATTTGGACCAAATTGCCAAGTTCAATCCTGAAAAAGGCATTTTAAGAGAGAATCTGACCAATGGAAGTGAAGAAAAGCATTTCAAGGCACAAGTGGAGAACTTTGACAAAGATATGGAGCTAAAAAGTATATCAAAGAAGGACATGAAAGGAGAACTTCCACGAGTCGAATACTAGAGTGGTTCTGATTGTCAAGAACCATAGATGGCTCTCAAGTTGATCTTTACACTCTCAACTTCTTGTTATGCAACAATGGCTATTAGAGAGCTGCTGAAGACATCAACATCTGTATGTTCCAGATGGTTCATTCCTTTTAATTGAGGTTTTTTCATTTATTCTGTTAGAAAACTTCACAAGCATTTTCCCAGGCCTGAGCTAGCCTGCCTATAATAAAGTAATCGACACTAATTTTTTTTCGTTAAATTTTGTATATATGTTGTTGATATCTAACGAATTAGTAACTCTACTTGGAGATAGCATTTTTATTCCATCATGTTGACTATTTCAATGGAATTTATGTACTGGTTTTCCATTGCATGTTGCATTCCACAAAACATTGAATGAGTGAGGAAGGAGATAGATGTTGTCATCCGATCTAGGTCAAAATGATTAGAACAGGTGAATGTTTAAGCCAATGGATCAGGACATGGAGGAGAAAGAAGGGCAATCAAGGTTCAATCCATTCTCTTTCTCCTACCACAAAAACTAAACCCACCATTTTTCGTTTGTGACTTACATGTCCTCTAAATTGCATCCTATTTGATGATAATGAAAATTGGAAATCTCCTACCTGACTGTACATTGCTCGAATAGGATGACTTAGTGTACTGCTCTAACAATCTTTATGATGCTGCCTATTGTACTTTGTGTTACAATACTTTAGTTGATTACTAATGTCGACTTTTGTTCTTATTATTGAAGTTATTTTTTATTAATGTCTCTAGATTGAAATTTATTTTCTCCTAATATCAGAATTCTATCATAATTGCGATCATTTTACTATTGGTCAAGACCGAAAACTGAGTTCCTTGAGTTTGGCAGGGAACCAAAAGGGTAAGAGTTCTAATTGACTTTTCATGGAGATATTCATTAGATGGCTGAAGGAAGGACAATGAGACTGGATATGTTGGAGGAATTTTATAAATAATCTTAACGATGACATGGTAAAAGCACGACTCTTGTTTGGCTGTCTTTCAGGTAATTTAAGTTCACTTTTTTCAAATACTATGAAATACCATATTTAAAAATGTATTTGAGTTTAGTTGCATTGTGGCATATTTGTATTACCCCTTTATGCACCATAAGCTTTTGCTTCTACTTTTTAGTTTCAACAAATGTGTGGGTATACTGCTTTAATTATGAAGAGGTTTATAAACGCATAGCTGGGTGGGGTTGTCTATATTGTATAGTGGGCATAATTAGTAAGAGAATTTTATAAATGTGCAGAAGAGGTAATGTTGGCTGAATACTCTAATCTTATAAGTTGATGTGTCGTTCATTCACAGTTCAACTAACTATGATAAATTATGACATTTGGACACGTCAAAGTCGATGCGTAAAGCAATTGGAGTGTATTTCGATGGCATTACCTAACATAGAATAAGAGTTTCCCTTTTCTTTGGGTTGGAAGGAAGCTTATTGTTGATTTAGATTTAACGGTAAGAGTAGGTTGAAATTCAGGCTTAAGAGCGAAATGGTGATGATGAAATGAGAATTTATCGTTTTAGTTTAGTTTTTTTTAATTATAGAAAAAAAAAATTTAACTAAGTGATTTTACTGTCTTGAGAGTGCATCTACTCCTATCTTCCTCTTCGAGTTTTAAAAAAAGGAAAAGATAGACAGAGAAAGAAGTTGTACCCATCACCCATGTGTTAGTCTTATAGGTTTTAAAGTGCAAAAGGGGAAGTTGCATGAACATGCATATACATCTTGAGCTAACACCTACCATTTATTATACATCTCTTTCAACCTCAATGGTCCTCTTCCCTGGACCTAAGGATTGAGTGTCATGTAGCTACAAATGTTTTTTTATGATATGATAATTACGTGTCATTGATGCATTTGATATGAGTTATTTATTATTTTAATTACTTGTTAATGAGTCAAACCTTGAATTAAATGAAAATGAAATTAATAAAATAAACTCTAAACCATTGGATAACGACAGACCAAACCTTAAATAAATTTTGAGAACAACAAAAATCTTGAACCATGAGAAATGAATGACTTAAACCTTGCAATCACGTTTTTTGTTAAATTTAATTTTTTTTTCGTAGCGGATGGGTTGTCATTTTGCAGCTAACCTGTACCTGAAGTAGTTATAGTTAATGACTTACTTTCTGCAACGGAAGACAAATATTCACTATAAAAAAGGTATTTTTCGCTGCAGAAATGGTAACTTCTGCAGCGTATACTTATCTTCACCTGTGGAATCTTAGTTTCTTCGACGTCATTGGTGAACAATAATTACAAACGTTTCAAATTCATCTGGACGTGGTTCACTTCCGCTCTAGATCAATTTATTTGTTTTGTATGAAATGAGAAGACTTTTTAAAGTGATTTTCAATGCTGTTGGAGGAGATATTGAAATGAAAACAAACATTAAAGAGTGAGGAAGATTAACCAAGAGCTACATTCCCAACAATGTGATATTGAATTAAAGCTCTCTATTAGATCTTCTTTCTTGGAATTGTTCTTTTTTTTTTTCATTTTGATTAAAAGTAATTGAAAACTCGCCTGAAAACAAGTGGCTCGGAAAATGAGAGACGAGGAAGGTTTTTATTACATTCATAATCTTGATTTTCGGGCCAGAGCATATCCAATGCACCCATATCTAAATCATTCAAGCTCTGATCTTTGTCGGGCAATTCTTGCATTTGCGAAAGGTCAGCCTCTCAGGAAGTCTGGACTGCATTGGCTAAAGATACATTTAGCAAATCTGTATGTTGGTGGCAATGAGAAGCTATCATATGATGGACGCTTAACATTTGTAGATAATCGTTTGAGTAATATATTTGATTCAGCTCACAACCCTGTCAATGGAAACCGTTGGTGGTTAATGGCAGAAGATCCTTTCCAATGCTTTGCTGCTTGTATAAATCTTTCTAAAACCCTTAAAAGCTCATCACCACATACTATGATCTCCTACCTTCCAATCCATCAGCTAAAAGCAATTCCTGCAATAAGATAGTTTGCTACCATATTAATGTTTCTTTGGAATAAATTATTTTTCAGCTTGTGTCTGAAATTTTTTCTACAACTCATTTGCCTTATGTATTTGTCTATTTAGAATGTGATAGTAATGTTGAAGCTACATTTTTAGGATGGTTCATGCAATGGCCTGCAACATTTTTACTCTTTTTTTTCATTCCATATAACTTGTTCACCACAAACTTATTAAATTTGCCATTAATCGTTGCAATAATGCATATCTTTTTTCATCAAATTAAGATTTTCGTTAGTGTTGTCACATGAATATGTAGATGATACATGCATATTACCTCTCTTCTTTTTTTGTTTTAATATTGATAACACTTTTACCTTAATTACTTCGTTTTTGACTTAATAATAATTGAATATTTTATGTTATTTAATAATAAAATTACTTTGCCTCCAACACTTCTCCTAATTTCAATGTATGCATATATAAACAAAATATTAAAATATCTTTCATTTTATATAAACTTTATTTTCCATAACAATGTTATAAGCAAAATAATACAATATATATTATTTTCATTAATTTTTTATTCAATTATCAAATATTATCTCTTATCAAGCGCTAAAAAAATATGTCCAATTTCACGCGTACGCGCATAGCATGTACCGAAAACTAGTTTCATCTAAAAAAGCATTGCATGAATTTCAATTAGATTAATCATGAAAATTATGGTAAACTTCTTCAAACTATAAATAAATTTGAGAATATGATTTATATTCAAATTAATATTAGAAGAAATAAATTAGTGATTAATTAAAAAATAATTATTATAAAAAAGCTACAAAACATGCTCATTATTATCATTATTTTTAAGTACATAGTGAAATTGATGTGATAAGGGAATTTCATGGGAATGATAGAGAAATTAAAATTAATTAATTATATTCCATACCCTATTATTAATGATCGAGGGAGGAGAATACAAATCTGTGGACGCCGTTTGCCAACCTGCTCTTTCTCTCTCCTCACTCTGTATTGACCGACAAAGATTAGGAACCAATGATACGCAGCCACGTCGTTGAAAACGACCGAACGTGCTTTTTGACTTCATTGCTGAGTATTAGAATGGAGGCTGGGTTTTCAACACGTGTGCTTTCTGTCTCATGGCATTTTTTAAATAATTAAAAAACAGAGATGTGGGCCCCACTTTAATTTGATTTAATTTTAATATTTTGCTAAAAAGAAGGATCTTGGAGGATGGGTCTATCCTTATCACTTTACTTCAATGTCGATGGGTGTCCCCCACCCATTTGATTTTTCCTTGTTTTTTTTTTTTTATAATTATTAAATTTCCATTTCAAGGATTTTAATAATAATTCTAATTTAATTTAATTTACCACAATTGAAAATATTTTGAAAAGAAAATCTTATCCATATTCATGAAACTGTAATACATTTTGTATCATGAACTTACCAACTCCAAGTGGTAATGTTTTGTTAATTTTAAGAAAATTAATAAAATAAATCTTATAATTTGAGATTAGTTACACAATAAATTTTGAAAAAAAATATAAATAATTAAATCTTGAACTATGAAAAATAAACGACGTAAACCTTTCTGTCAAAAAATAAAGCAACAAACGCTGCAACCACATTAAAAATGGAAATAAATTCATATGTTATACTTCTTTACTACTAAGCTGAAATGAAGACTTGCAAGAGATTTACAAGAATCTAGTTGACGTGACCAAGGATATCTTTGGTTACAACCATTGTAGTGACACAATTCCCATCTTTGTGACCTAATTGTTTATTTATTTATAGATCCAATGTATTTGGGTGTGTAAAATAATAGTAAAAGTTGCTTCTTTTCATGATGATCAATTATCATAGCAAATGAATATCCTTGTCACAGATGGTTGAATCTTGCAAGAGATGTTTATCAATTATTGCATTGTTGAGCGTTTACCAATACCCTTGGTGTTGAGGGGTTTAGTTCGAGTAAATTTATTCTGCGAGGAAATGAACGGGTTTTGAACAAGTTGAGATTTTTTTGTAATTTACGCTATTGTCCTCTGAAACCATTAATCAAGAAAAAACTAATTTTGATCAAGTAATTATATTATTTTTAAGAATCAAATTCTACAATAGTTTATTTATTTTAGAGATTTTTTTGGAAGTTTTTTTTTTCTAAGAGTTTATTTAATTATTGAAAAAAATGAGAAATCAACTATCATTCTTTACTGTTGGTAACAAACAAACTATTATCGTTTTTCCTAATAAATTAATTACTAAAGTATGAAAAAATATTAAATCTAATATCGGAGTCATATTTATCGTTAAACGTGATGATGTGGTGCCGCGGCAATTCGTATACAAATCGCCCCGGTGCCATAATTTTTAAAAATATCAAATTATAAGATATCAAATTGAAGCTCTCTCAGAGATCTATGATTTGTTACAGGATTTACCCCGTTAACAACATGTTTCGAACCCAAAATCACTTGTTTAAGCCCTTAAATTTGTGATCAAAGATTTTAGACATGACACCACCGCGGTTCGTCGTGAAACCGCTGTGGTTTGTCGTCAAACTGTTGCGACTCGTCGTTAAATCATTAGCGGCAAACGTGACAGTGATGGTAGCGGCGTCAATTTCTCATAGTTCAGTGGTTAATAGGTTAGTAAAAAAGGATAATAGTTTGTTTGTCAATAATAGTAAAAAATTATAGTTGATTTGTCATTTTTCCTTAATTATATTATTCAAATATATTTTATAAATTTTACCTTAAAATATTGTTAGTTAACCTTAAATTTATCATTATTTTAGAGCCATTATCATTTTAAAATGGGTAATTCAAAAAATTCTAAAATAAGTGATTAGTGACAAACTAAACTTTAAACTAATTTTACTAACAACTAAAATTCTGACCTATAAAAAATGAATGAGGTAAATATCACAATTATATTTTTCGTTAAAAAAACATCTTTCAGATGTCTCTCAGCATTGGAGGATGCCTTGGACATCCTTCAACGTTGGAGGACATCCAAGGTAGATCCTTAGACGTCTAATTGTCATCCTTAGCATTGGAGGACGTCTAAGGCTGATCCTTGAAAGTCATATGAGGTTAGAGAACATCTAAGGCTGATTTTTGAATGTCCCTCGTCATTGGAGGACGTCCAAGGCTGATCCTTGGATGTCATATGGTGTCGGAGGACGTCCGCTTCCTAGAAAGAACTTTTGTTAATAGGAAGAACATCTGTGTATATCCTTTTACATGAAAGCGAACACACATACTTATATGACAGACGTCAGTACTAAAATGGTGAACTTCCGCTTCCTAGGAATGATGCCCATTAATATGTGAACATTAATAGGAAGGATGTCCTCGTCTTCGTGTTTACATAAACATTGACGTTCGTACTAAAATAGCAGACGTTCGCTCCCTATGAAAGACATCCGTTAATATGTGAGTGTTAATAGAAAAGATGTCTTTCCTAAGGAGCGGACGTCCACAATTTTTAGTACGAACGTTCATATTTGGAGACATTTTTTAATGGAAAATATAACTGTAAGGTTTATTGATGCACCACCTTAATGGGAGAAAAATGGAACTCCTTGAAAATTGGTGCCAAATAAGGAAATAACTAATCCAATTTGAGGAAAACGTATCTCGGGCAATTTACGTTCTTTTGAAGTGATTTTTGTCCACACTGTAAGTGAGGAAGAAGCCTTCCAAAAATAGTTAGTGAATGAGTTTGGATGACAGAGTTATGGTCGATAGGGTGCAAGCTGGTCCAAATAGACAACGCGTCCATGACTATTGACTTCAATGACTCCATTTGATGAAAACACTCCAACATAGTTCTCTTACAAGTTTCTATACCTTTGTTGGGGATGTCTACTTCTATGGAAGAAGGTAGAAAAAGATATAGCGATGAGAGATATCACCTTAAACTTATAAACGAAATGATGCCAATTTCTACACAAAACTCGATTGGATTAAACCACCAAAAGAGAGTTGAATTTGGAGAAATCACCACAATTTCAAACAATGATTCTATTATCTGAATCAACTAACTATTAAGGGCAGCCCTTAAAGAGAGCTTAAATACTCTCTCAAAATTAGGGTTAATGTCCTAGAAGAAATTACCAAAAATGCCCTTAGAATACATTTACTTAGCTAGAATATACTCTAGGTGAGTGACACTTTTACTTTAAGTTTAAAAACAATCCAATTAGCAGAAAAATAAATAAACATAAATCTAAATTAACCTCACATGTCATTAAGCAGCAAAGATCCACATAAGTATCTTCAATCTCCTTCAAGTGACATAGTCTTCAACTCCATGTTAGGAAAATGCGAGCTTCTATGGTAGAATTGACGCTCTCTGTTCATGGCTTTTTTGGCATAGCAAATGACCTCTAAATTTACCAAAAAATCCCTATTCTAAAAGATCGGAAAGTTAGCTACAATTATTAAAAAACTTACTTTTTGATAAGATCGTAGAGATTGCCAAAAATAACAAATACCCCATAGAGATAAGATTATAGGTAGTTTCGGGTTATTTCACATTTCTCCGAAACTTGTGATTGAATTTTTAGTTATGTTTTATTTTAAACAATATCAAGATATATTTGAATACTTAATCAATTGAATTCATCTCCTTTTTTATTTAAACACCTATAAAATAAATAATAAAAATATTATTAGAGAACTTCCAAGTTAAATTATGAATAAAGAGAATTAGTAATATATTATTTATCTTATTTATTTTTTTTAGTATAAAATTTTAGTTAAATTTATTTAAAGAATTTTTTTAATTACCTTTTGGACTTCAAAATTCATTTTTTTTGAAAATAATAATAATAATAATAATAATACGTGAAGAGAAGATAAATGCTTTCTCTCTCTCTTCGTTACCTGTTTTTCTCTCACCGTCTCTCTCCCTTCTCCTCGTATAAATACCTGTTCTTTCTACCCATTTCTCAATAGCCTCTTGCCTTCAATTACCAAACTTCGTTCCTCTCCATCTGCTTCCTCTCGTCAACAATGGTGGTTTTGTCCAAATCAGACCACTTCTCTTACACCAGAAAATGTAAACACACCACATTATTTTCTGGGATTCCATTCATAGACCTCTCAAATCCAGACGCAAAGCACCTTATAGTGAAAGCCTGCGAAGAGTTTGGATTCTTCAAGCTCGTCAACCATGGAGTTCCAATGGAATTCATTTCAAATTTAGAATCGGAGGCCAAAAAATTCTTCTCTCTGCCCGCTGCCGAGAAAGAAAAAGCAGGGCCTCCTAACCCGTTTGGCTATGGAAATAAGCAGATTGGCCCGAATGGCGATGTTGGTTGGGTCGAATATCTTCTTCTCACAACCAACATCGATTCCACTTCACAGAGATTTCTATCATCTTTCGGGAAAAACCCAGAAAATCTACGGTGTGAAACTGAAGAAAATAAATTCAATTTCCATCAGAAAAAAATGCTCCGTTTATGCTCTGTTTTTCATAATTTTCTGTTTCTTGCCTGCAGTTCTGCTTTGAGCGATTATATTTCAGCTGTGAGGAGAATATCCTGTGAGATTCTCGAATTAATGGCGGAAGGACTGAAGATTCAACCGAGGAACGTCTTCAGCAAGCTTCTGATGGACGAAGAAAGTGATTCTGTTTTCAGGGTCAACCACTATCCGCCATATCCAGAACTTCAAACTTTGAGCGGCGCGAATAGGATTGGTTTTGGAGAACACACAGACCCTCAAATCATTTCTGTTTTGAGATCAAACAATACATCTGGACTTCAAATTTCTCTCGGAGATGGAAATTGGATTTCGGTTCCTCCCGATCAGAGCTCCTTCTTCATCAATGTTGGTGATTCTCTACAGGTAATCTTCACTATTCAAATACCCAAAATAAATTTTTTTTAAAAATCCCGAAATTTTCTATTATTTGTACATTATTGACCAACAAGACTACATTAAATTAATGCACAAAAGAAACACTTTTTATGCTTAACTTTATAGCAAGAAAGATGGGAAAAATCAACTTAGATTTTGGAAAGTTCTAATCTTAAATTTTCTCTTTTCCAATCTGCCTGGCAACTTTATAATTTTAAGCGTGATTCTAGAGAGAGGGAGAATATGACTTTTATCCCACACCCACAAAGCATATTCCCAGAGAGTGGAGAGAGAAAGTACTAATGGGTTTTATGTTTTGATGGATAAACAGGTGATGACTAATGGAAGATTTCAAAGTGTGAGGCATAGGGTAATGAGAAACAGCATTAAACCAAGGATTTCAATGATATATTTCGGGGGGCCACCATTGAGTGAAAAAATAGCTCCACTTCCTGCATTAATGGAGGGAGAAGAGAGCTTGTACAAAGAGTTTACTTGGTTCGAGTACAAGAAATCTGTTTACAGTTCCAGGTTGGCCGATAACAGGCTTGTTCACTTTGAAAGAGTAGCAGCAACATCGTATTAGGGTTTTCAGGTTTTCTTCTTCATAGGATGATCTTACAGAGCGTTCATGGAGGTTACTCTGGACGTATATGTTCCTCTCTTTCTTTCTGTTCTTTGTTCATATCAAGTGACTTTGCCCATTTGTTTGCAAATAGAAAATCTCTGGTTTGACTACAAATGGTGTTTCTTCAGTGTCATCATGCAACTCCGCCATTAGAGCTCAACAACTAAGAAATGTTTAATTAAAGATAATCCCGGCAACTAGAAAGGGCATGATCAAGCAGGAAGAAGTTGAAAATGATGCTTTAATCCCACGATTAATCCGTGATTAAAAAACACCTAAGCTTGAGTTTAAAAATGAGAGGAGAGAGAGAGAGATGGAGGAGAGAGAGGTGTGACAACGCGGAGTCTCCACGGCAGAATATTTTTCTAGTTTCGAGGAGGAAAGTGATACAGCAGTTTTATTCAAACGCGTCAAACGAAGGAGAGAGAGAGAGAGAGTGAGGGAGGTCAGTTTCAGTGGACTGATTTGATAGGGTAACAGCCAGGACGACTCTTTCGTTGAAAATCTGTCAAAACTTTTCGTGTAGACTCAAAGATTGCAACGTGGAAACTTCAAATTTTTTCTTCAGAAAATAATTTATAAATAATATTAAATATATTTTGGATTTAGTCAAACTTTTGAGGAGACGTTAAATACTGGGTGAAATTCTGATCTCATAAATCACGAGCCTAAGGCTTATTTTCAGCCCATTTGAATGCAGCCCCCTCAGAAGACAATCACCATTCAATGACATTGTTTTAAGACTTGCTTTTTTCCAATTATCATTTTGTCGTGAGACTCCTCCCAAAAGCCGCCATTCTCTCATCTTTCCAAGGCGGCCATAGAAAACTAGTCTTTTCTTTTGTCCTTGAAATCATTGTTTGTTGAATGCATTATTCGGAAAAACAAACATACAATTTTCTTGAAGATGGGTACAAATTATTTGCCATTGGGGGATCTACTTGAAGCTTTCCCCAATGGCTTAGAGTACACACTCTATAATCTGAAACTTAGGGAAAACAAAGGTTATAATTGTCATTTCCAGCTTTTCGTATTGAATTCAAACAACAATCTAGTGTAGAGATACTGAGTGAGACCTTCCCATAAAATCCCGTATGTATATATGATTGAAGGCTTGTACTTACCTTTTGGCCCAAGTCCAATCAAGCTACCCAACTTTATTTTTATTTTCTTTAAATATAATGCAATATGCACACATAAGGTTGAATATACATTTCATCTTAACTCTATCATATTATATTAAAACATATCGTTTATCTGATTTTATATTAAAACATACCGTGGATACTTAGTTTTGAAAGAATGGGTGACCGAATATTAGGTGTATCCGCAGTAGACACAAGTACAATTATGGTCACCATTACTTCTATGGATACACCTTATGCATGATCATTTATCCTTCTGAAATTAAGTATCCACAAATCCCTTACAAGACCACATCTCCATTGGAAATTAAGTATATGCAGGCATCAACACTTCCGTAGATATAATTAATAAATTGTTTTTTTAAAACTATAAGAGTAAGTACATGATTGAAAATTATGTAAATGAGGGACAAGGATATGCATTTCTAAGGAAACATTAATAAGTTATAATTTCTAGAACATGATCATCAAAGTCGGTATCAATATGCTCAACCACTATGGGTACTGTAATTATTAATTCGAAGCATAATATAGTTCACAGACACTCTTCATTGAAATGAATAGAGAGGGGGAGAATAAATCACATTGTTCCTCGCAAACAACATCAATGTGAAAAAAACAATGGACCCCTTATCGAGCGTTGAAGGTGATGGAGATCTCGCAGTCTAGGGCTCGATATTGAGAGAAGGAGATGATGTTCTATAATGTTTCCAGCTATTCATGCTTCTCACATGGTTGATTTAACCGACTCTCTAAAAGTAAGGGTATAAGAACTAGAAATTTTTAAATATACAAAATTCCACGAGTAAAATTTTCATGATGTTTTTGGTCAAAGTGTTTGGGGTTGACCGATTTGTCATATAGCATTCACGTGTGAATTTTCGATCCATTGCTCAAACCGGTAAAAATCTGGGTTTTTTAGTATATGTATATATGTGTTTCACATTTTATTATATATATTTTAATTTAAATATTAAATAAAAATGATCTCGGATCAAAGTTGGTTAACATTCGAGAATATTGAATAAATCAGAAAATTAAAATAAATATATTTAATATATATGTTGGGGAAATATATATTAAATAAAAATAATAATAATAATTAAATTACAAGGTGAGGAAAAAAGAAACTCAATCTCTTTTTATTTTCATTTGGTCGACACCCGCATAGAGGTAGAGAGTAAAGAAAAAACCAAAGTTGTGAAGAGAAAACTTTGGTAGTAGATCCACTTTTAGAAGTATCGATCTACGATTTCGGTGAATGAATTGTAGGGCCGATGTGTGCTTATAGAGGAGGGAGGGAGAGAGAATTAGACATTTTAACTTTTTCATTCGATATTTGTTATTGTAAACTCTAAGTGATTTAATGCAAACAAATAAACAAACAATCACAAATATAAAAGAGTTTAAGGGATAGAGAAAATATAAACCAAATTTGTTCACATGATTCGGCAACTCTGGCCTACGTCCGCGCTTCAAGTTTCTAACTTGAAGATCCTTAATCACCTAACCTTCCCAGTTATTGATGATTGACTTCACGGGTGTCAACCAAACCTTTACAATGACTTTTTCTCAAGAAGTCACCCTTTCCACTTGATTATCACAAGGCGTCACCCTTTTGTTCACGGTTTAAGTGCAAGAATTGGAAAGCTAAAATTCCTAACTCTCCCAAATATAAAATCACAAGTTTGGAAGTTGGAGAGTTAGGATTTACACTCTATGATTGATGAGATATCGAGTATGAATTTTGGTAGAGCTTCGCTTCGATTCTCTTTTGGTTAATTTGAGTTTTGGAGTGTCTTCTATATATAGAATATGCAAAACTGGTCGACCTCCTCCATTGTGATTGATTGCCTCTAGATCGTTGGAAACTAGCCGTTGTGTGAAATACAGTCGGGCAGCCGACCACTTTGACCTCCTGGTCGACCGCTTCTTCACATTTCATAAAACTGCTCGAATCTGTCTATTTTGTGGTCGTTTAATTTTGGCTTTCGTCACCATACCGGTCGACCGCTCTCCATCATAGGTCTACCGCTTCTTCACATTCTCAAAAACTGGAGCAATCTGTAATAATTTTAGTCGACCACCTCTTTTAAACCAATCAACCATTTTTCTGTTCATACTCTTTCTTTAGCTAACTGGTCGACCATTTCTTCACCGAAGTCGACCTGAACTCCATGTTTTGCCCTTATTGTATCCTCTAAGTCTCAATGATCAATACATAAGCTACATAGACTTAGGTTGATGTGAACCTATGGTACATGAACCCTAGACCCAACAACGTATGCTGAATTGACAATGGATCGTCTCACGAAAGGGTGGAATTACGACCCTCGCCAAACCTGTCGACTAGAACCAGAGTATTCCGAAGAGGAGCTTGACTCTAACCAAACCTGTCGGCTAGAACCATAGCTATCAAAAGGTTCGATCTTTCAAGAATCCACTTGAAGAGATCAAGTTATTCACAAAGAACTCAAGAGAATAAAATCTCCCAAAAGCAAAAGCTCTCAATTTCAATTGGACAAAAGGTTTTTAATAATTGTTCTCTAATGTGCTTTTATAAGCTAAACATAAAGTAGATCTAATTTCTTATAAAATAAGGAAACTTATCTTAAAATAAGATAAAATAAGATAAGATCTAACTAATTAATGACATGTGCTCGGCATGTGCTTGGGACTAATTAATGGCATGTGCATGGCATGTGCTTGAACCACTCCTTTAGGTGTGTCTTCATCTTGAATCTTTGAATCTCTTAAACAGAAACGTAGCTCTATGTTCCTGGATCTTTTGACATAGCAAACAAACTCCAAATTTAATGAATCTGCCCATTTGGGAAACATTGGGATGTCAGCTACAATCTTCATGAGAACCACATTCTAATATAAAATACGTAAGGTCATCGAAATTGCCAAATTGTACTCAGAGGTCGGATCAACGGTTCTGCATTTCACTATAAGTCTCTAAATCTTGTGCTTGATTTTTCACATATGCTTCATCTTGCAGAATACCATAATATATTTCAATGTTGGATAAATGTAATTCATCCTCTTTCTTTCTTGAACCTCAATGCTTGGCAAGTTCAATGTTTTTGGATCATGGATTTTGAACTCCTTTTCTTGGATTTCTTCCACTAAAAGTTGAAGTCTTTCATTCATTTTTTTTATTCTTGCTATAGTATTTTGGCCTCCAATGCCTCCAAATGAATCCTTGTCTTTGTAGGTTTTCTGGATCACAACATAGTTAAACATGTTAGTCAGCAATAATACCCATATTAAGGTGTTTCCAATAAAAAATAAACGTATTTACTTGATTCAAACTAATACATAATAAACAACTTAATTAATCAAATAAAATCGTCATTATCAAAACAAATAACCTAATGTCTATTAGGCTATCATGAATTTCAAGGGCAAGTCAATTCTTAAAAATATTTTCGAGTTGAGAGTCTAGCTTAGTTGTTGGGTTCGGATTTGAGCTTGGAAGCTCAAATCTGGAAGTTTCAGTAAAGGGTTAAAGCCAAATGGAGGCAAGGACCCGACGGAGGAGAAATTTTCTTCTCTCTATTTTGTACTGGAAATTTGTAGTGCATGCTCATAATGTGTCTGCTAAAGGCAATTGTCTCATAGACATTCATATCTGCAAAAGCTTAGGCTTCCGCTAAAACGTTCGCATCTTTGGAAAATAGGATTTCCACGAAGCACATGTTCTTTGCACATGTCCACTGAAGCCCAAGCTTTCGCAGAAACATTCACTTTTGCAAAAATAGGAAACCCTAGATTGTGCTTGCTCTGCACATATTCGCGAAAGCCACACTTACGTGGAAACATTTACTTCTGCAGAAATTAAGTTTTCTGAGGAGCCCACGCATTCTGCACATGTTTGCATAAATTAGGATTTCTGCAAAGCACTGTTACATTTTCTGCAGAATGTGTCACGACTCAAAGACGCGCCCAACAGAAACGCCTAGCCGAACAGCCCGATCCTCGGAGAGGACCCGATCGCCCAGCCCAAGGCTAGGTTGAAATGTGGAAGACTTGAATAAAATTCACAGCTGCAATCCACACAAGATAGGCCATGGTCCCCATAGTGCTTAGAAAAGATAACAGTGTAGTAATATAAGTTAAATCTCCAAATCCAAACATCCAAAAATATAACCAAAGTGTTATACAAACATCAAAACAATATCTTTATCAATCGATAAAATTACAACTCAGGAAAATGAAGAGAAGTAAATGAAGCTTTTTGGCACGAACACTGACAATCCAATGTGTTCTTGTCTTTACTTGGAAGGCAGGGGTCGTTGGGGTGAGTGATTAACTCAGTAGGAAAATTATACTAAATGCATTGCACGTGTGAATTTTTGTTTTACCTCTTTTTCATCAAAACTATGATCTTGGAAAAACATGCATACCTTTCAAATCATTTCAAAAATCATTTCCATCTTTTAAGGAAACCGGCCTTGAACGCCCCTAATGAGATATCAATAAAACACATGGTTGCATATGTAGACAACTATAATAAAATACTCTCGTCGTAATTTCATACTGAAAACAATCATAAGTGAAAATGGAGGATCACAAAAGTACTCCTCCGATCAAACGTACAGAAAGGCAGCAACCATTTCTGGGTAGCACCTCATGAGCTTGAAGGAAGAAAAGCAACGGCGGTCCATGGACCCGGCGTGTCACCCAATTTGCGGCGAGCTAGACTCCGCGATGACATAACCTGTATCATAAACAACCACCTTCATCAAGTTTAGAGATTCAAAACCCAAGGAGTGCGTCATCACCACCCTATATCTATCTTTTCACATAGCGTGCAAACAATCATCTTCATGTATCAGAGATGCATTAAGGATAACCTCGTGATACTTTGACATCGAGAACGTCGAAAGTATCAAGAGAATTCATCGCCCCCACATTGGAACCACAACATACCATGAAATATCATACCCATAAAGTAAATGTGTAAAACTCACGTATATACATATTATAAAAATCTGACGTGTTATCAAACAGTTCTCTTCGATTTTTGCATATGTGGTAACCCAAAAAATATTAGTTAGAAAACCATGATATGCAATGCAGTGCAACTAAATATAAAACCCCTACCTCGACATCAGTCTCGTTTCCTTTCCAAAGGACCAGAAAATTCAGATAATGGCTCGTAGTCCCCAAATTCGTCCGTGCCTACTCCATGAAATAGAAATTCCTATTAAGTCATAACAAACAAGAGAAATAGAAAGGACCTAAACTGTGATTAGAACCCAACCAAAAAAATTGGATGAATATTGGAGAGGGAATGGTGTACACGATACAGGAACAACTCCCCCTACGAACGCAGAACAGTGCATGTGCAGAAGAATGAATGTCCAAGGCACTGTCTAGCCAGGACGGTTCGCGAAATTTCAGAATTCTGTGGCACGTGCACCACGCGTGCCTCACTTAAAAAATGGGTTGATTGCGGAACATGGGTTGTTCCTGTAATATCTGTAAAAATAAAATAATACAAATAAGAAATTGGATCAATTGGCGGAAAACGTTTTTGGAAACGTTCTCCCCCTGAAACGGGAATGCTATAAGCATGAGGGAATTTCCTCCCGAATCCCCTCCATTTGATAGTCTTTAAGGCACCAGCTCATTCCCAAATTTTCTCCACCTTTCTCAAGCTCACGGAATCACTCTATCTCACTTCTTCCACTGTGTTCCTTCTCTCGCTTACAACAAACTCTATGACGAAGAATTGACCAAGATATAGAAACTTCATTTTGACTCTGCCATTGCAAAATATTGAGTCAGAATTCTAACTCTTTGTGTTGCATTGTGATAAGGGATTTACGCAGACTTAGATAAGGAGAATTTTGGGTTAAACCAGTTTCCAAGGAGATTTTCGAGTAGACAAAAATAAGAGGTGTTAAAGGTAGAAATTCTCAAAATTTTATCTTAAAAAATTTTCTGTTTTTTTTGGTGTTTGATTATAAATTTATTGGATTTTCAATTTGGATTCTTGTTGGTTGAGCAATCGGATGAAATTTGGCAACTATATTGAGGGAATTTTGTCAATGATGGAACGCTTGGTAGCGATTCAGCAAAAGCTGAGCGGCGGTGTTGAGGCCTTCACCTTCAACCAATTAGAAGACTGGCCGAGATGGAGAGCCTCAGCCAACGATGGAGACGACGTCTGGGTGCAGAATCGCCTCCTTCATGTTTCGACCGACAGGGTCATTGGAGGTGAGGCCCACGTATGGGCTGCAAATTCGGGCCCTTACTAGGCGCGGTGCTCCTCTGTTTGGAATGTGGTTTGGGCTTGAATGATCAGCAGCACAGGTCCAAATTTAGGCCGCAGTCCACCTTCTTTTGAGTTGCAGTCAAAGGCTATTTTGAGCCTGTTTTTGGCATTTTCTAATCCAATTAATTTTAATTAAATTTTAAATAATAATTGAAAATTTTAATTATTAAAATTTAACCCACAAAATTTAACAATCTTATTTTGAACAGGTACCCAAAATAAATTTAAGTTGTGGGCTCTAAAAATTGGACATTTTGGATAATTGGGTTTGACCGGTGATAAGCTCACTTCGATGTATAAATTTATTTTTATGCACTGCATTGCATAATTTTTATAAATTAAATATTTTGAGACGTGTCTTATATAAAAATGATGTGTCCATAATATTGTCGTCTGATTTTTATATTATATTTAATTTTTCACTATACACGTTTTATTTAAACATGCATATAAAATTTATGGATCAAATCGATCATGTGAACTAAGTTTGATCAACCCGATTTGGGGTCTATGTTTCCTTATGCACATTCGACCGTGGGATGATGTGTTTGTTTGTTGTTAACTAGAGTAATGAGAGAGTTGTATGTACCATGTTTCTAAGCGCAAAACCCTAAACCTGATCAGGGTATTTATGTGGCTTTCACGATCGCCGACTATCACTTTTATTTTGTGATATGTCTATGGCATGGTGTGCCAAGAGTCCGTGAATAACTAAATTTTCACTTAAATTTTTATTTAATGCAACAAGACATATTTTAATTACGTACCATATATTAGTGGATTGTTTTAAACATGTGCCCTTTTGTTTCTAAAATGAATTTATGAAATACGAGTTTTCAGATCATGCATGTTTAAACATTGTTTCAAATAAATTACTGGAAATTAAAATATAATCCCTATTGATTTTAGTCAACTCACCCCAATGACACATTTTCAGGATTTTATCAACAAGACTTTTAGTTGTTG
Organism: Begonia loranthoides; assembly: GCA_022433065.1. Taxonomy (NCBI): domain Eukaryota; kingdom Viridiplantae; phylum Streptophyta; class Magnoliopsida; order Cucurbitales; family Begoniaceae; genus Begonia; species Begonia loranthoides. The sequence continues at coordinate 22,126,466 of CM039477.1, read as the reverse complement.
AATCAGGATTAAAATTCAGAGGAGTTTATTTTGTTTCTAGTATTTTAATAATTTTACATTATGAGACTTTTTGTGAGGTAAACTTCGTAATGAACAATTGCAATCTTCATTTTTCATTTTTACTTACCGCACAATTATTTTATTTGGATTATATTATTATACTATATGATATCACTTGTTGTTAAACCCATGTTTGTTGGGCTCTGGCTTATAATTAAACATTTTAAGACTTGTGCTACTAACTAATAAATTTAAAGTGAAAAAGGGTTGGGCGATTCAGTTATTTTGGGCAGGGTCGTTCTCCGTTCTACTCAGGTCCCTTGCGGGACGTGACATAATTTTTTGTAAGAGACCAGGTTCCATCTTGAAAAATGATACCAATAAAATAGATAATGTAATAATATACAAATATTTACAAATACTATGCATAAGGACATATTCTAACATACCGCGTAAATTTTTCAGATTTTCAAAAATGCATCCAAGAAGAGTGCCCAAAAATTGTGCTCTTGCAGCACCTGTTGTGCAAACGTCTGAGTCACAGCCTGCTGATCCTCTTATAGCCTTGAAGAATATGCTACAAAATTTGTCTCAGAACAGCAGTAGTCAGGACCCTGAGAAGCAACGCATGAAGTTCTTTATGCAGTTGGGACATATGAACGTTCTAGTGATTGTGGGTGGAATTGATCTTCAGAGTGCTGAAAATTAGTTGAGGGTGATGCAGAAGAATTTGACGGCTATTGGAGTTCCGACAGAATATTGGGTTGGGTTTGCAACCTTTTATTTCGAGAAGATGGCCGAAGTATGGTGGAAGTGTCTTAAATTGGATTACCCACTAGATTTGATGATGTGGACCCAATTTGAAGTAGTATTCAGAGACAACTATTGCAACGCTGGTCACCGTCAGAATGTGATCAATGTTTTTCATGATTTGGAGCAAGAGAGTCTGATTGTACTAGAGTATTATGCCAAATTTATGGGCTATCATAGTATATCAAAGAGATGGATCTAATTGATAAGATGGTAAACTTCAAGAAGAATCTTAGGCCTAAGATCTGACACCAACTGTCAGTTATAGAGTTCAGTTCTATTTCAGATGTCGTTGCTGCTGCTTAGCGAGATGAAGCTGCTTTGGTTGAATAGTTTGGTGAGTATAAGGGTAAATCAAACAAAAAGCAACAAGTTGGTGGAAAGATGACCGTGAAGGATAAGAAAAAGAATCAGAACAAAGGTAGATACATTCAGAGTGGAGTTAGTGGATAGTCCATTGACACTCCTTATTCTGCGGGTGGAGATCAAGCCCTTATATATGTCATACATGTGGTCAACCTGGGCACTTGAGGAGAAACTGCACAACAAATCCTAAACCTTCTCAGACTAACTCAGTACCTACTCAATTAGCTTCTTTTAGACTTGATTTTGGAGCTGGTAGAGAATTTTCTTGTTAGAATCAGCGTAGTTTTTCTGGATCGCAGAACTTTGCTTCACTACAGTCAGTTGGTTATAGACCACCATTCCAGCAGTAGTGTCAATCTATTGGTATCGATTTTTAAAGCTCTACTTGGTACGAGTAGAGTTAAGCAAGTGCCACTCCTACATGATCTACTAGTGTGATGGCTGGCGTTACTCCCAATTTCTCAAGGGGTGGATTTAGTGGAAATAAAAAGGGCAAAGATAAAATGATTGGTCAATCTTATGTAATTGCAGAATTTAAGCCTATTGATCAGTCTGGCTAGGACGTCGTTGATGGTACGCTTCCTGTATTTAGCATTATGGTGCATGTGTTACTTGATATTGATGTTATGCATTTGTTTATATCTGCATCTCTTGTTCATGTTTTGAGTATGACTTTAGAGAAGCTAGAAAATTTCCTGATTTTGGGTACTCCCCTAAATAAGAGATATGAAATGTATCTCATTGTTCAATATGATGCCCTTATTGTTGGTGGGCATGAACTACCGGTTGATCTGATAGTTATACCTATGGATCAGTTTGATGTAATGTTAGGTATGGATTGTTTGAATTTATACAAAGCTATGATCGACTGTTATCGGAGAAATATTACCCTTACGTTCGAAGACAGAAAAATCATTGTTCATCCATGTAATACCCATATGTTTCCCATTGATCCTATTATGTGAGCCTTTTTGGGTGGTTGGAGGAGATTGGAGCCTTACGGAAATAATTTTGCTTTTAACAGTGACCTTGTTACAGTCAAGCAGGATTCTGATTTATCAGTGGTTTGTGATTACCCTAATATTTTTCTTGAGGATCTGTCAGGATTGCCATCAAACTGCGAGATTGATTTTAGTATTGATTTGATTCCCGAAACTACTCCAATTTTGATCGCTCCATATTGCATGACTCCTGCTATATTAAATGAATTGAGAACTCAGTTGAATGATTTACTGCAAAAAGGATTTATTTGAAATAGTATTTCACCATGGGGTGCATCAATTTTATTTGTAAAGAAGCAGGATGGTTCATTTTGCCTATGCAATGATTACAAGAAATTGAATCATGCGACAGTCAAGAAAAAGTATTCATTGCTGAGGATTGATGACTTGTTTGATCAGCTTGGAGGATCTATGTACTTTTCAAAGATTGATTTGAGATCATGTTATCATCAACTGAAGATACGTGAAGAAGATAATCCGAAGACTGCTTTTCAGACTCGATATGGATATTTTGAATTTATGGCGCTTCTGTTCGGATTGACTAATGCACCAACTACTTTTATGGACCTTATGAATCGAGTTTTTTGGCCATATCTTGACCAGTTTGTGGTAGTCTTTATCGAAGATATCTTAATATATTCTAAGACTTTGGATGAGCATATGGAGCATCTATGCAAACACTAAGGGAGCATCAGTTGTATGCAAAGTGAGAAAAATGCAATTTTTGGATGACAAAGGTGAAATTTCTAGGCCATGCTGTTTCTCAAAATGGCATTTTTGTGGATCCAGCTAAAATTGAGGTTGTGTTAGATTGGAAGCCACCTAAAAACATTACTTGGTTGTGTAACTTCTTGGGTCTGGTTGACTATTATCGTCCATTCGTGCAAAATTTTTCTTCTATTGCTATGCCACTAACGCATTTGGCTAGAAATGATGTGAAATTTATTTGGGATGAAAAGTATCAAACAACTTTTGATAAACTCAAGCAGAGATTGACTACTGCTCCAATTTTTGCAGTAGCTTATGAGAGTTTGTCTTATCTAGTGTATATGGATGCATCAAGAGTTGGTTTGGGTTGCATTCTGATGCAGCAAGATAAAGTGATAGCTTATGCATCTCGGTAGTTAAAGACACATGAGCGGAATTATGTACACATGATCTAGAGCTTGTGGCTATTATCTTCGCTTTGAAGATTTGACGGAGCTTCTTGTATGGTGATAAATTCAAGATATTTTTGGATCACAAGAGTTTAAAGTACCACTTCTCATAGCGTAATTTGAATCTTTGACAATGTCGTTGGGTGGAATATATGGAAGACTACGACATCGATTTGAAGTGTCATTCTAGAAAGGCTAATGTTGTAGCTGATATCTTGAGTCGTTATCCTCAAAAATCTCTTTCTTGTCTTGTATTGGATGATTGGAAGAGATGTTTAATTATTGGAGACTATGAGTTACAGTACCTGGAGGATGGACAAACAGTTTAGGTTTTTAATTTAGTAGCAACCCCTATACTTTTGTAGCATTTGAAAGATTTGCAAAACTTTGATGATAAGTTAAAAGAAAGATTCGAGAATATTCAAGCTGGTGAGCAGTTTGGCAATTGGGAAGATCAGTTCTGATGGATTCCTATTCTTCAAGAATAGACTTGTCGTGATTTGAGGCAAGTAGTCTTACTAAGAGGCCATAAGTCCAGATTTGCTATTCATCCCGGCAACTCTAAAATTTATCAAGACTTGAAGAGTCAATATTGATGAATTGGAATGAAATGGGATGTAGCTAAATATGTACCGAGGTGTTTGATTTGTCAACAGATTAAGGCTGAACATAAAAGACCAGCTGGGGTGTTGCAGCCTTTGCCTATCCCTTAGTGGAAATAAGACAAGATTACCATGGATTTCGTGACCAGTTTGCCTAGGACGATGCAAGGGTTTGATATTGTATGGATGATTGTGGATAGATTGACGAAATATACACATTTTATTCTTATTAGAATTAGTTTCTCTTTGATGAAGCTAAGTAAGTTGTATATCAAGAGCAACATTCACTTTCCCGATGCTCCCTCGAGTATTGTTTCTGATAGAGATTCAAGGTTCACATCAAAATTTTGGAGATCTCTTCAAAGTCTTTGGGCACAGAGTTAAATTTGAGTACAGTACATCATCCTCAAATAGATGGTCGGTCTGAGTGTATGATCCAGATTCTGGAGGATATGTTAAGATCTTCTATTCTGGATTTCGGAGATAGTTGGGTGAATCACTTGCCTTTAGTGGAGTTTGTTTATAACTACAATTATCAAACCAGTATCAGTATTTCGCCATATGAAGCTTTATATGGGAGACCGTGTAGATCACCTTTATGTTGAGCTGAGACTGAGAAGCATGTCACTATTGGGTCTGATTTGATTCAAGAGAAAATCGATAAAATTCAAGTAATTAAGGAACGACTGAGTACATTTCAAAGTCGGCAAAAGAGTTATGTAGACCTCTGGAGGAGGGAAGAAGAGTTTGAAGCCGATGATTTTGTATTTTTAAAGGTGCTATCTCATCGAGATATAAGTTGTTTTAGTGTAAAAGGAAAGTTAGCCCTAAGATATATTGGTCCTTTTTGGATTATTGAAAGGATTGGTTCAGTGGCTTATCAACTGGAATTACTGCCACAACTGAATTATGTTCATAATGTCTTTCATGTTTTCATGTTGAGGAAGTACATTCTCGATTCTTTGCATATTACTTCTTGGACTGAGGTGCCTATTTGAGGAAGAACTTAAGAGAATTTTGGATCGTGAGATCAGAGTTTTGTGTTATTGTGAAATATCACTTGTTTGAGTTCAGTGGAAAAACCATAATGAAAGAGAAATCACTTGGGAAATTGAATATAAAATGATAGCTAGGTATCCCCCGTTTGTTCAATTGTACACTCGAGACTGTTCTAAATTCCAGGAACAAAATTTTCTAAGTGGAAGAGAATGTAATATTTATAAAAATAATAAATTGGATTAATTAGGGGGAAATTTTTTTTGGAAACGTTCTCCCCCAGCTACGGGAATGCTACAGACAGGAGGGGATTTCCTCCTGAATCCCCTCCATTTCATAGTCTTTAAGGCACCAGCTTCTTCCCAAATTTCCTCCAACATTTTCAACTTCTTGGAATCACTCTATGTCTCATCTTTTGCTGTGTTCCTTCTCTCACTTACAGCAAACTCTGTGACGAAGAATTGACCAAGGTAAGGAAAATTCCTTTCGACTCTGCCAATGCAAATTATTGAGTCTGAATTCTAACTCTTTGTGTTGCACTATGATAAGGGATTTACGCGGACTTAGGAAAGGAGAACTTCAAGTTAAACCAATTCCTGTGGAGATTTTCCAGTAGAAGAAAATCAAAGTCGTTGAAGGTAGAAATTGTCAAAATTTTATCTTCAGAAATTCTTTGTTTCTTGGGTGTCTGATTATGAATTATTGGATTTTCAATTTGGATTCTTGTTGGTTGAGCAATTGGACAAAATCTGACAACTATACTGCGAGAATTTCATCGATGATGGAACGCTTGGTAGCGACTCAGCGAAAGCTAAGCTGTAATGCCCGGATAATTTCTCCCTGTACTATGTAAAGATTTTATTGTACGAATGAATATTTTATGAACGAAAATATGTTCTGTAATCATTAATTTGGAGGCTTGATGCAGTGTAAATGAGGGAAGAAATATTTTGGAAAATATTAAAGTGAAGAATGGTTAGGATCTTTGTATTTTACACATTCGGTCGAGTTGCGGTCACGGTTAGGTCAAGTATCGCGACCAAAATTTCATTTCAGTATGTTCCCTAGCATTTCAGTTGACTCGCGATCAAAATTGGGTCGAGTGTCTCGACCGAATTCCATGTCGGGTGGCTCCTCGAGTTTTTGGTCAAGTCTGGGTTAAGGCCGTAGTCGAAGGACTCAACCAAAACGCGTTCCAAGTCATGCTTGGGGTTTTCAGTCATTCTATGGTTGACAGGCGGTCGAGTGCAAACAAGGAGTGTTTGAATCTGTTTGCATTGTTGGACATTTTGGTTGACATGTGGTCGAGGATTCAGACACCTTCCTCGACCGAAAACGCAATTCTGAAGGAAATTTTGGGAATTTGGTCTATATGCGGTTGAGAGTTCAGACGCCTTCCTCGACCGAAAAATCAAATTAAAGCGAGGATCTCACTTCTATCAGACACAATCTCGACTTTTCTTCAGTATTTCTCCCAACAAATCTTCTTCTCTCTCTAGAAGGCGGCAAATCTCCCACGCATTAATGGTTGTTGGACTTCTTTCCTTTGAGGGTGGGCAAACATCCATTCACCACGTGAGTTCACCTTTCTCTCTCTCTCCCTCGTCTATAACTAATGGCAAGGGTGTCATTTTTGGATTCCTACCCAACGAGCTCCAACTGGAGTGTACGGTGAGTGCTACATTTTGTTCAGTGAGGGAAAAACGTCACGTGAGCTATGAAAGAGTTGAAGTGAGCTCCTACTGTTGGAAACCTCTTGGGTGTGGCTATCCCATACGAATTGTCGTGGCTGTGAAGTGGGTTACTGAGGCTCAACATTTTTCTCAAGGTAAGAATTGAGATGTAAGTTTGCCAGAGGAGGACCTACATCACGGGTTGGTTGTTGTCTAGATATTGAACACTAGAATACTTGATATTATGGACTGCTAAAGCTAAATTTTGTTGGTTACGTAAGTCTGGATTGTTGATTATGACGTTGAAGTTATATTGTGAATACCTGCTTTGTCTACACTTGATATTATGGACTTCTAAAGCTAAACCTTGTTCATGATAGTCATTTTTCCTATTCTGAAAAATGTTGGACGATATGAATTGAATCTGTGAACCTGTAACTCATGAAGAGCACTTATAGCTTTCTAGATATAGCATGAATTGAATCTGTAAATTGTTAGACAAGGCACGACAAGCCCACCATTATGTTTAAACCCCTCACGATATTATAGGTTGCCTCCTTGGTGTTAATAGTAGGATTTGAACTAATATGTCCTCTTGCTTCTCTGCCAAAACACATGAGTTCACCCATGTTAAGAATCACACAATTAGTAGATAAATCGTATGTGTTAGTCTCTCTTAACTTTTGATTACTCTCTATAATTCACTGATAGATGTTGCGTTTCCTTTATACATATTTTGTGAACTGCTCGTGACATTCATGCATCATACTTAGGACTTATGAAATTATGAGCATATCACATGACATGTTTAATATATGTAAATAGGTGTAGGGGATTTGGGAGAATTGGTGACTGTCCATCAATGGTGACACCCCAAATGGATGTATCTCTTTCCATGTAGGGACTGGAGTGACGGTTTAGCCACATGGACCCAGGGCTTACCTATTTCTCTTATACGGAAATTCCCAGCGTCTTTAATAAAAGAGTATGGTGACGACATGTGGTGACACCCCTAATGGATGTATCTCCTCATCGGAGTGACGGTTAAGCCACATGACCAATAGACGCATCCATCTCTCGGATTCCAGAAAAGATAGGTTCTTTTCTGTAATGCATCGTATGACATGCATGAGCATTTGCATCGCATTTCATTCTAATTCTTGTTGGACATTAGGCTCATTGTTTTTCCCATGATGTAGGTGATCTTTATGACACGTGATGTGCAAGTTGAGGAGGAGGAATTACAAGACGATCCCTTGCGTTATCAGCCAGGTTCGACCTGATGTTTGTGGCTCATTAAAATCAGTATTTGTTAATTGAATATCTGATTTCCTATTTTTAATATGGTAATCGTTTTCTAAGCAGGAACTTTTGTTGGAAAGACTTGAACTGTGTTTGGAAAAATTATTATCTATTTCTACTCGATTTACTCTGACACGTTTTCAAATGAATTTATTTACTCTGATTTACGCATTTCGAATAAATTAAACAAAAATTTTTATATATCCAAATTTTAAAATAAAGAAAAATGGTCTTAAATAAACGGGGCGTTACATAAGCTACGATGCGTGAGACCTTCTCCTTCAACCAGTTAGAAAATTGGTTGAGATGGAGAGCCTCGACCAGCCATTGAGACGACGTCCGGGTGTGGAATCGCCTCCTTCACGTTTCGGCCGATAGGGTCATTGGAGGTGAGGCCTGCATATAGGCTGCAGATTTGGACCCTGACTGGCCGTGGTTCTCCTTGTTTGGACTGCAGTTCGAGTCTAAATGATCAACAGCCCAGGTTCAAATTTGGGCCGCCGTCCACCTTCTTTTGGGGGTCGGTCTAGGGCCTGTTTTGGGTACTTTCTAACCCAATTAATTTTAATTAAATTTTAAATAATAATTGGAAATTTTAATGATTAAAATCTAACCCACAAAATTTTACATTCTTATTTTGAACAGGTATCCAAAATTAATTTAAATTGTGGGCTCTCAAAATTGGATATTTTGAATAGTTGGGCTTAGGCCGATGATAAGCTCACTTCAAGGTAGAGATTTATTTTTATGCATTGTATTACATGATTTTTATAAAATAAATATTTTGAGACAGGTCTCATATAAAAATGACGTGTCTATATTATGACAGTCAAGTTTTTATATTATATTCAAATTTTCACTGTACATGTTTTATTTAAGCATGCATACAAATATTTTTGGATCAACTCGGTCGTGTGAACTAAGTCGATCGACCTGATTTAGGGTCTGTTTTACTTTACGCATGTTTGACTGTGAGAAAATGTGTTTTGTTTGTTGTTAATTTGAGTAATGAGACAGTTGTATGTGATGTCTCTGAGCACAAAACTCTAAACCTGATCAAGGTATTTATGTGGCTTTTACAATTGCCGAACATAGCTTTTATTGTGATATGTCTGTGGCATGTATGAGTGGCTCCATTTTCCCTAAGATTTTTATTTAATACAACAAGTGTCTATTTTAATTTTGTACCACATATTAGTGGGTTGTTTTAAACACATGTGCTTTTGTATAAATTATTTTGAAATGAATTTATGAAATACTAGTTTTTAGATCATGCATGCTTAAATATTGTTTCAAATAAATTATTATAAATTGAAATATAATATCTATTGAGTTTAGTCAACTCACCTCAATGACACATTTTCAGAATTTTATCAACAAGGCTCTCAGTTGCCGAATCACGATTAAAATTCAGCAGATTTTATTTTTTTTTAGTATTTTAATAATTTTATATTGAGAGACTTTTTGTAAGGTAAACTTCGTTATGGACAATTATAATTTTCATTTTTCATTTTTATTTACCACACAGTTATTTTATTTGGATTATATTATTATATTATCCGATATCACTTGTTGGACCTGTTAAACTCATGTTTGTTGGGTCCTAGTTTGTAATTAAACGTTTTAAAATTTTCGTTGATAACTAATAAATTTAAAGTGAAAAAGGGTCAGGGACTCGGTTCTTTCAGGCCAGATCGTTCCCCATTCTGTCTCGGGTCCCTTGCAGGTCATGACAGTTCCACTGTGAAACATGGATCGTTCCGCTACGGAATGAACCCACATTCCACTTGCGAAACAACATTCATTCCACTAGCGAAACAACCAAAGTTCCCGCCAATGGAACAAATTTAATCTCGCGGAACGATCAATGTTCCCGCTCACGAAACAACGTTCCTTCCGTGAAACGAACAATGTTCCCCCTTGCGGAACAACGTTCCTTCCGCAGAATGAACAATGTTCCCACTCGCGAAACAACGTTCACGCAACTCCCATCTCCAGTGGGCATTCCCTTAAGCAACCACCATGATTTCTCTAGGGTGGAGGAAATCTTTTCCTCAGGTAGATTCCTACTTCTTATGGCCTTAACCCTTCACCAGAAATCCAGGATCCTCGGGCTTATGAGCCTGAACCCAAACTCAACACTCACAATACTCCGGACTTTGGAAAATTACTTTGAACGATTCTGTTCGTAAACCCACTTCAAAAACTTTATAGCTTGACCCTTCGATACCACGGGTCTTAGGTCGGAATCCTTCCCTCAACCTTGGTTTTTCATCCTTTTAGCGTTATCCCCTTCTCTCGGTTCTTGAGTGAGTACGCAGGAAATGAGATATTTTTCCTGATAAAACCCTAGACTCATTTCCTACTTAATTTATTTTCATTACACCCAACAAGTATTTCACAATTTACCAAAGAATCCCAAATTTTATCCTTTTGATACATTGACTATAATTTACACATGGAATTTACTTATAAAATTCAAGGGTTTTACAAAACACATGAGAGAGTTTTCGTGGAAACACTGTTACATTTCCGCGAAATGCAAGAGTGAGTTTCCATAAGAGCACTGTTATGTTTTCACGAGAGCACTGTTAATTTATATATATTTTGCAGATTTCTAGTTTGGGTTCCTCATACCTGTTTAGGAATTTATTTTTTTAATGAGAAATTTATATTTTCATGTTATATGCACATATGAATTTGAGAAATTCGAACTAGTACCAGAGATAGTAGCTCTTATAGGTAAGCAAGGTCACCGAAAATGTAGGAATTTTATACTTTTTGCACTGTATTGTATGACATGATTTTCAAAATGTATTTTGTGAGTTGCCACATATGAAAACCCAACAGGAACTATTCAACAACATGTCTGTTTTTGTATTATATGTACGTGATTTTTACACGTTTATTTTTTTTGCATAGTATTTTGTTTGATCTGATATGTATATTGGGAGGATAAATCCTCTTGATGCTTTGAGTGGTCTTTGTATCAATGCATCATGAGGCTATCCCCCTACATCTTCTGTTGCATGAAGATTGCGTAGGTGCAAGTACGAAATGGGTAATAGGACATTAGTGACATGTCTTTGGGTTTCGAATCTCTAAAGTGAAATGGCAGTAGGGTGGTGATGATGTAGTCCTTGGGTTTCGAATCCCTAAACCTGGACATGGTGTTTTGTCACACAAATTAAAGGTTCTTAGTTGTTGAGATTTACTCGCCTAGTAAACCTTTCATTTGATGGGAAGTTGTGGCGTCGTAGAGCTATGCTTACCAGTAACTGTCACGACCCCGACCTCAAACCCCCTCAAATTATAGGATTGTGATAAAGATTATCCACCTAGAGAATGACATATGTACTTAATTACTCAGATTGAAGTATGATAACGTTTGATTACATCATTCAGGTATCCTTACAAGGATAATAATACAAGCAATCACAATGTAATTTATAATATTTCAGTCTAAGTAAAATTTTTCTTTTTATTTAATATCTACTCTAACACCACTAGGTGATTTTCTTTTTATAGCAACCACATTTTTATCTCAACATATATTAACATGAGTTAATCAAAACCATGCAATTTTTATTTTATTACAACACTTGGACCACTATATATAACCCTCACACCAAACTATAAATAGCGGAAACTAAAACTCATATACATAGAACCAAAAGTTAGAGTTCTACTCCTACCCTAAGTGTCTAGCCTTTAACCTTTGATCTGCCTTAGTCTTGTCTTTCTAGTTACTCTCTGAATCAGAAAAGAGAAAACTACAATGGAATGAGCTACAAAGCTCAACAAGTAAATCTAATACTTAAGATTTACAATTCTATGTAATTTATAAATATAGGACCACACCTTTCTCCTAGGCTTATATCTAGACCTTTTTATACTGTCAATATGATATACAATATGAATAGCACACAACCCATATTCTACTCTCCATAATGCAATGATGTTATAAATCAATGCAATGTCCAATTAATTTAAATGACAAAATTGTTTAACAAGTACCATATTATCATATTCCTGAATGTCAATATGTAGTCATACTCTGTAACGACCCATTTTTCCTTATCATTTTTTATAACATTTTTTTAAACGTGTGAGAAATAGAATTAAATAAGTAGCAGAAGCATTTCACATTCGATTAAAATCCATTTCAAAAGGTACACCTTAGCATTTTAAATATTTAAAAGGTTCAGAACATAAGATTACCAATCCTCACTTAAACTTTATACATTACAAAAAAAAAAATTGTTTTTCAGAGCTAGGTGAGTCATAACTCATCGGTCAAAAGCACCAGATGATGTTTGTGCCATCACTCTATATTTACTTTAGTATGATCAAACTTCTCACCTACATCATTAGATTTACCTATGAGTTTAATGCTCAGTAAGAGATAAAATGAATATAGACAATATATTACAAAAGTAAAAGGGCATTTCCTTTAAATTCATTACTTATAGCCACGTAACAGTCTAGACATTGGAGATTATCAGTCCAAGGGAAAAGATACATTCTATGGTCCATCTTAGACAGAATCGTCACTCAATCTCAACTAGGGAAAAGATACATCATCATGTAATTCTCCTAAGCATGATCGTCACTAAACCCCCCAACCTCATAACGCCTATTTACGTTTATTCAGTTCATTTTTAGTTTCATTATCAATAAATATGCATATAAACATTTTTGTTCCTTTTCTTAAAATTGTGATGCATGACATGAATGCATTTCATTCAAGCTATCAATACCATACATTTCAGCACATTAAACTTAACATTCTACCATATACAATACAACAAACAATATCATCAAAGCAATACAAGCCTAATATCTTGTGATGTAGGCCAAAATGGCCAAAGACATGCATATCTTTTACCTTAAGTCTGTGGTGTGGTTCCAATACTTAGAATACCCTCTTGAACGACAATACCTTCGCAACCAACAATATTCTCATAAATGACTATTTAACGTATCAAGCACAAAGTATGCATAGTTACAATCTTCTCCAATGATATTCTCATTGCATAACCACTTGACATTTATCACTTGCATAAGACTAAACTAATGCATTTTAACATCAATCCATTATGCATGGTATCTAGGGTTTCTCTTCCGATTTTCATCCATGTTCAACTACCCATAACTTTCTGCATACTTAACCAAATTCATAAATTCCACAACCTATTTCTTCCTCAAGATGTCCTTAACAACAATATCTAATTGGTTTTACTCAAGTTCCAAAAAGATAGGCAACAATTATCGAATGTCCTAACCACCCAATTTTATCATTTTCTTCATCTCTTACTTCTTTCCTCTATTATAGCTCCTATAACTTCACATATTTCACAAAACTTACAAAGAAAATCTTCAATACCTTCAATCTCCGAGAAGAAGAGTGGGAGAACCTAGTTGAGAGCTCTTGAGATGCCTTTCCTTGATGCTTATGAAATCCTTGGCCTCTTCTAGCTTATGCAGTACTTAAGCACTCCCTTACCAGCCACAAACAGGAGGTACACTCTTCCTAACCGTGACTAGGTAAGGCACCACTTTCCCAAGCCAATCAAAACTCAATTTTACTAACCTTTCATTTTATCAGTGAACCACAAATCTACCCAAGGCTCAAATATTCCATTTTATCATACTTTCGGTCAACCGAATCCTTACAGTCGATCGACCACAAAACTACTCGAGAATAGCAGATTTTAATCTGCCCTATTTTAGGTTGACTGCTCACACATTTCTACTAGACTGCAAAAGAGCTCGAGAGCACCCCCCAAATTTGGTTTTCTTAAATCCGGTCGATCAAGCCAACAAACTGATCGACCACACATAAGCGAGAATACCCTTAACCATTGAAAATTTTACTCCTCCATAAGCCATAACACAACCTTCACAATACCACTTCATTTAACACAATTCAAACAATAATAATCTCAACAATCATTTAAAGTTTATCATTTCCAAACATGTCATCATTATCGAACATATTTCATACATAAATTACATTAAGTATACTAAGAATCTCCGAATATCACATACTCCATCGTATGCAAAGTCATAGACAACCATGAAATCCGACCATACTATGTCCAATAGGCATGTTCATGAACAAATAAACCTTCGGAGGGCTAAGGATTCTCAACCCAAGGGCGACTCTCAGTCACTCCCCTTCTATTTTCCCATTTTACATATATCACATAATATATATCATGGTGCAACATATTGGGTTCCTCTGTGACCAATATTACTACCTAGATAATATTTTTGGACATATAAATATATTTATGATGCATGATTTTTCATCCTCTCACTATGCATACGTTCAATGCATATAGTACATACTAATAATGTATATGATATGAATCATGCAAATCTTATTATTAAAGATACACAAATGATGCATGATTTAGTGGCATACATCTATCTAAACTTGTTCTAACTATGTCTCTATAATCACCCAAAAAGTTTTAGGAATTGGTTATACAATTAGTTAAAAACCTAAGAAAATATTTCTAAATTTTAGGTGTCCGGTTGCCCACTTCCTCAGCCGCAGTCGACCACTAAAGTGCAATTTCAAGTCAAAACAAGGCAAAATGTTTCACCGGTCGGCAGCAAAATTCCCAGATTCAACCTCTTCATTGCGGACGTCCATTTTGGTTGTCCACCCCTTTAAATTACAACGTTTGGTCGACCGCACCATGACCTCGAGCGAACGCAAATGAGGTTGATTGTCGAAATCCTTCGACATTTCTTCTTCTCCCTCATACCAAACTTAATTAGAACTCAACCAAAACATGATATAAATAACCCATATCATCCAATATACATATTTCAACCATTTTAGTCGAAAATCTCCACCTATATCATGCAATTTACACAAAATCATAAAATTTTAAGAATTAGAGTTACTTACCTTGATTTCTAAAACTCCCAAGTTTTGAATTCAGCTTCAAAACTTCACCTCTCCCTTGAATTTTAGGTGCTTTAGAATCCTCTTCACGTTTGCTACAACTTTCTCTTGAGTTCAAGCTCAAAATCTCACTATTGTTCCCAATTTTCTGACTTTTTTCCTCAAAACCCTTTCTTCCCTTCTCTCTCTCTCTCTCTTTCTCTCTCTCCTCTATTCTTTAGCCTTCACGATTTCTGCTTCCTTCATCTGCAAAGATTAAATTAAGAGAATTTCATGACCATTTACCATTTTGACCTCCATTTTTTAAGTGAAAAGACTAATTTGCCCTTAAACTTTCATTATTTACAATTTAAGCTGATTGCTTCAGCTTGACATGTGGCACGACCCAATTGGTGACCACATTTTATTACATGAAATCATATATACGTGTCTTAGGAAACTTTCATCTTTAGATAACATCTTCAAATTCTCACTCGATTTATCCAAATTAAATATTTAATGAAAATCATACAATAATGTCATATATACTTAGTCTGACTTCAAAATGATATAACTTTTACTATATAAGTCCAATTTATATAATTCCAACGTCCTTCTGTTTCTTAAGATGTCTAGTTTTTCGCCTTAAAATTTTATTCAATTCCATATACATTTGCATATTAAACTATGTTAATATATTCAAACTATTCAGAAAAACAGTTTATCTCCAAATCATAATTATAAATAATTCTTGAACTTCTAATTTTACACCACTTATATGTCATTCATAAGTATTTACAATTTCAAATCATTACAGCAACCCCAATCAATTTGAATCTAACAGGTTGTTAGTCATAGAGTAATTCATTGCCTGCAATCTTATCTGGTTCTCAATTTTAAGGGCGGTGTCGTTACTTGCTCTTTGAATCTCAAGACATTCATGTTACGTTGCCAATTCTTTGGATCACCATCACTTTTATTCTTCCTATCTCATGAGGTATTGTCATCTATGGACTGTTGCCTTTATATGTTGGTGTGCCAAAGGGGCCCATTGAGTGACCCTCCTTTTTCACGGATCCTTGTTTAAACTTGTTAAAAGATGATATAGGCTTATTTGACTATAGCTGACTAAGTATCTAGCGACGTTTTAACAATTGTTTTATCGGTAGCTCGTGGAACCTGTTTGAAGGTAAAGAACGTTTTCAAAATGATTTTAAATTCATGTATGACATTGTTTTTTATCATGATTTTGATGTGAAAAAATAAAACCAATTTTTCATACATCACATTTAGTATAACTCTCCCATTGATGATTCATTCTCCTTCTAGGTAAGGACAAGACCGATTAGGAGTGTCATGAATGGAGGGCTTACCGTCATATTTTCTTTGGATTGTTTTTTTTTTTAATTTTCAGGTGAGGGTTTAATTATTTGGATTTGTATAAATCTATTTTAGATGGTTAGGATTTATCACAAGGTATTTAAAATTTCTATTTATTTTATGCATTATTATTCTTGTGATTGCTACATGGATTTTGACCTAATTATTTGGGTTTGTACTTAAAATTTACCAAGTCTTTCACTAATTTAGCATTGGACTAGGCAATTAGGTCCTCTCTAAAGATCGGGACGCCTGACTCAACATTTATGTTAGGCCCGTCTCTAGGTCGTAACTAAGGATGTCCGTTGCTAACATCTCATACTTCAAGGTGCCTGTTGACAAAAATTGAAAATTCAAAGCGCTTATTAAAATAGCTTATATTTAAGGGTCTAATTTTGATATTTACCCAAAATAACGAAACAAGAAATATATGTTTTCTAAGAGAGAACGTCAAGCAAATAATTGCTGTTTATTCTAAGAGATACATAACTTTAGTCTTAGCACAACAAATATAAGCTACAATTTCATACATTTACAGGCTCTGCTCAGATCACAACCCAAACTGATACCTATTCGTCTGCAACGTCGAACAAGAACCATATCTCATTCACCCGATCATTAAACTCGAACGGAGAATTATACTGAGCCACAGTATAAACCGAAGCCTGATCAAGCCCTTGTTTTTTAACAACGTCATCGTACCAGTGAGTTCCAGCCAGACTCGATTCCAAGGCTGCAGCTTCAGCTCCAACGTCAGAGTCGGAGACAAATCCAGTGAATTGCCGGACAGCGACGTAAGTTGAGGCCCATCTTTGGGCGTGGAGGTTTTCTTGTGGAGGTGGGTTGGCCTGGTTTTTCTCTGGTACGTAGAAGCTTACTTCAAATGAGGATTCACAGAAAGGTCCATCACTTGGTAAGACTTTGGAGATGACTGGAGCAGTCATTTCTATTTTCTCTTCGTAAGTGTTCTCACCCTGAATGTAATCAAATAACCTGACAAAAAAAACATCCGGACAGAAGAGAAATGCGAAACGTGTTTAGAAACGTTGTTTCTAACATTTTCTTTGTCGAGTTTCTTCGATAGTAAGGAAAAGAAGTGGCGAAAGAACATCAATTGCTATCGGATTTCCATTCTACTTTCAAGTTCACAACATGTTAAGCATTCAAATTTTGATTGACAAACAAAAATTCTACCCAATCGAGACCAAAATCTCGAGCCAGAGGCCCGATGTAATTGGGTTTCCAAGTCTTGAGTTTGTAAACCTCGGCCTAAACTTAAAATTTGAAGATCACAACTCATGAAGTTGTGGCAGGAAAAGCAAATTCATTGTACACTTTATAACTAGTGTAATATAATCAGGGAACATATGGTATATATATGAAGTCATCGAATTCATTTTCAATCGACCAAAAATCCAATTCACGAGGACCAACGAGGAAAAAGAGAAGGACAATCATAACAATCAATGCTAATAAGCATAACCAGGTATGAACAAAACTGCTAATATACTTTCAGTTATTAGTAAAACGACCTTTGCCCTAATAAAATTCATTAAATATCTCATGTTTTTCAATTATAATAATCATTTTGACCCCACATGGTTATCTAGACTCACTCACTTTTCCATACTCGATATAATTATCAATTTCGAAGACTAGAAGAGAGTACAACTAATATTTGTATTCAAAATCATTTACGATATTGAGTAAATCAAGGTAACTAGTGGCTGACATTGCCAACACAAATGAGCCGTTTTGCTAATGACTCAAAGATCAATGGTTGTTTTCCTCAAAACTTTACTAAGGGTATTGAGTAAATGTGCTACATTACACTTCACCCTTTCATGCATCATCAATTTGCAGCGTTCGTTGGTTCAAATGCACTATGCAAGAGGTAAATACAGACAAATAAATGTAACCATGTCCGTATTCGATAAGTCCAAATTAAACTCATCAAATTTCAGCTGCATTTTGATCCACACAATTAGCTGTAATCCCAGACATTCAGCTCATAAGTTACAAATAAATTTACTGGGAATGACATGAATTTTCTACACTATTTTAACAATCATTGAATATAATAATAGTTTACAAATGCTAGATGAACATTTGATTTCAAATAGTTTAAATCTTCTCCTTTCAAATTACTTTTAAGTCATGCTAATTTCTTGCAGATGGAGCATTTAATCTTAAACATAATCAACAATAATCTTAACAATCTCCATTAAAGGCAGCAGGAAAAGGAAAGCTTACTGTAAAAACCCAGTTCGGGTGGCTTCGACCAGAGAGATATCTTGGATAGGAGAGGTCGTCATCCAGACAGTGGAATTATACCGGCGAATCTCATAGCCGTCGCCGGAATCAACGACGTCGAAGCTTGGGCACTCGATGCGAGAGCAGGTGGGCGGAAAAGTGGCGAGCTTTTTGGGGGTTTCTGAGAAAATACCAGTGTGGTGGGAGTTGGAGAGAAGGTTGAGGAGAAGAGAGAGGTTGAGCAAGTTGAAGACCGCCATTGGAGATCGTTCGAGGTCTGTTGCTCTGAAGAAGAAACAACCCCCCTGGGTATCGTTTATATTGTGAGAAAAGTCGAATTTAGATGGAATTTTAGAGGACGAAAATCTTCCAAAGATGACACTTTTGTTCTTTACACACGTGAGCCCTGAGTTGTATGAACAACTTCACCGAGGCAACCATTACGTAAGCTTCCATTGCCAATGACGATAACAGTCTAGAGTGTAATTTATATCATCAATAATTAATAAATAATTCAGCAAGGTTTGAGAACATTAAATTAATTTTGAAATACAGTGGTCAACAATTTATACATTGTGATCAACTTACCGTTAGATTCAAAATATGTATATTACTATTTTTATTTAAAAAGATATTTTTACTCAATTTTTAACACTTTTGAACTCGATTTTGAATTCTGTCCATCTCTCAATAAAATTTATAATCAAAGAGAAAATTGATAGAATTCAAAACTAGTAAACAACCTATTAAAAACAAGAGAAAATGACAAATCAACCATCATCCTTTACTATTTCTAACAAACCAACTATTATTCTTTTTTTGTTAACAAATTAACTACTGAACTATAGTAAATTGACGAAATGAGCACTGCGGTTACGTTTTTTGTTATGAGTTAAATTGTTAAACTGCGGCGGTTTGTCATAGTTCAAAGGTTAATTTGTTAAATCGCGGCGAATCATCATAGTTCAATGGTTAAATTGTTAAACCGCAACGGATCGTCGTCATAGTTCAAGGGTTAAATTGTTAAACGGCAGCGATTTGTTATCATAGTTCAAGGATTAAATTGTTAAACCGCAACGGATCGTCGTCATAGTTCAAGGGTTAAATTGTTAAACGGCAGTGATTTATTATCATAGTTCAAGGATTAAATTGTTAAACTATGGCGGATCATCCTAGTTTAAGGGTTAAATTGTTAAATTGTAACAGTTTAATAAGAAGAAAATTCTCTTATTTCACGTATCGCAACGATGAATCTTTGAACATTGATAATTCTCTCAATTTTTAACGGTTTTGGACGCTTGAGGACTTGTTTTCCATCGTTTTTTCGCAATGCATAGGTAGGAGAGATCTGTTTTGGCATTTGGTGTTTATCAAAGCAGATTCTGACTAGAAAACGTGTAGAGCTTCACGGTTTTGAATTGTGTAAGAAAACTTTGAGGATTTAGAAGCGTTTTTAGGCACCGAAAGTGGGACAAGCTGCCTTAGGCATCTTGCCAGCGCGTAGATCTCGAAAATTTATGCGAAATAAAAAAAAAATTCGTCCAAATTGGTCGACTGAGCACAATGGCCTTCCAAAGTTTCGAGTGAACGATCTCATTTTTTCCCTACCCGAATCTGCTCTAATAAGCACTGAATGCCAAAACAGATTTCTCCTACTTGTGCATCGCGAAAAAATGATGGAAAACGAGTCCTCAAACGTACAAAAGCGTTGAAAATTGAGAGAATTATCAATGTTCAAATATTCAACATTGCGATACGTGAAAGAAGAGAATTTCCTTCTTGACGACGAACCGTCGTGGAGGTTCCTCGTCAAACCGCTATAGTTCCTCATCAAAGTGTCTAACGGCAAACGTGACAGCCATGTTAACAACGTCATTTTTTTATAGTTCAGTAGTTAATTTGTTAGCAAAAAAATGATAATGGTTGGTTTGTCACAGATAATAAAGAATTATGATTGTTTTGTCATTTTCCCTAAATCAATAGTCAATAGCTTAACAAATTAAAAACGTAATATACAAATGCTGAATTTAAATGATAAATTAATAACAATATCTAAATTGGTTACAACAAAAAGAAAATATTTTAAATTTTCATTTATAAATAAACTTAAATATTAAGGTCTAAATTAAACTTTTATCATAAATAATGACATTTACATTTTGCTAAAATTATTTGTAATTTATTGTAGTTGCTTAGACTATAAAATTGTGATGTAAATGCAATAGTACTTTTGATAACAAACTAAGCGGTTAAGATTAATGTTTAATAGTACTCTAATTCCTTACTATGATCTTACCTTGTGAGATATTATTCTTTTATTGGTAAAATAATTATAATAAATAATAAATTATTTGTATCAATAAATAAATAACATATAAATTTTTGTTAAAATATAAAATTAGATTATAAATTTAACATTTTTTTGTTGTAATGTAAATCATAGGTCGGTTTTGTTTTCAAATTTTCTTTGCAAAACGGATGCCACGATTAAATATTTGTTAAAGAAAATTCCTCGTTATATTTTTTTTATTATTTTATATTTTGATTCGAAATTTAAAAAAAAAATGATATGATTTTATTATAAGTTCATTATCGTGACTACATATTTTTATCGATTAATTAAAACAAAAACAAAAATTCAATGCATAGTTTAATAGAGTAAAATAATAAGCTTTGAACAATTATAAATAAATGCATGAAATTTGATATTGCAAATAAATTAAGTAAAAAAAAAACAAGAACATTTTGTTACCAAAAAGGTTAGTTTTTAGCATAAAAAAAGGTGGTCCACAGCAAAGAGGAGAAGACAAAGCTTCGTTGCTTTGCACATTACCACTCATTTGCAACGAAAGAGACGCCACGAGAAGATTGATGTGTTTGGCTCCTCAAAATATAATTTATGTACTATTCAAATTCCATTAAATAAACTCGTCCTATTATTGATGACAACCCCATCCAACATTTTTTATCACACGAATAAAATAATTTAGAACAACCAAGAATAAATGTAAAAACATTAATACTTTTAAAAATTTGTGTAATTGTGCATATGTAAAAGATTAAGGATTATGCACAAACTATATTCATAAAAATCTTAAAATTTTATAAAAATCACGTAATTATAATTAAATCTATCCATAGTTTTCGATTGTTGCAGATTGAGTATTCCCAAAATTTTGATTTTTCTCGCTTTGACATTGTCGGTAACGTAATTTCTTGTTGCGAGGAAACTTTGCCTCCAAGCATAGAGATAAGTTCATCGAATAAGTCATGTGGGGCATAATAGAGTTAGGAGTACATAAATTAAAGCACCGGATTTTAATTGTTAGGGGTGTGCAAACCAAACTGGAACCAAAGAACTGTGTAATACCCCGACTTTTTATATCGGAATTTAATAAGAATAACTGTAAAGAAATTAGGGATTTTTGAATTTATTGAAAAAGACGTATTCGTAAGATTTTAATTTATTGAATCTTAATTAAGGTTAAAATAATGAGATAATTAATAAGGGGATTAAATGGGTGTTATGTGAAGAATTGAAATTGAGGAATTAAGATAAGGACAATTAAATAAATTAAATTATTGGATAAATAAAATTAAATGGGAGAGTTGGTGTGAAACGGTTCAACCTCTCCTGTTTGGTTCAGAATTAAAAGAAAGAGATTTTCTGTTATGGCCTTCGACCTTTTTCGCGACGGAGAGAAGAAAGGGAGAAAGGGAGATGCGAAAGAGGGAGAAGAGGGAGATCGGATGAGTGGTGCATCGAAGAGCTCAGGATGGCATACTTGCGGTGATGCAACGCTATCCGATGGCGTGCGGGTTGCGGCTAGGGCTCGGATTCGGGGCTCTCGTGGAGGTGATTTTCGGCAACAGGTCCGACTGCGATTCAGACGTCGAGTAGTGGTAATGCTCAGTCATTCATTCCTTCTCCTTGGCATTCTGGTGATCGTTGTTGCAGGGATGGAATCCGGCGTCAATTCGCAATTGGCAGGGGAGCTTGGGGTCGCCGGTTGGCCGTTCGGGCTGGACCGGCCGAAGGCCATGGTCAAGCTGTGACTCGATTCGCATGTTGCTCTCCTTTCCAACTGGCATTGCACTTGGTTTGCGAATTGGAGAACAAAACAATACACGAAAACTTTTGGAAAAGTATAGAGGAACAAGGGATAATGACAGGTGTTTTGTTAGGAATGGACAGTGACAAGAAGAATTGATAGGATGTTATCGGTAGAGGGTGGTGAAGTGTGTGCTACGAGGTTGTTGTGTTAAAGGGAAGAGAGATGGGGGCAGTGAGGAGAAAGCTCCCTGAAGAGCTTGGGCTGAGAGCTCATGGGTGTTTTTCTTCTGGAGGCTGAGGTGTGAGCTAGTGTGGAGTGCTGCTACTACATGAGCCGTGGTGTGTATTCGTCATTTGGTAAGACTTGGGTGTGTCTTGGCTTGAGGAAGCCCTACACCGCAAGTGTATGCGTGAGTGATAGAGTCTGCATGTTGTATACGTTTGGTTACTGTACGTTAGATATGCTTCTGTTAGAATATTGTTGCTGCTATTTCTTCTTAGTCGTTCATGAGCATATTTCGTTGCCTTGCTGATATTGTTGTTGCAGACTGTAGTAGTTGAGAGGCATGATTCGTAAACCTAATTCGATGCCTTGTTTGTGATTAAGTACTGTTGTTCGACGTCTTGTTTAAGCATCTTTTACTGCTATTTATCACTGTTAAGAAGCATGATTCGTAGATCTAATTCAATGTTTTACTTTGAGATTAATTACTGTTGTTATTAGTCATTCGAAAGCATGGTCTGTGGTTTTATATAGTCGAATATCACTGCTATTTTGTTAGTCGATTGAGCACATGATTAGTGTTTATTTTCTGGTGTATTTTAGTCGTTAAAAATCATGTATTCGCTGTTTTGTTTTTCCATTTTCGCTGCTGTATTTTAGTCGTTAAAAAACCATGTATTCACTATTCTGTTTTTCCATTGTCGCTATTGTATTTTAGTCGTTACAAACTCTATATTCGCTGTTCTGTTTTTTCCATTCTCGTTGCTGTTTTTAAATGTTTAAAAACATGTTTCGCTGCATTAATTTGACGTAATTCGCTGTTGTTTTTAGATGTTTAAAAGCATGTTTCACTGCATTAATTCGACGTATACACTGCTGTATTTTAGTTGTTAAAAACCATGTATTCGTTATTCTATTTTTCCATATACGCTGCTGTATTTTAGTCGTAAAAAGCATGTGTTCGTTGTTATGTTCTTTCCATATGTTGCTGTTGTAAGTAATCATTGAGCATGCTATTTAGATGAGTGATTATACCTAGTGTAATTAATTAATATATATTGAGCATGTTAATCAATTTAGGCATGTAAACAAATTGTTAAGCCAAATCATGTGAACTAATCAGCTAATTGAAAGTAATTTAAGTATAAGTATCTTCTTGAGTATGTTTAGTTGTTGATAATTCTTGAGCTTGTTAATTGAAGTAATTAATTGGAAGTTGAGCATGCTAAATAACCAATCTAATTAACTAGTCGTTAAACAACTAAATTCGACTATGTTTAGCTAGTTGATTAATTAATAACTAACTCTTGAGCATGTTAATTATGTAATCAGGCATGTTTAATTGATAGGATCTTCTTTTGATGCATGTTTAATATGTTAATTAGCTATGTCTTCAAGTACGTTAATTCAAGCATGTTAAATAAACTAGAATCCCGAGCATGATTAGGTTATAAACTTTCCAAGCATGTTATTACTCTTTAATGTATTGTTTGATTAATTATTTGAAATGTATGTTATTGTCATGCATTCTTATGTCCGTTATGGTCGTTATATGAGTTCTCTTGTA
The DNA here is from genome assembly GCA_022433065.1 of Begonia loranthoides. Lineage (NCBI taxonomy): Eukaryota > Viridiplantae > Streptophyta > Magnoliopsida > Cucurbitales > Begoniaceae > Begonia > Begonia loranthoides. Next base: position 22,102,181 of record CM039477.1, on the reverse strand, counting down.
TGCGCCTTTAGTTAATTACTCGTGTGTGTTTTAGAGTAGTCTCATGACGATAGAAACAATTAGGAACATCACCATAGGGTGGTTATACGCCTGGAGTGATGAAAAGAATTATCATTCCCTTATCAGGATTACAAGACTAATAATATAATTAACTAGAAATCATAGGATTCCCCAAACTCCACGCTCCATGTACGAGCTATTCCTAAAATACGTAATTGAAATAGTGGTTTGGGCAGACCCATTCCAAATAACTAAAGAGAGGCATCTCATATGCAAAAACCTATACTTTTACTGGGCCTTTAGGCTCATGTCTTATTTGCGGTGTAGGTACACACGACGCACGGAGTCTTCAAGTAATTGAAGAAGCAGTGGATGAGGGATTTGCACGAGCGAGCTTGTGGTTGGCCAAGCTACGAGAAGTTAAAAATAAATTGAGTTGTAATTAATTTAAATTAAGTTTTCTTTTCTTAAATTGTAATTAAATATTTAGTTTATTTTCTTTAAAATATTTACGCTTCCACCATGAACGTTTTACTTCCGCAAGAAATGTTTTAAGTATTTCTAACGGCCCGGCTTGCACTCTAATATTTCTTTAATAAAAGTTTCAAATTTTAACATATTTTTAAAAGGGGATTTATGAAGAAAAATCTGGGTCATTACAAACCGAACCAGACCGACGGTTTCAGGACAGTTTGGTTCGATTTTGTTAATCCGGTTTTCGGTTTCAACTTCTCATAACGGAAAAACCTGAACCGAACCACGAGCCTTAATAAGGGCTTCATTTTGTTCTGTTTTGCAGACTGAACTCTCCTAATCTTGAACGCTCCCCCGAGTCCCACTGCAACTCTTCCGAACAGCGAACTCTCCCGTCTTCATCTGTGTCAAGATAGCTCGGTTCATCTTTGTCTCAAATAGCAAACACTTCCGAATCACACTCACAGGTTGTTCGATCATTGGCTCACTGCTCCATTCGCATTTCGCAAACTCACACTCACAGGTTAGTAATTTCAGGTTGTTGATTGCTGTAATTCCACATATTTGTCGTTCTGTTTTGCCAAAGCCTACATATCATATAAATGTTTGATATTTCTGTTAAATAGGTCCAACTATATATAAATTGTTCTCAAATTACTATTGTTGCCAAGTGCCGAAGCTTGCAACTACCAACTATAGAGGTCCAACTGCCAAGAGGGTAAATATTAAGTTAGATCAACTTCAATCTAGCTAATCTTATCAAGTTTCCCTAATTTTTGAAATGATTTTGCTGTGTTTACTTACTGTTTTGGAATGCCTGATTGTGGTTGGATTGTTGTTTGAGATTTGAATATCTAGTCATGACTTTTTTTTATTAAATTATTGAGAATGTTTGTGGAGAGAGCTTGGTATTAAATTATTGATTCCTCGTGGACACTGGTATTCAATTAATCAATTCTGCTTGGAAGTTTACTTACTGTTTTGGACTGCATGATTGTTGTTTGAGATTGAATATCCAATCATGACTGTTTTGGATTAAATTATTGAGAATGTTCTGTCGAGAGAGCTTGGTATTAAATTATTGATTGGATCCTGGTATTCAATTAATCAATTCTACTTAGAAGTTTACTTACTGTTTTGGACCACCTGGTTGTGGTTGGATAATTTTTCATTTGGCTAGTAAATTTGATTCTGAAATGGTTTTTTAAATGGTTGAAAATGTAGGTAATGGAAAACTTTTAATGAAACTATAGCGAGTTCTTATGTTAACCCTATTACTAGTCAAACGAAGAGGAAAAAAATCAGAAGTTAGAATCATTTTAATATGATAGAAAGCACTGATATTAACAACACTTGAGCAAAATGTAATCATTGTTCATAGACATATGCATGTCATCCAACGAAGAATGGTACTTCAAGCTTGAAAGAACATATTAGTTGTTGTAGAAAAATGTTGGCAAGTGTAGATGTGAAGCAAAAGACCTCAAGCTTCCAAAATATAGATAATATGGGATTAACTTTCAAACTTTCTTCATTTAGTAGTGCAACTTGCCGAAAACTAATGGCAAAAAAGATTGTTATTGATGAAGTGCCTTTGCAGTTTGTTGAAGGAGTGGGTTTTAGAGCATTATTCTAATATGTGCAACCAAAATTTATTGTACCCTCTAGAACAAAAATCGCATGAGATATTGTTGGAATGTATGAAAAAGAAAAAACAAAGTTGAAAGAATACTTTAAAAACACATCTCAACGAGTATGCTTGACTAAGAATACATGGACTTCAATTCAAAATTTGAATTATATGGCTTTAATTGAGCATTTTGTTCATAGTGATTGGAATTTGTATAAGAAGATTATCAATTTTTGTTTGATTGCAAATCATAAAGATGAAACGATTGGTAAAGAAGTAGAAAAATGTTTATTTGAATGGGGGATTGATAATGTTTTGACAATCACAGTGGATAATGCTTCTTCGAATGATGTGGTCATTTCATATTTGATTAAAAGTATTCAAAATTAGAATGGATTAATTTTGAATGGAGATACATGCATATGCGATGTTTTGCGCATATTTTGAATTTGATAATATATGATGGTTTAAAAGACCATCATGAATCTATCACGAGAGTACGTCGAGCTGTGAAGTACATTCGATCTTCGCCTGCAAGACTACAAAATTTTAAAAAATGTGTTGAACATATTAAAATTGTGTGCCAAAGTAGTGTTTCTTTTAATGTGCCTACTAGATGAAATTTCACATATTTGATGTTAGAAAGCGCCCAAAAATTTGATAAAGCTTTTGAGAAATTAAAGGAAACTGACGTTCATTATCTTGCTGATTTTGGTTGAGAAAGACACCCACGATAGAAAATTGGGGTAATATTCGAAAGTTTGTCAAAAGATTCTTTATGATACGACTATAAATGTTTCAGCCTACTTGCATGTTACTTCAAATATTTATGTTAGTGAAGTATGTAACTTGAAAATGGTTATCTAAGAGTATGCTAATTATGATAATCCATTATTGAGGAGAATAACTATTGGAATAAGGAAAGTTTGATAAATATTGGGGAAGTTGCGATAAAATAAATTTCTTGATGTATGTTGTAGTTGTATTAGATCTTAGATGTAAAAAAAAAGTTTTTGAAACATTGTCTTTCCATGATAATGAATAATAATAAGACAAATGATTTGATCAACCAAGTACAACTAGTGATTGAAAAATTATATCTCGATAGAGGTGATTCGGATTTGAAAATTCAGAAGAAAACTATAGTATTACAAGTGTTCCACACAACGTCTACAATCTTAAGACAAAAGAGCAGTTTGATCTACAACAAGAACAAGATATATGAGACATTTTTTAGTTGCCACGAAGAACAAGATGTTTTAAATACTCGAACAGAATTTGATCAATATTTTTATGCAGCGTTGGAAAAGTTTTCAAAAAAACAAGACATTCTCATATGGTGAAAAATTAAAGTCGTTGAAATTTCCAATTTTAAGCAAATTGACAAAAGATATATTGGTTATTCTCATTTCTATTGTTGCATCGAAGTCAGCTTTTAGTAGTGGAGGACGGGTACTTGATTCATTTCGCAATTCTTTGTCTCCAAAGACTATCGAGGTGCTTATTTGCACTCAAAGTTGAATTCGATCATCAAAACATCAATCAATCAACTTAATGATGGTCTAGATGATATTAAACCATATATCTTTTATAATGATAAAGTTTTTCCTTTATATTTGTTTTATTAATTACTATGTTTTATAAATTTGTTTTAAATTTATATTTTTAAGAGATTATACAAATTAATGAACCTGATGGAGTGAATTAGTCGGAATTTAATAGTTATAACAGCGTATAACAATGTATTTATATTTTTATTTATTTTGAAGCATATTATCATGTCAATATCATGTCTTCAATTGATTAATGTTTTTGACATACAAGGAATTGGTAATAACTAACTCAGTTGAGTATTTATATTTTAATTCATTTTTATCTTTTATAATTATTATTTGCAGTTTATAATCCTAAATTTGAACATACTGAACATTAGACAATGGAATTGGACATTACGAAATGCAAAGACAATTTTTTTTTTTGTTGATAAATCTTAAGTTTTACAATTTTTTTATTTCTGAATTTTATATATCTGTTAGTTTATTTATGGTTATTTTACTTATAGGATATTGTGTGTATAGTTTAATTAAGGGTAAATGACAAATTAACCATCGTGGTTTGCGATCAATGACAAGTCAACCACTATCTTTTATTTTCTAACAAATTAACCACTAATGTATGAAAAAATGACAAAACAAACATCGCTATCACATTCGCCATTAACAAGCTAACATGGCGCCGCGGCGTCTTGTCTACGAACCGCGGACCCATGATTTAAAAAAAAAAACAGGTCGGTGTCTTGAGACTGTCTTGAGACAAGTACACACCGCGGCGCCATCCCAAGACACCGTGTTGTCTCTTTTTTAACTTAGGGGTATACATAACCGCGAACTCCCGACGGTTTACCATATTCTCAGGCATTTTGTAATCGATTAGCTAACCCTAAAAAATCTGGAGAGCTGAAGAGAACGACTAGCGACTAGCGAAGTTAAAGAATTCGTTGAAAAGCAAATGACATCTTTGAGTGATGAAGAATCTGTTATTAACCGTCAACTTGAACTAGGACCCACAACCACATGTTTGCCCAATGAGAATGATGTACGTGGAATTGAAAATGAAGATGCGATTTTGTTGCATTCTATATCAGTAACTCTACACGAGGAGGACGATGAGGACCTCCGTTCATTATGTCAATCCACTAGTGATGAAGACATGGGCATGGTCGAGAGTAGGCCTAGACGCCTAACACAAGCAGAAGGCAGCTTCGCTGGAATGAGCCTTGGCAAAAAGTACAGTTCATTGAACAAAATTAGAGAAGAAATTGTTGATCATGCGTTGAAGAACGAGTACGAGATAAAATTCACTCACAGTGACGCGCATCGATTGAGGACTGCTTGCCAGGAAGGATGTCCGTGACAGTTGCACGCCTCAAAAATGCAAGGTAAAATGACCTTTCAAATAAAATTTGACAATGACATTCACACATGCTCGAGAAAGATGGAAAGTCATCATGCTATTGCCAAATGGGTTGAAACGCATTACTTAGACAGATTTAAAAGTGAGGTAGATTGGGACCTTGCTTCCATAATTGAGACAATGAGGAAGGAATTTAATGTCAACATCACACTCAGTCTTGCTATAAGGGCAAAAAATGCGGCAAAAAAAAGTTAACAAAAGTAATGGCAATGAGCAATACAAACTCATATGGTCCTATGCCGAAGAGATTCGGAGGTCTAATCCTAGAAGCTTTGTGCGCGTGGACCTCGACATGAGTGCCTTTAAAAGAATGTACGTGTGTTTGGCTACATGCAAGACAACTGTGCTAAACAGTGGTAGACCACTTATTTGTTTGGACCGTTGCCACTTGAAGGGAGCAACTTCAGGCCAGCTGCTCACTGTGGTATGTATCCGATTGCTGTAGCAGTGGTTGAAGCAGAAAATAAGAATGCATGGAGCTAGTTTCTAGAATTGTTGCTCGATGATCTAAACACCCCATCTGGCAATGGATGGACAATCATTTCTGACCGACAAAAGATGCGATTGATTACTTTTGCCTTATATGTTTAAGTTATGCATTTTGTATCAATCTGACTAATATTATGAATCTTTGCAGGGTCTAAGTGCCAGCTGTGAGAGAGGTGGCAGGGCAAGCAGACCATCGATTTTGCATCCGACACTTGTATGCCAATTTTCAAAAACAATTTAAAGGCAGGTTGTTAAAAGATGCAATGTGGGCCGCATCTAAAGCCACAACTGTGAGACAATTTGAGAGAGAGATTGCTAAGTTATTTATGCTTGAAACGGCAGCCCACAACTATCTACGAGGAATAGATGTGACATGCTGGGCCAAACATGTCTTTTGCTCCATCCCAAAGTGCGACATAAGCCTTAACAATCTGAGTGAGTCATTCAACGCCAGCATCCTACCAGCCCGAGACAAATCGATTCTAAGTATGTTTGAGATCATCCGGAAGGGCATTATAGGTAGGATCATGAAAAAAAATGAAAAGATGGCTTGCCAAACGGACCTTTTGTGTCGAAAGATCAGCAATCGGCTCGCCAAACCACAACTTGCCGGTCAAAATTGGAGCCCCCAATTTTCAGGAGCTGCCCAATTTGAGGTCAGCAACGGTAACGAACAGTACTCTGTCGATTTGGACAGACGTACTTGTACATGTTACCAGTTGGAGTTGACCGGCATCCCATGTGTCCATGCAGTCTCGTGCATTCACTTCATAAGGAGATCCCCTGAGAAATTTGTGCTATCACCGAGAAACATATATGGCGATGTACTCTCACTTTCTCCGCCTCGTCAATGGATCAATCGAGTGGTCTCTTGTGACGAATCTTGATCCAATTATTCCATCGCCATTTAAAAGGCTTCCAAGAAGGCCGCGCAAACGTAGAATACAGGATGTGGACGAGGCCCCAAGCCGAACAGTGCTCACCAAAAGACATTTGAACGTCACTTGTGGTCGGTGTGGGCGAGTTAGGCACAATTCCCGCACCTGCGATGGTGGAGGCGTGTCAAGTGCCGGGGCTTGCAGAGGCAGAGGCGGAAGAAGAAGGTTAAAGGGCACATTTATGAGGTTTAAAGTTCCCGAGACAGCCCCCGAGACAATTCCTGACCTAGTCCCTGAGACAGTTCCGAACAGAGCTCCTGAAATGCAGGTGAGCCCATTATCACGTTTTCGTTTTCAATTGTTGTTTGAACTATGCTAATTCATTTGCAATGTGTTTTGCAAGAGCCTGATGCGCAAGGTCCACACACACAAACGTACACAAATGTGGATTTTAACCTTCGGTGATACAACCGTTAGATAGATTAAGTTTCATATATATGTGATTGCAACATTTGCTATATTGGTTCTTTTTTGGAATTTTGAATCATTAAGACGTATGTTTGTTGATTAATGTCATGGATAATTGTTGACAATTGTTAATCTGCTTTGAATAAAAGGAATGTAACACTATCAATAATAGATGATAAGGAAATTGGATTATGATTGTAAAAAGCTCTATGTGAAGTGCACTTATTTAATGGCTGGTTTTTGTTAAATAAATGTCTTGTGAATTGTAGTTAGCCGTGATAAAGGGAAATGGACAGTAAAGAATTGTCCTCGGTTAACTTATGCATGAATTGTTTCCTGTCAAGTAGTTGCTCTCTGTTAATTTGTACTCTGTTTAGTTAAAAAAATTTTGCCAGAATCTCCCTTGTTTCTTTACTCCCCCAACGCCATTCTCATACATCCTGCACAAAATCCCAAAGCAGTTCCAGTATCATCTCAAAACATCATTCATCCAGTATAAACTACAATGAAAATCCTTGAACTACACATAAATTACAACGCAAATGTACACAAATTAAACATAAACTACAAGAGAAATCCTTGGACTAAATTATGGCGCCTTTTTCCTAGACCGTGGCAATGGCGGTGGCGAGCGCAAATCCTTGATCTCAAAAGCTCCTTACGGGTCCAAGAGAACTACATCTGCTTTATCGTACAACTCACCCTCATAATGAAATATTGCAAGGTCATGCTCGTGGAATTTTTCTAGAATAGTGTACTGTTGCAACACCCTCATCCCCTCACTCGTACACCGGTAGATAGCGTACGGATTGCAATGCAAAAAAGAACAATTGTCAGTAAGTGACGTGGAAAGCAATATTAATAATTTACACAACAAAAAATAAATACTCTTTTTTTTCTGTGGGAGTTACAATGATAGAGATTGACTTCGACAACAGTCGCTGGTAAGCAAATTGAGTGTGTAGGTCAACGGACGACATAAACAACCCTTGCTTTGGGTGTGTCTGAAATGTAACCAAGCCATAAGATTATCTTAGTGAACATGAAAATGAACGATAACCCAGAGAAGCGAGATGGTGACTTACGTGAATCCACCCTGATGTCAATAGATGCTTCTTCTGATGATACACGAATACGGCTTCGTCATCGACCGTATAGCATTGCATATAAGTTCGGATAAGTACTAAAATAAAATCTTATACACTAACATACAAAGAAGGCTTCTCACCATATCTGTCGTCCCGACTTGATCCAAAAAGATGATATTAGTGACGACATACTGATCGTCGATCAGCTTTCCCTCAAGAACTGCGCACGTCTCTTTTTTCTTCCGTGTATTTGTCTAGACATACGTCTTGAACGTGGCCATAAGATCTAGAGCCTGCAACAAAAATGTGAAAACGCTGGCAGACTAACAAAACATGAACATGAATGAACACACATATATAACGAAATGACAGACGTACCACGCGCACAATAGGACCTGACTGCTCCCCTGCACAGCTGGAGGTACTCCTTGGCGACTTCCGACAAGGTGGCTGCAAATCAACAACACGTCATTACGTGAAACAAAAATAAAGTAATAACTAGACTTTGCGTACAACGTAAATAATTTACAAGCGGAATGTGGCATCTGGTGCATTGAAGGACGATCGCCTCTCACGTCTCTTGAGTGCGTCCAACACCTCACGGTGTCTCTCCTCTTCTCGAATATGCCACTGTTCTGCTTGGCGATGCCTCTCTGCTGAGAGCTCCACTTCTTGAATATGCCACTGTTTTGCTTGGCGATGCCTCAATGTTGCCAGCTTCGTATTTTGCATATATCATTGCTCTGCGGCGCGATGCCTCTTTAATGCGATATCCGATGCCTGCAACTGCCACTGTTATGCTATGCCCCACCTCTCTTCTGCGAGCTCCTCCGCTCTTCGTAGCTGGATTTGTTGCATTTGCATATGCTCCTCCATCATTTGCATTCTGGTCATCGACGCATGATGGTGCTCCTCCATCCTGCTCATCCAGGCAGACATCTCCTCAGGCATCGAAGTAAAGTTTGATGACTGTGGAGGAGGCGGCATTTCATATGAGGGGGTTGCATACTGGGGCTCTGAGAGGGGTGGAGGTGCTGCCTTCTTTTTGGACTTGCAGAACCATTCCCCTCCAACTTGGGTGATACCCAATCGATCCAAATTGGCTTTGTTGTAGATGTCATTGGTCGTCGCTTCAATTCTCGACTTTTTCGCAGAGATTGGCACCCCAAACTGCTCAACTATTCTCTAGATGAGCCAGTTGTACGGTTGGTTCTTTGTTGGGTTGTTGAGCACCTCTTGCATGTGGCTCACGATGATATATCGGATGTCCACCTTTTTCCCCGTAAACACTTTCTCTAGAATATAAAGATCCATGCTGCTAAAATGATCTCAATGGCCATTCCTAGGCAAAATCGTGTAGGTCATGATCAGGTGGATCACTGGGGCTGTTGCATTGAACTCCTTGCCCTTTGACTTCTTGTACTGGGCAACCTCGGGATCCCAGTGCAACAATTTAAGCACCGCTAACCCTTCTCCTGGGTTGACAAATGGTGGCTCCCGAGACATGTGATAATATTCATCACTTGACCCGTCCATCACACATTCAAGCATTCTATTGACATCATATGTGGGGTTGCATACAGGTGTCGGATGCAAAATCGATGGTCTGCTTGCCCTGCCACCTCTCTCACAACTGGCACTAGACCCTACAAAGATTCATAATATTAGTCAGATTGATACAAAATGCATAACTTAATCATATAAGGCAAAAGCAATCAACCGCACCTTTTGTCGGTCAGAAATGATTGTCCATCCATTGCCAGATGGGGTGTTTAGATCATCGAGCAACAATTCTAGAAACCAGCTCCATGAATTCTTATTTTTTGCTTCAACCACTGCTACAGCAACCGGATACATACCATCGTTTCCGTCAATGGTCACAGCAGTGAGCAGCTGGCCTGAATTCGCTCCCTTCAAGTGACAACCGTCCAAACAAATAATTGGTCTACCACAGTTTAGCACAGTTGTCTTGCATGCAACCAAACACATGTACATTCTTTTAAAGGCACTCATGTCGAGGTCCATGCACACAGAGCTTCCAGGATTAGACCTCCGAATCTCCTCGGCATAAGACCATATGAGTTTGTATTGCTCATTGCCATCACCTTTGTTATTTTTTATTTTCACATTTTTTGCCCTTCTAGCAAGACTGGGTGTGATATTGACATTAAATTCCTTCCTCACTGTCTCAGTTATGGAAGCAATGTCCTAATCTGCCTGACTTTTAAATTTTTCTAAGTAATGCGTTGCGACCCATTTGGTAGTGGCATGACGACTTTTCATCTTTCTCGAGCATGTGTGAATGTCATTGTAAAATTTTATTTGAAATGTCATTTCACCTTGCATTTTTTAGGCATGCAACCACCACGGGCATCCTTCCTAGCAAGCAGCCCTCAATCGATGCACGTCACTGTGGGTGAATTATATCTCGTATCCGTTCTTCAACGCATGATCAACAATTTTTTCTCTAATTTTGTTCAATGAACTGTACTTTTTGCCAAGGCTCATTCCAGCGAAGCTGCCTTCTGCTTGTGTTGGGCGTCTAGGCCTACTCTCGACCATTTCCATGTCTTCATCACTTGTGGATTCACATAATGAACAGAGGTCATCATCGTCCTCCTCGTGTAGAGTTACTGATACAGAATGCAACACAATCGCATCTTCATTTTCAATTCCACGTACCTCATTCTCATTGGGCAAACATGTGGTTGTGGGTCCTAGTTCAAGTTGACGGTTAATAACAGATTCTTCATCACTCAAAGATATCATTTACTTTTCAACGAATTCTTTAACTTCGCTAATCACTAGTCGTTCTTTTCAGCTCTCCAGATTTTTAGGGTTAGCTAATCGATTACAAAATGTCTGAGAATATGGCAAACCACTGGGAGTTCACGGTTATGCATACCCCTAAGTTAAAAGAGAGACACCGCGGTGTCTTGGGACGGCGCCGCGGTGTGTACTTGTATCAAGCCACCGCCCTTCTGTTTTTTTTTTTTTTTAAATCATAGGGCCGCGGCGCCATGTCATCTTATTAACGGCAAACGTGACAACGATGTTGGCTTTTTCATTTTTTCATACGTCAGTGGTTAATTTGTTAGAAAATAAAGGAGAGTGATTGACTTGTCATTGACCGCAAATCACGATGGTTAATTTGTCATAATTATAAAGACTTTTATGAGACAATTGATAGGGGTGTTCATGGTCCGATTTGGTTCGGTTTCGAAGTGGAACCAAACCGAACCGGTTGGTTTCGATTTTGGATTTCCAATATGAGAAACCGATACCAAACCAAAAATTTGATTCTGGTTCCGATTCCGGCTCGATACAGGTTTGGAACCGAATTTATTCTTTTTTTTAATTATTATAATAAAATTTTATAAAAATTAAAAATGCAAAAAAAAAATCAATAATTAATTACAATATCCACACAATACCCTATATAAGTAAAATAACCCTAAACAAACTAACAAATATATAAAATAAAAAAACAAGTATAAAAACCCAAAAAAGTAAAGTTACAAAAAAAAAAATTCAAAAATAAAAAAATTGTAAAACTTCAAATTTATCAACAAAAAAAAATTATCCTTGCATTTCATAATGTTTAATTCCATTGTCCAATGTCCAGTATCTTCAAATTTCAGATTACAAACTGCAAAGGAATAAATACAATACAAGTTTGAAGTAATTAGTTGAAAAACAATAATTATAAAAAAATAAAGAATGAATTAAAATATAAATATTCCACTAAGTTAGTTATTTCCAAGTTTCTGCATCTCAAAAACATTAATCAATTGAATATTGAAATGCTACAACATCCCAAGTAAATAAAAATGATATTGACATGATAATATACTTCAAAATGAATAAAAATATAAATATATTGGTTATACGCTATCATCACTATTAAATTCCGACTAATTCACTTCATCTGCTTCATTAATTTGTATAATCTCTTAAAAATATAAATTCAAAATAAATTATAAAACATAGTAATTAATAAAACAAATATAAAAGAAAAACTTTATCATTATAAAAGATATATAGTTCAATATCATCCAGACCAACATTAAGTTGATTGATTGATGTTTTGATGATCGAATTCAACTTTGAGTGCAAATAAGCGCCTCGATAGTCTTTGGAGACAAATAACTGCGAAATGAATCAAGTACTCGTTCTCCACTACTAAAAACTAACTTCGATGCAACAGTAGAAATAAGAACAACCAATATATCTCTTGCTAATTTGCTTAAAATTGAAAATTTCAACAAATTCAATTTCCATCATATGAGAATGTCTTGTTTGTCTGAAAACTTTTCCAACGCTTCATATAAATATTGATCAAGTTTAGTTCGAGTATTTAAAACATCTTGTCCATCATGGCGACTAAAAAACATTTCGTATATCTTGTTCTGGGTCAAACTGCTCTTTTGTCTCAAGATTGTATACGTTGTTGAAACACTTGTAGTACTATAATTTTTTTATGAATTTTCAAATCTCGAATCACCTCTATACTCGAGATATAATCTTTCAGTCACTAGTTGTACTTGGTTGATCAAATCATTTGTCTTACCATTATCCAATACCATGGAAAGACAATGTTTCAAAAACTTTTTTTTTCATCTAGGATCTAATACAACTGCAATATACATCAAAAAATACATTTTATCGCAACTTCCCCAATATTTATCAAACTTTTCTTGCATTCCAATAGTCATTCCCCTCAATAATGGATTATCACATTCAGCATACTCTTGGATAATCATTTTCAAGTTCCATACTTCACTAACATAAATATTTGAAGTGACATGCAAGGAGACTGAAATATTTATAGTCGTATCATAAAAAATCTTCAAATATTTCACAAGTTCTCGAATATTACATCAATCTTCTATCATGGGTAGTCTTTCTCGTCTCAAATCAGCAAGATAATGAACATCAATTTCCTTTAATTTCTCAATGGTTTTTTCAAAATTTTCGGCGCTCTCCAACATCAAATATGTGGAATTCCATCTGGCAGGCACATCAAGAGACACTACTTTTGCACAGAATTTTAACATTTTCAACACATTTCTTACTCGACGTACTCTCATGATAGATTTATGATGGTCTTTCAAATTATCACATACTATCAAATTCAAAATATGCGCAAAACATCGCTTATGCATGTATTCCCCACTCAAAACTAATACATTTCAATTTTGAATACTTTTAATCAAATATGAAATTACCACATCATTCGAAGAAGCATTATCCAATGTGATTGTCAAAAAATTTTCAATCTCTCATTTAAATAAACATCTTTCTACTTCTTTACCAATCGTTTCACCTTTTATGATTTGCAATCAAACAAAAATTGATAATCTTATTATGCAAATTCCAATCACTATCAACATAATGCGCAGTTAAAACCATATAATTTAAATTTTGAATTGAAGTCCATGTATCCATAGTCAAGCATACTCGTTGAGACGTGTTCTTAAAAGTATTCTTTCAACTTTTTTTTTCTTTCTCATACATTTCAACAATATCTCGTGCGATCGTAGTTCTAGAGGGTACAACAAATTTTAGTTGCACATATTGGAAAAACGTTCTAAAACCCTCTCCTTCAACTTTAAAGGCACTTCATGAATAACAATCATTTTTGCCACTAGTTTTCAGCAAATTGCACTACTAAAAGATAAAAGTTTGGAAGTTGATCCCATATTATCTACATTTTGGAAGCTTAAAGTTTTTTGTTTCACATCTACACTTGCCAACATTTTTTTACAACAACTAATATGTTTTTTCAAGCTTGAAGTACCATTCTTTGTTGGATGACATGCATATGCCTATAAACAATGATTACATTTCGCTCTATGGTTGTTAATATCAATGTTTTCTATCATAGTAAAATGATTCCAAACTTCTGATTTTTTCCTATTCGTTTGACCAGTAATAGGGTGTTAACAGAAAGACTCTCTATAGTTTCATTAAAGATTTTTATAATCAAATTTACTAGCCAAATGAAAAATAATCCAACCACAACCAAGCAATCTAAAACAATAAGTAAACTTCCAAGCATAATTGATTAATTGAATACCAGAGTCCTGGAGGAATCACTAATTTAATACCAAGCTCTCTCGACAGAACATTCTCAATAATTTAATCCAAAACAGTCATGACTAGATATTCAATCTCAAACAACAGTCATGCAGTCCAAAACAGTAAGTAAACTTCCAAGTAGAATTTTGATTAATTGAATACCAGTGTCTAAGAGGAATCAATAATTTAATACCAAACTCTCTCAACAAACATTCTCAATAATTTAATCTAAAATAGTCATAACTAGGCAGTCCAAAACAGTAAATAAACACATCAAAATCATTTCAAAAATCAGGGAAACTTGATAAGATTCGCTAGATTGAAGTTGATCTTACTTAATACTTACCCTCTTGGCAGCTAGACCTGTATAGTTGGCAGTTGCAGGCTTCAGCAGTCAACACTCGGCAACAGCAGTAATTTGAGAACAACTTATATGATATGCAGGCTTCGGCGGAACAGAACGACAAATATGTGGAACTATAGCTATCAACAACATGAAATTACTGACCTGTGAGTGTGAATTTGCAAATAGCGAATGGAGTAGTGACAGCGACCGAACAACCTGTGAGTGTGAGTCGGGAGTATTCGCCATTCAGGACGAAGACAAACCAAGCTCTCTCGACGCAGACGAACCAAGCACTCTTGACGCAGACGAAGACGGAAGACGAACCGAGCTTTCTCGACACAGACAAAGACGGGAAAGTTCGCCATTCGAGAGAGTTGCAACAGAAACGTGGATCGGGACTCAAGGGAGCGTTCGGAATCGAAGAGTTTAGTCTACATAAGTGCATAACAGAACAAAACGAAGCCCTAATTAAGTCTCGTGGTTCGGTTTCAACTTTTCGGTTCTGAGAAGCTGGAACTGAAAACCGGACCGGCAATTTCAGTTCTGCATAAACAAAACCAAAATTCAATTATTCTATGGGCAAAATCGAACTGAACCATCCCAAAATCACTGGTTCCGATTTGGTTCTTCAGTTCCACTTTGGTTTGCACGCCCCTATGATCCTTCTCGTTCATTTTGGTTAGGTTTTTAGAAAATTTCAATTAGTCGTTGATGTAGCTTACGGTTAAATTTAACTGTTAAAATAGATTAAATAATTATTTAAAAACAAAATTGAAACAACAAGGATTTTAATTTAATGACTAAATTCAAACAAAATTAAGCTACATGGATAGAAAACATATTTAAATTTAAGGGAAATTAACAAAACAATCCCTGAATTATTGAATGAATGACAAGTCAAACCTTAAAGTAATATCGTAAATAACTAAAAACCTTGAACTATGAAAAATAAATGAGGAAAACTTTGTAGTTACATTTCTTGTCAAAAAATGTTGAGGCAAATGTCACAATCATGTTTTCTACATAAAAACGCCCCAAAACATCTATCATAACAAGGAACTTCCAAGGCTAATCCATGATGGACTACCAAGGATCAAACCTTGAAGCTATTGTAAGGCTGAAGGACATCCATGTTGGCTGCTAGATGAAGAGATAGACATACATCCTGCAATGATGATGGACATTTAGGATAGGAGGGGCACTGGCAGACGAACGTTTGCGCCTGTTGGATGAAAGGACAGACATCTTGCAACAATTATAGACGGCCAGGATGGAGGATGAACATCCTCCAAAGGCACTGGTGGACAAAGGTTTCTGCATGTTGGATGAAGGGACAAATGTCATTCAATGAGGATGGAGGATGGGCATCCTCCAAGGTTTCTACCTGTTGGATGAAGGGATAAACGTTCTTTAATGAGGATAAACGACCAGGATGGGCATCCTCCAAATACACTGGAGAACGAAGGTTTCTACTCATTGGAAGAAGGGACAGACATCCTTTGATGTGAATGAACGACTAGGATAGAGGATGGACGTCCTCCAAAGGTGTTGGCAGATGTTATGTTGAAATGGGATCACGTGCAAGACACGCTATTTTAAATGAGAGTAGAGTCGCAGATGAAGGTTGGTCATTGGATGAAGGAGTCAAATGTCCTTCAGAAATGGCGGACGTCTATCGCTAGAAATGGACATTCAGGATGAGATTATTGAAAGACGACGTCATTTAGCATTGAGGGGCGTCCGTGGATGCTAGGGGACATCCATTGATGTTGAGAGACGACGTCATTTAGTATTGAGGGTCGTCCCTCAACTTACAACAAACATTCCTCAATGTCATGGACGTCCCTCAATTGATGTGCCCCAAGTCCCGGAACTTGAGCCCGAGCCAGGGGCTCTTTTATTCTCTAACTTTTTATTTATTTTGCAGGTTTTTGAATCAAATAAACATCATTGGAGTTGGCATTTGGGCTTATGGAGATTTTACAATCTTTGGGGAAAAATTGTGAGCTGTTTTTCCGCCTAGATTCTGACCTCCGACAGTTCAAATGGATTTTTGACAATCGCGATGATGTCTTTTCAACTTTCGTCCTTCATACCAAATGTAGCCAACATCCTGAGGTTTCAAACGAGCTATTGAGCGTTGTATTTGGGCTCTATTTGGTATGTCAAATGTCTTTGTTTCAGAGAGCAAAACTCAGACTCAAATTTTATTGTTGTTTTAATTTAGGGTTTGTTTAGTCATTTGCTTCCTATGTATATTTTAGTCCTTTTATGTTTTTGTTGTAAAACCTTAGGGTTTTATATACCCTATTTTCGAATTGAGGAAGTAGTTGATGATTGAATAGAAGATTGCTTCTCTTTGTACCCACGGCCTTCCCCCTCCATTGAGCCGATTCTCCCATCCCCCTTGCAAGGAGTTCTTGAAGCCTCCTATCCTTGCACTTTTAGGGTTATTATCTCTTCCAATCCCTTATCTTTGTGGTGTGAAGGTAAAAGTAGGTTTCCAACCTTGGAGAGTGTTTGTTTTTAAACAAACTGCAAGTCGTCCCTCTCACTAGGAGGTCCACAGACTCCTTGGCTTTCTTCTCGATTCTTGAAGGTGCTTCATGCTATTTTTGGTTATTTGTTGCTTTGAAGTTCTCTTATTTGGATGCTAATAATCTGCCTTTGGTTGCTCGTTCATGGAATGCAAGTTAGATTGAGTTATTGATGGAATGTTTTATTGCCGCTGAATCTGTTTAATTTTCTAGGTGCTGGAATTCCGATTTGAGGTCATGTTTTGAGACTTTTGCCATATTCGTTTCAATTTGGTTCCTTCTGAAAAGTTGTTCTATTCTGAGCTAATTATTTGCCCTCCAAATTTGGGATCTATTAGCTGTATGAAATTCAAGATATTCGAATTGGAAGATAGACAGTAAATCTGAACTGCTCTAAACCCTAATTTCAGGGTTCTGTTGTTTCGGCTATATCTACTAATCCAGAGTGGTTTTTGTATTGGCTTTTTGACACAATTTAGCTGCAAATGTTAAATTGATATCCTCCAAATTCCAGCTCAAGTTCGCGTGGGAATTGCGAGTTATTTCTGTTTTAGTATTACTTGTCCGGGTTTCAAAGTTTTTTGGACAGATTTGAATATTGTGTTCTTGGTGATTCTTGGATCCTATCATTTGGTATCAGAGCTTTGGCTCACGTTTTCTTGTTGTATTATTGTGATAAAAAGGGTTTGTTATGAGTACTAGAAGCGGGGCGCATTATCATAACCCTAGAGAGATGAGAAATAATTTCGGTGCACCACCACCGGAGGAAAATCATGAGCCAACCGAGCATTCTATGAAGGAGATGTTGGAAATGATCCTCAAACTACAGCAACAAATCGGAACTTCAGATAATGATCATATACGGGGTCCTAGAACTCCAAGACCTAGAAGGAGGATTAGTACTTCGAATGATTCTAGAGGTCGGAATGCTAGTTTATTTGACGAAGATTGGGAGGAACTCGAGGAGTCGGATTCACAGAGTCCTAGAAGGAGATCTAATGACAAGCATGAGATGAGGCATGTTAAGGTCTCTATCCCTAATTTTAAAGGCTCTAGTAATGAGGGAGATTTTCTAGAATGGGTTGAAAAGGTGGACCGAATTTTCGATTGTTATGATTATTCTGAAAAGACGAAGTTACAAATGGTTACATTGGAGTTCTCCGGATATGTTAGTATTTGGTGGGAAAACCTTAAATCGCAAAGAAGAAAAACTGGGGAAGTTGAAGTCCGAAGTTGGGAAGCTTTGAAAGAACTCATGAGAAGACGATTTGTCCCTCCGCACTACAAGCAAGAACTATTCTTTCAACTTCAAAAATTGAAACAAGGCTCACTAATGATTGACGAATACTTGATCGAGTTTGAAATTTTAAGGATTTGATACAATGTGGTGGAGCCAATGGAGCAAACCGTGGCTCGTTTTATTAAGGGGCTGCATAAAGATATTGGTTACGTTGTGGAGTTGCAATTTTATGAGACTCTTGATGATGTTATACAAATGGCTTTGAGAATAGAAAGGCAAAGAAAAAGAAGACTTAAGGAAGTAATGTCTCGACCTTTCTCCAGAAGTAACATTCCTTCAGCACCGATTCTGAATGGGGATGTCAAGAGTAATCCCGAGAAGAAAAATGAAGAAAAGAAGTTGTTCAATGATCAATCCAAGCCAAGATCGAGAGATGTAAAATGTTTCAAATGTCTTGGATTCGGTCATATAGCCTCCCATTGTCTTAATACTCGTGTGATGGTAATGAAATGTGACCCTGAAGAAATTGTTAGTGAAGATGAAACCAAAGAAACACCTTGTCGCACACTAGAGTCGCTAGAGGAGACAATTTTTGCGTAAGATGGTCCTTTGCTTATGGCCATGACACGATCTATGACTGTTCAAGATAGGGCAGAAAAGATTCAAAGGGAAACTATTTTTCATACACGTTGCCGAGTGGAAAATGAATTATGTTATATAATTATAGATGGAGGGAGTTGCACTAATGTGGTCTCCCTTGCTATTGTTGAAAGGTTAGGATTGAAAACATCCTCTCATCCAAAACCATACGAGCTCAGCTGGTTAAATGACAAAAATGCTATCACCGTCGATGAGCAGGCTCAAATCACTTTCTCTATTGGGGAGTATGAGGATAGGGTTCTTTTTGATGTTGTTCCCATGACTGCAGGTCACTTATTACTAGGACGACAATGACAATTTGATCGGAGGACTATTCATAATGGATTCACTAATGTGTATACCTTCAAGCTAAACGGAAGGCTCATTAAACTAGATCCTCTCAGTCCCACAGAAATAATGCAAGATTACGAGCAACGAAGAAACGAAGGATCTGAGTTGTCCCTATTTTCCTCCAACATTGCTATGACTAGACCCCTAATTACAAGGGGTATGCTGGAGTCGAGTGTTTGTGGACAGAACTTCAACCAACTTGGTGACACATGTAATGATAGGATCCAAGAATCACTAAGAACACAATATTCAAATCTGTTCAGAAAACTGTGAAACCAGGACAAGTAATACTAAAACAGAAATAACTCGCAATTCCCACGCGAACTTGAGCTGGAATTTGGAGGATATCAATTTAACATTTGCAGCTAAATTGTGTCAAAAAGCCATTACAAAAACCACTCTGGATTAGTAGATATAGCTGAAACAACAGAACCCTGAAATTAGGGTTTAGAGTAGTTCAGATTTACTGTCTATCTTCCAATTCGAATATCTTGAATTTCATACAGCCAATAGATCCCAAATTTGGAGGGCAAATAATTAGCTCAGAAGAGAACAACTTTTCAGAAAGAACCAAATTGAAACGAATATGGCAAAAGTTTCAAAACAGGACCTCAAATCGGAATTCCAGCACCTAGAAAATTAAACAGATTCAGCGGCAATAAAACATTCCATCAATAACTCAATCTAACTTGCATTCCATGAACGAGCAACCAAGGGCAGATTATCAACATCCAAATAAGAGAACTTCAAAGCAACAAATAACCAAAAATAGCATGAAGCACCTTCAAGAATCGAGAAGAAAGCCAAGGAGTCCGTGGACCTCCTAGTGAGAGGGACGACTTGCGGTTTGTTTAAAAACAAACACTCTCCAAGGTTGGAAACCTACATTTACTTCCACACCACAAAGATAAGGGATTGGAAGAGATAATAACCCTAAAATTGCAAGGATATGAGGCTTCAAGAACTCCTTGCAAGGGGGATGGGAGAATCAGCTCAATGGAGGGGGAAGGCCGTGGATAGCTCTTCAAAGAGAAGCAATCTTCTATTCAATCATCAACTACTTCCTCAATTCGAAAATAGGGTATAGAAAACCCTAAGGTTTTACAACAAAAACATAAAAGGACTAAAATATCCCTATGAAGCAAATGACTAAACAAACCCTTAATTAAAACAACAACAATAAAATCTGACTTTGAGTTTTGCTCTCTGAAACAAAGACATTTGGCATACCAAATGGAGCCCAAATATAACGCTCAATAGCTCGTTTGAAACCTCAGGATGTTGGCTACATTTGGTATGAAGGACGAAAGTTGAAAAGACTTCATCGCGATTGTCAAAAATCCACTTGAACTATCGGAGGTCAGAATCTAGGCAGAAAAACAGCTCACAATTTTTCCCCAAAGATTGTAAAATCTCCCTAAGCCCAAATGCCAACTCCAATGATGTTTATTTGATTCAAAAACCTGCAAAATAAATAAAAAGTTAGAGAATAAAAGAGCCCCTGGCTCGAGCTCAAGTTCCGGGACTTGGGGCACATCATCAAATACTAAACAATGACGTTGAGCAACCTTCAACTCCATCTATATAAGTGGAAATGACGTCCTCTTTGAAAGCAAGCAGCAATCTTTAATCCTTGAACACCATCCAAGAGCAAAAGAGTATCAGAAATCAAGGTGGAGCCTATTTTGGCTGCCCAGATTGATTAGCAACATGCGTTCAATCACAAAGCTGTTATAGAGGTGCATTCAAGCTCGACAAATCTAGACGATAAGTTTCGTTCATTACGTAACTCAAAAGATGATAATTTGGTAGAGAGTAGGCATCCTCAACTAAAATGTTCTTTCAGACATTTTCTTTTGGTGGGTGGTGAGTGATAAGTAGAGTTTGCAATATTTATTTATTATTTAATTCAAGTTTCGTTTGTCATGTGAAAGGTGTTCCTTTTTTAATAGCAATATTGGTCTTCAGGGAATACATTGTTAATTGGTTTGAGATTTCTTATGCGTGGGAGTTGAATGTGTATTTGGATGTTTCTGATTCCGTATAGGTTAGAGAGTTTACAAATGCAATTCGTAAAGAAGGTGATGCAGTTGCACATGGTGGGTCAATAAAAGCTCCTAAAGTTCTTACCGACATTGTATAGTCTTGTGCATTTGCTATTTACATAGACTTGAACTTTGATTTACATAGAATATGATTTATATATATTTGGCTAAATAAGCATTAGTTCTTCACATTTTTTTTATGAAATCTTGTTGTTTAGTCTTGTTTTCTTATGTAAACTCGCAGATCTTTAAGCATATATTGGAACCTATTGTTACCTCTAAAGACTTACAGTATCAACCCTCACTCGTCTCCAAGCTTCTTGAGCTTTGCCAAAAACATTGAAAGTAAGTATACATCAGATATTGGAAAAGCAATAACAAGAGCATTGCAAGTATATATGTGAACGATAAATTCATTATATGGGCTTCTTCAGAGATGGGGGACGTCCGTCACTGGGAATGGACATTTAAAATGGGATGATGGGCATCTAAGGCCGCTGCTGGCCGAATATTTGTACTTTCATATAAATTTGTAAATTTATTGTAATTGTGTTCTCATGTCCTTTTAGTATCATTAGCATCAAAATGATTCACCAGAAATGTGAAGAACTAATGTTTATTTAACCAAACACATACCAACCACATTCTATGTAAATCAAAGTTCAAGTCCATGTAAATATCAGCTACCAAAGACTCTACAATTTCGGCAAGAACCTTAGTAGCCTTCATCGACCCACCATGTGCAACTACATCACCTTCTTTACGAATTGCATTTGTAAACTTTCTAACCCATATGGAATCAGATACACTCAAATACACATTAAACCCCCCACGCATTAGAAATCTCAAACCAATTAACAATATAATCCTTGAGACCAATATTGGTATTAAAAAAAGAACAACTTCCATATGACAAACGAAACTCAAATTAAATAATAAACAAATATTGCAAACCCTACTTGTCACCCACCACCTACCAAAAGAAAATGTCTAAAAAAACATTTTAGTTAAGGAAGTCTACTCTCTACTCAATCATCATCTTTTGAGTCACATAATGCACGAAGTTTATCATCTAGAGATGTTGAGATCCAATGCATCTCTATAACATCTTTGTGATCAAATGCACGTTGCTCATCAACTTGAACTGCAAAAATAGGCTCCATCCAATTTTTGATATTCTTTTGCTCTTAGATTGTGTTCTAAGATTTAGGGATGTTTGCTCTCACAGAGGACGTCCTTTCTGCTTATATAGATGGAATTGAAGGTCGTTCAACGTCGTTTAGTCTTGAGGGACGTCCATTGTAAATTGAGAGACGTCCATCAATACTAAACAATATTGTCTCTCAACATCAATGAACGTCCCTGAGCATCCACAGACATCCCTCAATGTGCAAGGACGTCATCTTTCAATAATCTCATCTTGAATGTCCATTTCTAGCGACGAACGTCCCGCATGACCAACTTCTTCATC
Organism: Begonia loranthoides; assembly: GCA_022433065.1. Classification (NCBI taxonomy): domain Eukaryota; kingdom Viridiplantae; phylum Streptophyta; class Magnoliopsida; order Cucurbitales; family Begoniaceae; genus Begonia; species Begonia loranthoides. The sequence continues at coordinate 22,079,471 of CM039477.1, read as the reverse complement.
CAACAGCCAACAACCTTCGTCTGTGACTTTGTTCTCATTTAAAATAGTGTATGCATTAAAGCGAACCTCATAGCAATGGTACAACAAGTTTGATTCATTTACAGTCAATGAAGGATACAGAAAAAGTTCCTAAAACCATTGTGTTCGTGAAAAGGTTCTCAGACGATAACATTTATAATCTTGCTACTTTATCTAGATGACATGCTCATCGTGGGCTCAAATAGAGAAAATATTGCTAAGTTGAAAAATGATTTTAGTAAGCCTTTTGCCATGAAAGATTTAAAACTGGTTAAACAAATACTTAGTATGAGTATCACTCGTGATAGAAAAAACATAAAATTATGGCTATCACAAGAAAAATATATCAACAAATTTCTCAATCAATTTACTACGCATAAGGCGAAGTCGGTCTATACCACACTTGCTAATCATTCCAAACTTACTTTTGAATAAAGTTCCTCTACAGAAGAAGAAAAAGCATAAGTGCAAATAATTCTATGTCCCTACAGTTGATAGTTTGATGTATGTCATAGTTTGTACAATACCTAATATTTCACATGTTATTTAAGTAGTCAGCGGATTTCTATCAGAACCAAGCAAAGAATATTGGAATACCATAGAGTGAATTCTTAGATATCTTAGAGATACTTCTAGATTCAGTTTTTGTTTTAGAAGTAAAGAATATTCGTTTGCAGGCTATATTGATGCAAACAAAGCTTGAAATATTGACTCCAGAAAATCAGCATCACCATATTTGATTACATTTGGAGGAGTTGTGTCATGGTAATCTGGGCTACAAACCAATGGCACTGTCTATAATATTGACTAAGTTTATTACAATTACATAAGCTTGTACGAAATTTCTAAAAGAGTTGAGTCATCTACAAGATAAATATATTTGTAATGTGACAATCAAAGTGATATTTATTTGAGAAAGAATCCAAGTTTCTTTCGAGGTCAAAACTTATTGATATCATATATCATTGGATACAAAATAATTATCAAGAAAATTAACATGGATGAAAAGAGACATAATGACAACATTCTCGAATAGAAATAAACACAAAGGTGAGATTTGTGGAATCCCGCTTTAAGAAGATGGATCCCACCAGCCTACCAATTTTGAATTAGAAGGGATGGAATTGAATGCTATGCATTCAACAGGTAAGTGGTGCGGAAGAAAAAAGGAGAAAAATCTCCTTTTGTGGTGTTGTGCCTTCTGTTATGCTCAGAAGAAGTTATTTGTTTCTTGCACCTAATTTCCAAATGGGGAGGAGTTGAGAAAGATAAATACATAAACAAAAAAAAGAGAAACTATAAGTACTAAGGAGTCAGTTAGAGAAAAAAATAGAGTGAATATTTTTGTACAAGAGAAAAGAAACAGAGTCAAAAAAATAAGTAAGATGCTTGTGAGGACATTGTGAGTTCTAAGACTAATAATTTATATTTTCTAAAATATTTGATTTCTAAAAAAATATTGTAAAACATATTTTTCAAACTTGATTCCTCTATCATCCCTGCAAATTATTCCTCTAGCTCAAATGCTCATATTCATAATTATAAACAAGGTTAGTATCAAACTAGGAACAGTTGCCGATTCAATCAAAGTCATTCTCCTCGTGAACAGGTTTTTTTGTACAGATCTCGCTACTCACAATCCAATGCATTTTCAAAATTCCCAACTATATGAATTTTCTAAAATCATTATTTGCTTATAAAGAAATTCTGACATATAAATCTCGCCTTGTTGCCAAAGGCTTTCATCAACGTCGTAGACCTGATTACACTAAAGCATTTAGTCTTATTGTTAAATCAACCACCATCTCAACTGTCATCAATATTGCTTTTACTCATGGCTAATTGATTAACAGGTCGACATGAGGAATGTTTTTCTTCATGGAACTCTAACTAAGGAAATATTTATATACCAACCCTCTTGTTTCATTGACTCATCTAACTCTAGTCATGTTTGCAGACTACACAAAGCAATATATGGTACTAAACAAACCTATGTACAAGGACACCAACTTAAAATTTTTCTCTCGTTTTGTTTTGTAACTTGCAAAGCAAATTTCTTTATTACCATACACTTTTAAGTCTATACAAACGATTTTCTCGTTACATGCAATAACGAAGCATTTATCAATAATTTTATTCGTGCTCTGTCAACTAAATTTTCCATCAAAGCTGTGGGTTCTTTGAGTAATTTTATTGGTATGGAAGCTATCCCTACTCCAAAAGAGATTTTTCTCAACCGACATAAATATGTGTGACCCGTTATCTAAAACCAACTTAAAAGGTGTAAAAGAGGAAACACTTTTATGCCTACTTCAATTCCTCTTATTCTATACGATAATCTCCCCTAACAAACCTAACACAATATAAAATCATTATTAGAGTTCTTCAATACTCATCATTAGCAAGATTTGAGGACTAAAAAAAATTGACAATAAAAGTTAAGTTTAGAATGATGGGGTCATTCGGTGGTATATCTGAAAGCAATGAAGTTTTGAAAATTTGTTGAAACAGTCTATCGAACGGGCATAGATCGACTGGTGAGGTAAACCAGTCAGAAAAAAGGTCATTCAAAAAACCTCTCGCAAGCATCCAATTTCTAAATCACATGAAGCAGTTTACTAGGGAGAATATGTGATCGACCAAGATGGCAGATTAGTAGATATTTATTGTAATGGTTTGAAAATTTGAATATGTAGAAATAATGTAAACATAAGGAAAGTAATATTTATACATGATTAGTAAAATCAATAATTAAAATTTAATCATAAATTGTTTTACCTAAACAGTTTGAATATTTACATATTACTGAATATGTAAACGTAAATACAATTTTATGAAATTTTAAGGTGATAAAGTAAACATTCTAAGTAAGAGAATGACACTTAAATTGTGAATTTTGGAATTTTGTAGCCCAAGTTATATAATTTGGAAGTTAGACCAAGTGTATGTACCACTTATGTACGATTTTTGACAAAGACTCAATTCAAACAAATTGACTAAGAATTTAATGATGATTTCTAAACCTAAAAGTTTTCTAAGACATATAACTATGATGCCATATAAGAAAATAGTGTCACCATTATGGTGGTGCTACAAGTCAAATTGAAGCAAGCAGCTCAAGGTGTAGAATACGAGAAAAGACAAAATGGACATATTGGTACATTCATCTCTGTAAATTACACTTTAACATGTTGAGATGATAGATATCTTTGGAACATATTGAAAGGAGCCCTTTCGTGCTTCCAAGCTAAAGGTGAGAGAGAAAAGAGGCAAAAAAGAGAAATGAGAGGAAAAGTGAGAAATTACAGGGGAAGGTGTGGAAATTGATCTCCAAGCCATCAAGTAAAGTTGTTCCTCTCTTCAAGAGAATTCTTTTGAACTAAGGATCAAGTCTTGAAAGTAAAGAAATAAAGATATTAACGAGCTAAGAATCTCTAATCTAAGCTTTAATCAAACTATGTTGAATATTGCATAGTTTAGGCAAAAAAAGTTGTGTTATAAGATTATATGATGAATCCTTAGGTTGCATGTTGATATTTAGTGTTGATGTTGGTATGATTTGGTTTAAGATGATTAAAGAGAGAATGATATTGATTTGGGTTATAAGTAAGAGTTTATAATCTAGGTATTCTTGAAACTATGTTACATTTTTCTAGTGAAAGATGGAAATTATGTATGGAAAATATGGATTATTGCCATAGTTGATTTTGATATAAAGAACTTGAAAGAATGAGGGATTAAGTTGCTCAATTTGGTTAGAATTGTGATTGAATAAAATATAATGATTGATTATGATTACGATTCTAGAATGGTTTTGGTAATTGTTTGGCATAAAAAGTATGTGAGAACATTATCTATATGTTTTAATCTATTTGGTCAACCATTACATAAAAATTTTGAGAATGGTTTGGGACATTAGATAGAATATGTCTAAATTGATGTGTGACACAAATGCATACATCAATTGTGCTTGTTAAATAACAAAATTGCATAACTAGATGCATTATTAGTATGTATTATATGTATTCAATGTATGCATAAAATGAATGTTCAAATCATGCATCACGAAATAATATATATGTACGAAAGGTGACATGAAATATATAATTGATCACATTCAAACTCAATATCTTACCAGTTATGCATTGTGTGACGTATGTCAAATACGAAATAGAAGGAGAGTGAATGTGGGTCCCCTTAGGTTGCAAATCTATAACCCTCCGGGAATATATCTTGATATGTACGCACCTATTGGAAAAAATATAAAGTACGTTGTGGTTACATGGTTGTATCCAACTTTATATATAATGAATTGTGATCATGCATATTACCATTCACAAAATATGTTAACATGGTACTTACTAATAATGACATCATTCAAATAATATGGTTCATGAACATGCATTGATTCATTTATCATGGCATAAGTTGTGTATGTAACATATGCATTTTATATATATAACATATCTTTGAGTTGTATAAAATTTAGGGTATGATGGCTCATAAACAATGATTTATAATATCATATGTCTAGACACATTCATTTATGCAATATACAGTTCTTGTATAGAAAGGATTATGATAAACATAATTTGGGATTAGACATTAATTAGAAATGTCCAGATAGTTTGATACAATACAAATTCTGAAATTAATGAGTAAAAGGTATATGATTTACATATGATTCATAGTCATGTTACAATTAAGAATTAAGTACACAGAGTAAATTGCTCATGAAGTATTGTTGTGCTTAAAAAGTAATTGGACATGAAACTTGAGTAAAGTTAAGCTATGATTGCCTAAATCATATGTTTAAGCATTTACACATATGCATTAGACACTTCTTACATAAAGAGATAAAAAATAAGAAATATCTAGAGTATTGAGTAACACGTAAAACATGGGATGTGTGAACATGGGCATTGAGAAAAGTTGAAAATCAAAATTAAAATTGTGAGAACTAATCATGTAAAACGTTGGTCTATGATTAGATGTGATATTTGCTTATAAAGTTTATTGCATTGTTCCTTCTAATTTTTCACGTATAGGTAGCGGCAACTCACATGCAAAAAGATAAAAATCAATTGGGTTTATAAGTCATGCACAGCTTAGACCACACTAGTATTTTTGTTTTAACTTTTCTTGTTTTCTAGCTAAGTATAGTTCATGTGTGTAAATAATTATGGATAAAGTCTTACCCATAATAAGACTTGTGAATTATCTATTGATTAAATTTCATATTATGTGTCCCAATTATGTAAATGTGATTAATGATTGTAAGCTTCTACAAATTGTACACTTTCTGTGTGGAGAATCCTCATCACTATCATGATTCCCTAGGGAGTCCGAGTCATGACATGATATCTATTATCTATTATACAATTAATATTCTTGCACAATACATGCATCAACCCAACAAAACATATTAGATAGCTACAAAATATCTACTTCTATACCTCATAAAACCATTCATCATGGTCTATTTGTAAAATGTCATCAACCTCTTATTATAATTGCCTTCTCAGTCTCATGTAGGCAGGAGGTCATAATGACTGCACATCCACTAATGTATATCTTGTCTATCTAAGTGAAAATGCATCTCATGGAGCTCTGACAAACAAAAATTTGTGGATGAATCCACTAAAGTTGAATATAGTGTCTCTCCTTCCACACCTATTAAAAATCTCTATATTCAACCTTTCCTCTTTGAATTTGGTGTTTTCATCTCCATAAAGTGAAGTATATACTATGACAATCTTCATTCCACTCTACTTTCTACTAATCTAGTATTTCATTCACGTATCAAACACATTGCTCTTGACATCCACTTTGTTCAAAATTTAGTTAATAAAGTGAAACACATTCAAAGCTTAGAATTTTCAAATTGATAGAAATTGAAAACAGAATCTCTAACATCCCTCGAAATTAGGCAAAATCCAAATTCTAGCTAAACAGTCATGATCACGTCATCTCCTTCAAATCAGGTAACAAATTTTAATCTGTTATTAAATCTTATTGAAGAACCAATTTAAGGGAAAATACAGAAATTTAGAAAAAAGAGGAATTTTTCACGCCTCTGCTATAAATAGATAACACAATACCACTAAGAGAGTCGTACTCACCTTCAGAAATTTGGGACAACCACATTCAATTGCTCCAACCACCACGCACTGTTCAGACACAGTCAAAAAATGTCGAGGTAGCCGGAACATAGCCCTAAACGACCGACCGACCGACCGACTCTGGCTGAATCATCAGGGATGTTAACCAATCCCTCTCCGGCCGAGCCTTCAGGAGACAACCCCAAAGATTTCTTCCCGGTGATTGCTCACATGACCCAACTGTCGATATGTAAATCACTGGTTTAAGGTGATTTCTGCCCGGGCCCGACAGAGAAGAATAAGAAGAAGCTGAGAAAAAATTGATGAGTCGTCAATTTAACCCTAACCAGCCGAGAGAAAACACCCTAACCCGCCCCAAGGTAAGTCCATACCAAACCGGATTAGTTGAGCCAGACCAATTGACCCAAACCAAACCGTTTGAATTGAATGAGACTGGTCTGACCAAACCAGATCTGCCCGGCCCTTCAATAAATAAATGTACATGAGAAATCAATTACAAAATAATTTATTTAGATATGAAAAATCATACAAAGCCTAAAATTTGATAAATAAAAGAAAAGGAAATATTTAACACCTAAAATTAGAAATTAACTACAAAATAATTTATTAAGGTAAGGAAGGTCATACCAAAGCCCGTATAGCACAATTGTGGAATCCCCATAAGTAAATACTATATTTTAAATGTTTTGGTTATAAGTCATACGTTACAATGACATATTCTGTGAATTACTTTTTTATGCTAACTTTTATTAAATTGTTTTTCCTTCACATCATACACACACTTTTAGGCATTAACTTATGAATGTAGAAAAAATAATAATAGATAGAGCATAATGAAAGCATGTTAAAGTTGTGCAACTTACACACCAAAAAACACAAAAACAACAACAAATCTCTAAAAGTAGCTTTGGTGTAACCCTAACCACTCCATCTCATTTTTCCCCAACATTCCCTTTCCTTTCACTCTCTTTCTGTTGTTGCTGTTAGTGAAGGGAAACCTTCTCTCCACGAACTTTTCTTTCCCCCTTCTCGAGCATCGTTTCGATGGAAGGTAAACTCTCTCTCCAAATTTTTCCTTCTCTACCTACTTGATAGAAGATAACCCCTTCAGTCTTCACCCTCACATGAGAAAAACTCAGCATGAAAACAACCTCTCTCAACCAAAACAACTAACTAACGACAAAACTCAAGTGACAACTATCACAATTCAAAGGCGAGCCTAACAGAATTGCTGAGTCAAGTGATCTGACCCTCGAAAAGAACCTGATTACCTAGCCCAAGGCTAGGAAGAAGCGAAAGTCTTAACATGAAATTAAGCTCAAAACTCAAATACATGAGTTATGATTCACTGAGTGATCAGCATGAATCCAGATAGTATAATAATAAACCAAAAATGCATTGTGCAGAAATAAAATCAAACAACACAATAAATCTCAAACGTACCAAAGATGAAGGGACTTGAACCGACGAACCTCCACCTATCCAAGGGAAGGTCGAAGCACCCACCAGAGGGACATAAGCAACGCCCCACGACAACCCCGTGAATACCCACGCAGATCCTATACATTAACATGGGGAAAAATTAAGTCCAAAGGGTGAGTGACAAACTCAATAGGGGAATCCATACTAAATACAATGCATGCGAAAAATAGTTTTTCTCATCCTTTATAAAACCAATATCATATTTCTCATTTACCATACATGGATTTTAAATTATAAATCTCTATCATTTTATGTAAATAGACCTAAAGTCATCGATCTAGTTTCATCAAAACTCGTTGTATGTATAGACAAATATACCACAAAATATGTCAACGTCATTTTCCATATGAAAACTTCATTAGTGAAAAGGAATGGTCACACAAGGACCCATCTAGCATACACAACAGAAATGTGGTCATCTGTTGAAAGTAACACCTCATGAGACAGAGAAATCAAAACGACGGCGATCTGGAGATCTAGCACGTCACCCGAGTTGCAGATGAGCCAAAGCTCAATGTCAACAAGACTCGTATAATAAAAGTAACTAATAAGGTTGTCGGCGATGGATTGCTTCTCAACTATCTACATATGGGTTATAAATTAACAAAGGTTTTCGAAGAGCGGAACTACAAGTCGTCACGCTACCCATCAAATGAACAAATACTAGGATGACAAAACTCAACGACTAACAACCTTCAATCTATGTGACTAAAAACCCTGGTCAGGTTATAGGGTTTAGTCATCACCACCTCATCTCCATTTCGAATTCCAAGGCTCGAAACCCAAGGACATGTCTGTAATATCCCGATAACGTTTTTCCCGTATACGCGATATAATTAAATGTCGGGTGGAGTAGGATATTACATTGCGTATTTATACATGCTAAATTGTGACATGTATTTATGGAGAAGATGTTATAGGATGAATTTTAGGTAGAAAAATGTGTTAAGTGCTGAACTGGGCATTTTCGGACGCCTGCGAACGACCCGCAGACGACGTTCCTTTTCTGAAAACGTATGGAATGCTGTCTCAGCACTTTCGGACGACTCTTACAGACGCTGCCTCACTTCCCAAGTCACCCCTGTCTCTAACTCGACCTTTCGGATGCTTCGCGGACTTGTGCAATCGAGGGTGGATTCGTCCGTTTTGAATATGTTCGAATCCTGAACAGTTTCGGATGAGCCCGGACGAAATGCGGGCACAGGTAGATTCATCAGCTTTGAATCTGTCCAATTTTTGGACACTTTCGAACACGTGCAAACGCATTATGCAGGCGCCATATCGAGTCCAAATGTCGCATTCAGACGGTACAAACGGGACAAGGATGCCATTTCTCGTCCTTAAACTCAATTCTGCCTAAGGAATTTTACACATGTGGACGAATTCGAACGAGTCCATAACTTCCGCACTCGTTCAAAATAACCCAAACTTCGAATAAATTAGGGATTTAAAAATAGACAACTTGTCGTGTAGTCCATTAATACGCCCTCCCCAAGCCGAACACTCCTATACGGGAGCCGCCCTCCTCTCTATCCCTAGATGTACAATTGTCTCCAGGTAAGGCTTTTGAAATAAGCCTTCTCCTCTTCCATTTCTTCAGCTGAGCATTTCTTCCTGCGTGAGAGAGTGTTCCAGCGAGAGAAACCTACAAGAGAGAGAGAGTCTGAGAGTGAAATGGTGAGCATGTGAGAGCAAGTGTTCTGTGAGTTAACGTAAGTGAAGTGAGGTGGAAGCTGAGGAGCTACTGTCTGTGAGCTGCTGCGAGCTGAGGAGTTGCTGCTGATAGGAGTTAACTGTCCGTGAGTCTTTTCCCACATAAATGGTAAGGAAATGGGAGTGTCTTGGCCAGAGAAGGCCCTACCCACAAGTAATGTGTGTGAGTTTTATTTTTAGTTCTCTGTAATTTCCTTATTCTATACTGTAGTTGCTAGTTTAGAGAAGTTGATAATGGTAAGGCTTATTGTTAGTTGATAATATCAGTTGATAGCTCCTTGGTTGATATACTAATGTCATTCCTTGGTTGGCATTTGGTATTAATTGCTGATAGTCTGCGTGTGTGTCCCTTTGTTGATAATCTGTGTTAAATTCCTGAAATTCCTTCACTGCCCTTCCTTTTAAATTCATTGCTTTACTCAGACATAGAAGTTGGTAAATGCGTACTACTTGAATGGTAGTCTCTGTAGAATGAAGAGCTGAAAACCCTTCTTATGATATATTAAGCTGGAACGATGTAAATGAGCTATGCTTTCCTTTATTCATGATGATTCTGTAAATATTTGTTATTATCTTACTTGTTAACATTCAATTCATACTATCCTGCTATATTTAGTTTAAATATCTATGTGTTACTTTCCATAATCTAATGTATGTATAGATAACATGTGTAGATAGCTAGGACTAACACTCTTTTAATCAAGCATGTCCAATTAACTAGAGTAAAAATCATATCCTTGTGGAGTGTGTTTGTAATACCCCAAAAATTTATTTTTCTTTTTAATAATGTAATAAATAATTATGGATAATCTTATTATATGAATATTTTGTCAAACTATGCAACGATGAGCAAAAGTGTGCACGAAAAGTTGAGGGTCAATATTGAAAAAATGACCTAAATGTGAAAAACTTAGGAGAAATGCATAAGTGTTGGGTTGCGGACACCGTTATGGCCACCGCAGACGATGCAGACGAGAAGGCATGGCGTCCGATTGAATCTGTTTCAAACATGGTGTGTTGCAGATGACACTGCGGACGAGAAGGTGTGGGTCCGAATGAATCTATCCTAAATCCTGAACAATTCAGACGAGGTGGATGACGGTGGACGAGGACTTTTGGCGTCTGAATGAATCTATCTTAGGAACCTGGAGACTTCCGGACGGTGTGGACGACACATGCGGCCGACGTGTCGCGTCTGCAGGGCACCTGCGGATGGCGCAGACAAGGATTGGGGGATGCATTTTCTCGCCCAAATCGACTTTCGGACAATGCGGATGATGACGGTGGAAGACTTGATGCGTTCGCAACATCGGAAAATTCTGAGAAACCCATTTAAATCCAGTCTCTCTCTTCCGATTTCTTGTAGAAATCAACAAACTCCTCTCTCCTCCTGCCTCCTTCTGCATCGACCAGACATCTCCTCTAGCTTGGGAAGCTTTCCACGTGGGTTGGAGTCATTGGACCATATTGTTCTTGAATTGGGGAAAATTTGCAGACTGTCCTGCAGTTTATCTTCTGCAACTGCTCAGTCTCCCTTCACCCTTCAGCCTGCGTCTATAAGAGGTAAGTTTTCATGTGAACTCCAGTGTTTTTGGGCGATTGTGAGAGGGTGTGAGAGTGTAGTCCTGCTGAGAAATGGCTTGGTGAGTGTGAAGTGGGTGTGTTGATAGAACAGGACAATTCAGTGCAACTCTTTAAGGTTCTCAACGTGAAGGTAAGGGCTTTACTTTGAGATTCTTGGTCCGATCAGTTCTTAGTTTAATTGATAGTGCCTTGAATCTAAATATTACTTTGCTTAGGAAACATTGAAACTTTGGAAAATTAATGGCTGCTGTTATTGGACCTTGATGAGATTTTGTTGGTTAGTGCTGAGCTGAGTATTAAGGTAAGAATTTGGAATGTTGCTTTGGCCAAATGAAGGCCCTACATTACGGGTTGTGTGATTTAATATGTGGATTGTTTGGTTTGCAATGATACCCTCTGTAGAAATCTTTGCTAGAATCCAACCTGTTATATTTTCAATTGAACTGTTATGAACTATCAAGCTCTATTTTCTGTTCTTGTATGGCAAGCATGAATCATTAAGTTTGACAGTGATAAACCATGAAAGTTAGGTTGACGAGTGTTAAAATCTTGGTCTATTTGACACATTCATACATACATGTATAGATATTGTGATAGTTGGCATCTATGTTAGCATCTATTGTGAACGTAATATTACCATGGCTAGCACTGTCAATGAAAATGGATAGATTGAACATTCAAATGATAGATTGTTAAAGACATGAACTGCTCATATTGACCTTCCTAGATACAATTACACTATAAACAAGTTAACAATTTATTTGATTTAGACAAGAAATCTATACTTTAACTATAGCTAAGAGAATGAGGTGATAATGAAACGTATAAGATGTCTTTAAATTGTGTTTCTTTACAGTCTATGAATTTGTTGCAATAATTGTATTCCTTCGCACATCGTTTCTGTGTTTTACTTTATAGCATTCATGCATTCATCCTAGGGCTTATGAATTGTTTTCATATTGTATGTCATCCTAAAAATTATGTAAATAGGTATGTGGGGGTTTGGGAGGATTAGGAATGGTTTTCGGGGTGACACCCCTATTAGAGTGCCTACTCCCAATTAAGGGGCGATGAGGTACGGTTAAGCCACGGGAATCGTAAGATTCCCAATTCTCTTGTTCTGAAATCCCCAATGTCTTCAACAAAAGTATATGGGTATGGCTCGCGGTGACACCCTAATTGGTGTGTTTCTCAGTCGGAAATACGGTTAAGTCGCGAGACCTAGACTTATCCATCGCCTTGACTAACAGATGGGATACGGATCTCTTTTGTAATGCATCGCATGATCATGCATCATATGCATTGCATTTATATTTCGATTCTTGTTGGGCGTTAGACTCATTGTTTTCCCCGTAATGTGGGTAATGACTATAATGAAGAATTTGTACCAGTGGAAGAGGAGGCGTTCCAGGATGACCCCTCGTGTTATCAACCGAATTGACCTGCGGAGTGTGACTTTTATGAGATGAGAGATATTGGTATTATGATAGAAGGGTATTTTGGTAATTTTTATTGTTAGTATTTTGAATATTTTCACAATGTAATAGAGACTTTAGAACTTTTGGTAAAACTTTGAACTACGTTTTGAACCCTTCTATTATTATGATTATTATTTCGTAATATTTCCGCAATGGTTTACTCTGATTTTACGTTCTCTTAAAAGTGAATTTCAAATAGTGATGAATAAATAAAAGCGAAAAATTTTATGACGTATTTTAAAAACGAGAAAAATGGTTTTAAATTGACGGGGCGTTACAGTGTTAATCAATTAGAATAATTAACTAATTAATCAATTTATCGGGTTAGCTAATTAACTAGTTAATCTAAGCGTGTAAACAAATACATCGGTGTTAATTTGATTATGACACATTTACCAACTAGCATTTTAATTAACTAATAAGCATGTTTAATTAACTAGTTTAACTAATCAACTAGTTGTTAAATAACTAACTCGAGCATGTTTAACTAGATATTTAATTATCAGTTGTTAATCAATTCCTTGAGCATGCTAATTAACTAAGGTAATAATTCAATTTACTAGTTAAGCATGTTAATTAACTTAACTAGAGTAATTAATTAGACTTATGTGTGTTAATCAACTTAAGCATGTTAATTATTACTTAAGCATGTTAATTAACTTAACTAGAGTAATTAATTAGACTTAAGTATGTTAATCAACTTAAACATGTTAATTATTACTTAAGCATGTTAATTAACTAGGTTGTTTGATTAATCAATTAAATTATAAATCAACCTGTACATGTTTACAATTAATCTTTACTCATGTTAGTTAACTATTTCTTGTTTAATCTTCAAGCATACCAATTAACTATTAATCTTCATGCATGTTAGTTAACTATTACTGGTTTAATCTTCAAGCATGTTAATTAACTATTAATCTTCATGCATGTTAGTTAACTATTAGAATTGTTTGATATTAACTCCTTCATTATTAGTTTCCTGCAATTCTCTTACCTTCCTTTATTACAAATGTTTTACTTTGATAGAGGTTTTGATAAAGATCAATGTTGTGATGAAGGTTTAATAGTTGAATGGAATGAATACTTGTGCGTGAATGATGATAGTTTCCTTACTAATTGTTTCGTTATGTACTTTTATTTTCTTAATTTCTGTAGTGGTAATTTCCTTATATGTTAGTAATAATATTATCCAGCTATTGTTAGTACAGAACTCTCCATGCTAATTAGAATTCAACACGTGTCAATACCCTAAATCTGAACATGTTAATTTACTAAGATAACTAAGAACAATATTCGTAATCTATCTAAAGCATATAAATTATCTAGTATTACTAATTAGAATAATAATTGTGATCTTTCCTGAGTATGTTAAGTAACTAGGATAACTAACTAAAATAATAACTGTAATTCTTATTGAGCATGTAAATTAATTAGGATAACTAACTAAGATAAAATTGTAATTCTATTTGAGCATGTTATCTAACTAAAATGATAAATGTAGTTATTTCTTTGAGCGTGTAATTAACTAAGATAATTAACTAGAATAATAACCGTAGCACGTAATTAGCATGTTTAACTAGTTAGCATATTTAATAATATTAGCAGTGTCATGACCCAAAGGGGGGCCTAACAAAACCGCTGGGTCAAGCAACCCGATTCTCATAGAGAATGTAATATCCTGATTTCCATAATGGGATTAAATAAAGATAATTCGAAATTAATTGAGTATATTTGGATTATTAAGAATTTTTTTTGTTTTGAAAAAGCCGAATGGACGGAAGTGAATTGGACCCCTAATAATCATCTAACAATCCGGGACTAAGTCGAGAGAAGTTAATTAAATTAAAGGATTTTAATTTATTAGGGAAAATGATTAAATTTATAAGTGTTCATTATATATATATATATATACTAAAATATTTATTATATATATATATAATAAAATAAAATAATAATACTAATAAAAACAATTATATATATTTATATAAATAAATAAAAGACAAAAGGAATGGCCAGAATAGCCATTCCTTCACGTCTGAAGCAAG
>CM039477.1:21938574-22064724 GCA_022433065.1 Begonia loranthoides | reverse complement strand
ACATGTGTTTATGTTTTACAACTGAATGAAAGTATAAATGCAAGCCCAATACCCGAGATGAAAGGTGATGCAAATGACATTAAAGGGGAACAAGAATGGTATTGTTTTGTTCTCATATTATGCCTTGTTTCCCTATGATCCTTGATTTGTTATTGTGTAATGTTGCTTAGTAAAAGGTTAGATTGAGTCCATGATTAATAGAAACCAAGTAGGGAGTAACCACTCGGGTGGTACTCACATGCATGAGTGAGAAAGAATGAATGGAAATGAAAATAACCCTAAAGGCGGGTATATGCCACGAAATGAAAAGAACCCTAAAGGAGGGTATATGCCGGGAAATGAAAGGAACCCTAAAGGCGGGTATATGCCAAGATAAAAAGAACCCTAAAGGCGGGTATATGCTGGAACTAGGGAGTTGGAGTAGATGGGTAGTCCGGATCTAGCCTAGCTACTAGGATACACCCCTACCAAGATGGGAAAGGGTCTAGTAGCCCACAGAGGGTTAGTTTCCGTACAGTTATGTCATCTCAAAGGAAAACCTCCAATCTTCAAGCTCGATGTACGAGTTTTAACGAACGAATGTAGAAAACGAATGTAATGTATGAAAGAGTTGGGTTGAGCGGCCCTCAATCCAACAAAGACTAAAGAGAGAATGCATATTTGCTTTCCCCATAACCTTACTGAGCGTAAGCTCACGTCCTTACTTGTAATGTAGGTAACGAAGAAATTATGCAAGAAGTCAAGGAAGAGGCTATTTCGGTGGAGTCTGCGGTTGGTCCAACAATGACGCCAGCGGAGTAGTAGTATGGTATGGTACGGCACAAGAAAAAGGAAAATGTTAAGTTTGAAAATGTAAGTTTTAGTTGTGTTTTTATTTGAATAATTGGGCTATGTAATCTCGATAACTTTGGGTTTGAACTTCAATTATGTTTTGAATGCCATGTTTTGAATGTCGTTTTCAGTAAAAGTAGTTTTCTCGTTTAAGTATGCTTCCGCAATTATTTATTAATTATTTTTCTTAAGCATGAAAGAATGAAATTTACTAATGATTCGGATTTGATGCACCCTGATAACCCCAAATGATTTTAATTAAGTTCTTAAAATGGTTTAAGAAATCCGAGTCGTTACAGAGAACCCGATTACCCAATCCAAGGCGTAAAAGAAATGCAGAAGACTTAATGAGAATAATGCGGAAGACTTAATGAGAATTTAAGCCCAAACCCAAATAACATAGGTTGGGTCCACAGAGTGATCAACATAAGTAGATAGTATAAAACGAAACAAGGAAGTTACTGTGTAGGAGTTCAAAATGAACAACACCAATAAATACTCAATGTACCAATAACACAGGATGGAATCGAAGAACATCCATCAGGGGACACCAAAATCGTCTTACAACAACTCGTACAAATCGAATGCACCAAACTTACACCCTAACTTGGGGAAAAATATAGTCAAATGGGTGAGTGACAAGCTCAGTAGGGAAATCGATACTAAATACAATACATAAAAACAGTTTTTCTCATATCCTTTGAAAAACATATCATTTTTCTCATTTTAACGTACATGGATTTTTAACTGAAAACTCTTCATTAGTTTATTAAATTGGCCCATGGCCCTCGATGTGGCCACGTCAAAAATCTGCTGTATACATAAACAGCTATATTGTAAAATATGCCAACATCATTTTCCGTATGAAAACGTCATCAGTGAAAAAGAATGGTCACTCAATGACTCATCCGATACATACCACAGAAAGGCGGCAAAAGCAACACCTCATGAGTCTGAAGAGAAAAGGCTAACAAATAAAAGAGATGCTAACGAGCAATAATTTAAATAAAGGCGAGACTCAGGCGATCACAAATAGTCAAAAAGACCCTGATCAAGTTTAGGGATTCGCAACCCAAGGACACGACACATATAGTTGTCCTATTACCTATTTGCACTTTAGAGATTCGAACCCAAAGACATTTGAAAAATCTCTTATCACCCAATTAAAACGTACAAGCAATTAACCTTCACACAACAAAAGGTTTTAACATCAAGAAGATTCATCCACAAAATATATAGAGAACCAAAACATCATAATACCATGTACGATAAATTAAACGTGAGAAAACATACGTTCATATACGTAAAAATAGACGTGTTTTCGAACAGTCCCCGTCATATTTTCATATGTGGCAATCCACAAAAATAATAGTTTGAAAACCATGATGAAATGCAATGCATAAAGTATAAAAATCCCTACCTCATAGGCGATCACGATACTCTTACCGACTAGCCAGCAACATGAGCTATCGAAAGTAAAGGTTGTATCATAACATCTCCAGAACCTATGACAAAGTTGAAAACAAAATCCCAACAATCAACCAATGGATAACAAACAAGTCTTAAACAAGACTACAATCCAAAACGGTTTCTAAGGGTAACCCCTAGTCCAAAACGAAAACTAAACCAAGTATACAACAATTATCCTAATTTGGAAACCAATCTCAAACATTATCGAGATAAAATGAAGGTCAACCGAGACCTCGCAGTCTTGACCAGATTCAACAACAATCAATTGAGATTATTTAATTTTGACGGTCAACCAAGAATTTATAATGGTCAAAACGACATGCTCACAACCATTGAAGGATTAACAATCGCCTAATAATTGACTAGGACAACTCAAGACATAGTCGGAACAATTTCTCCATTTTCCGGCCGACATAAATAGTAACGGTGAATAGTAAATTTCAGCATAAATAGTGACTTCCGGCATAAACAGTAAATTCCAGCATAAATAGTGAATTCTGGCATAAATAGTGTTGCCAGACTATGCAGTCGGAATACGCCTCCGCCGGCATGAACAATCTGTCGCGGGCGATGAACAGTACCATCGTTGGCCGACAACAAAAACTCTCCGTTTTTGTCCGATTTTGATTTCTAACCTCAAATAACCTTACATAAACGTCTATACTATCAATGTGAACCCGAATTATCCTCGGATTCAAGTTTTTAAGCTCAAATCCAAAGCCAAGAAATGCCAAACTTTAAACCTAAAATCTGATGGAAAATAACTAGAATTTCGAAAACTACCTTTACGAAAGTTACTCCTACAAATATCGAGAACGCGGATATGAAGTCGAATTTGAAAAGCTTCACAGAATGAATCTCTCCTCTCTCTCTCGCGACCGTTGCCCTCTCTGCATGTTTTTGAAGAAGAAGACTATGTAGTCTTCTTCTTTTTCTTTTATAAAATTTTACTTTTTATGAAATAATATAATATATAATAAAGAAATTAATAAATTAAATTTAACTTATTAGTGTAGGCAACACTATAAAAGAATTAATAATAAATAAATAAAATAATAATAATAATTCTTTAGTAAAAATAATTTACTAAAATTATTTCTGAAATTTAATTACTACTCAGTAAAATTTAATTTGACCATTTGACTGAAAATCATACGTAGTCTCTACGTGACAAAACGAGTCAACATGTCAACGATTTATCAAAAATTTGCGAAAAATTTACATGTGAAATTTTAAAATCATTTAAAAATCTGGGATTTTACAAGCAACATGTTAGTTAACTAGGTTGTGCCATGAATTTTGCATGTAATTAGCACGTTTAATTAATTAGAATAAAAACATGCTTAATCAACTAGAATAAAAATCACAAGTTTACAAGCACGTTTCTGTTATAACTTGGGCATGTTTTCAGTTGTTATTGTCTATAACATGTTTCCATTTAAACTACTAATTATGAGCATGTTTAGTTAATCGTACTAAGCGTCTGAGCATGTTTAGGTTAGTTTAGTTTAACGAGCATGTTGAGTTAATCGTAATTCATCGCTTGTTTACTTTATCGCCTCTTTATTGTTCATTCGTTGTTCCAATTCAATATTATACTTATTCTCTGTTATATGCCGTTATTTATACATATGTGTAGTTCAATTATTGTCACATTTACTTCAATGCATTATTCAATGATTGTGTACTTTCAATTCTATGTGTTTTTCAATCATTATCTTTTACATTTCTTATATGGGTTTTCAATTTCTGCTACTACAGTTACTTTCCTTATATGCGCAATTCAATTACGTTTAATGTTACGTTATATTGCATCATACATCATGCTATAGGGAGAATGTGTCATCATGCATCATGCTAATAGAAATCAAGTAGGAAGTGCCACAGGGGGGTACTCACACATGCATGGAGTGAAGAAAAATGTTAAGAAAATGAAGGAAAAAGGAAAAGAAAAAGGAGTTGGGGGCGGCTTTGGGTAGCAGGTCTAGTCTACAACTAGACGAAGCCCCTCCCTTGTCGGGTATGGGAGTTCTAGATTGCAAGTAAAAGATTAGATCCGACTGACTATCCAATCTGAAGGAAAATCCCCAATCTCCAGCTCGAAGTACGAGTAAAGAACGAATGAACGTAATGAAATGATTAGTTTGGGAGGCCCCCATTCCAAAAGGACTAAAGAAAGACATATCATGTTGTATTTAACCCTTTTCCTTACTAAGCCTTTGGGCTTATAGTTTACTTGTGGTGTAGGTGTAGGTGCTTGTACACGAATGCACAAAATTAGGAGTCAAGGCGAAAACTATACACACATCAAAATGCAGGGGTGAATGATTTGCACGCACGAGACTCGTGGCTGGCCAGGCTAAAGAGGGTAAAAGAGAAAACAGTTGTAATTAAATCGTATTTAGTTGTTTGGTTTTCATTTCTCAAAACGCAGTATTAAATTGTTTAGTTTATATCTCAAACACATTATTTACGTTTCCGCTATGTTTTGATAAACCCGCTATGTTTTCTTAATTTGACTCTCATTGTACTTTGATAAAAGATTTTATAACGTTTTATCTAGTGGGTAGAATGTAAAGAATTTTAACTGTCCGGTTTTGCACTCTGATATTAACTCAAAAAGGTTTTCATAAAAATTTTTGAATTTTAGTGAATTTTAAAAGGGTTACGAAAAAACCAAGTCATTACAATGTCACCAATGCATTATCACCCTTTAACACGTACAAATAATCAATTTTCTCACAATAGAAGATTGCACGGGATAATCTCATGGTGCTTTAGTGTCAACACTATCTAAAGCATCAAGAGGATTCATCCTCCCATCATATGTCAGAATGCCAAAGGAAAATACCATAAACGATAAAATAAATGTGAGAAAACGTACATATACGTAAAAACAGAAGTATTGTCGAAACAGTCACCCGTTGGGATCTCAAATGTGGCATCCCACAAAATAGCAGTTTGTAGGAAGCATATCGGCTTTCCATTTGTCGCGCACATGTGTGCGCCTCATTATAGCTTTTAATTCAAAATGTTAGCTCTTCTTTCATCTTTGAAGCGTGAAGCCTCCAACTGCATCCATTGTTGCATACAGCAGTCAACCGATGATGTTCGCTTTTGACAAACTTGATCTCGTGCCCATTTTTCAATGCATAATCAACCACTTCATCTCTAATATCCTTCAATGAACTATACTTCTTACCTAGACAGAACTCCGAGGATGAACATTTTACTTGAGGATGCATACTTTCTGCCCAATCATCATCATTTGAGTCACATATTGAACGCAGCTCCGAGTCCAAAGATGCCGAGATTGAATGCACTTCTATACCAGCTTCATGATAGAACCATTGATTCTCATTGGTCTTTACTGCCGAAATAGGAATACGATTCACCTCCATTCTGCTGTTAATAGATTCTTCAACCATAGATGAAGCAACTGTTGAGAGTAATGTGCCCAACAAGCAAATGTAATAGAACAATTTTATAATATATGAATAAATTTATATTGATTAATATTATGTTAACATTTAAGATTATGTTTTATAAAATTTATATTGATTAATATTAACATTTAAGATTATGTTTTATAAAATTCATAGAAAATATATTGGTTATTTATGCTAACTTTATATTAACATACATATTGTATATATGTGGGATAAAATATAAAGAGTAATAACCAGAATATGTCCATGACTTATATTTGAAGTATAGAATCTTCAAATAGTTCATAGTCATAAACATAGTTTATCTCATTAAGAATGTATAGTCATATCCCGATTAAATATGTAGTGACATAAGATAAATATGTTTTGTATAATATGATTATATATGACTGGACCAGATATAATTATATTGTTCTGATAATTTTCATTAAATATAGAACAATTAATTTTATCATAAAGATGGTCATATATGTATGATTTTAATTCGTTGTATTTAATAAACTCCTATTTTATTTTAATTTATTTTTTGATTTAATCGGTAAAGTTTTGTACAAGTTACGATTCGTATACCTTGTATATTGAGAGTAAATTAAAATGAATAGCTGAGAATGTTAATATCAATACAATGAAATCAATTTCTATAGATTCCCTTGTTTGTTAGTTTAATTATCGAATAATTAGCACGCAATTCATAATCATTATGAATTAATTATTCAATGAAGAACTAATGGTAGTTAATGATAAAGAAACAATATGAGAGGTTAACGAATTATAAATCTAGCTCTATTGCGAATCTAAATGGACAGTTAATACATATGTAATGACTATATCAATGGACATTACTTTAAGTAAATATACTCTATAGTTTTGAGAGTGCAACTCTAAGTATTTAGTGGAATTACTTTAAGGTTAATAATTATGTTAATTAATATAAAGAGTTTATATTAATTATCAAAATATTATTGGAGCTTAAAACTATAGGTCCATCAGTCTCATCGTCACCTTCTATCATTATTCAAATAATAGAAAAATAAACAAATGAGATTAAATAATTAATTAAGAATTAATTATTTAATACACTTAATAATAAGTTTATTATTATTTTTTCATTAGATGAAATAATTGAATTATTGATTATTCAATTAATTAAGACAAAATGACAAAAGTTGTCAAAGTTAATATATTTAATATATTTCATTAAATGAAATAATTGAATTATTGATTATTCAATTAATTAGCAAATATAAAGTAATTTTTTAAAATGGATTATGTCAAATTTGAATTAATGTTAAATTTGATTTAATGTCATGACCTTTTGTTTTCCATAGCATTTTTGTTATAAATGTGTTATAACTTAAATGTGTCAAGTGTTAAGCTATGGTGACAAGACTTTTGATTTCCATAACATTTTTATAAATGTATGAAATCAATTATAACTTTAACAAGGAATTTGTAGTGTTTTTCTCTAAATGTTATAATGGTCATTATGGAGCAATACCACTATAAATAGAGGTTCAACCTCATTAGATGAAGGTGGAAGAAAAAGTTGAAGTTAAGGTTGAAATCTTTGAGATTAAGAAATCCATTTTAAGAGAAAAATTTGTGTATTCTGTGTTGGCTTTAGAGAAGTATTTTCTAAATCCAAATAGATCATCTCATGTGTTAAGAATATGAACTATCATAAATTGAGTGTTATCTTGTTTCGTTCATCACGCACACACGTGCTTATTCGAGGTGCGGAGGATTGGTGGAGAATATCGAATGTTGATTTTGTACCCGTGTGAAGTAAGTTACAAAGATAACATTATTAATCTTTTAGATTAGATCTAAATAGAGATTTTAAATACATATTATTATTAATATATTATAACAACGATCCGTTTTTATGTTTATGTTAAAATTGTTTTTCATGATGCATAGGTTATGCATGTTACCGTTGTTATAAACATCGGTAATTCTGTCGTGCGAGGGAACCTAAAAACCAACAGCAACACCCCTTGACTCCATGCGATGTGCAACACTCTATTCGTTCAATTGTGTTGAGGGAGTTGGTCAGGGGAAGACAAATTTTCTCTCTCAAATATCTAGGACGGGACGGACTTATTGTGTTCGATTATGATATAAGGTAGAATAAACAAACTTATTATCTAGAGCAAGAGTATGAAATTCGAGAGGGACGGACGTTCGTCGTATTAAGACGGGCGTCCTTGATAGCCTAAACGACGTCGTCTAAAGGTAGATTTTAATGAAATCTGAGAGGTACAGACGTCCGTCGTATTAAGACGGACGTCCATCATGGCCTAAACGACGCCTTCTGACTGCGAGAGGCATCCATCTTGGGTAAAACAGCGTAGTATTGGTTGACAGATGTCTGTTTCATGGTAAGGGACGTCCATCTTAATTGAGGGAATTCACGCTTTTTAAAATTGTGTGTCTTGCACGTGACAGTTAAATCAGAGTCAATCATGGCCGTCGATCCAGATGATGGACGTTCGTCACTCGATCCAACGACCAGGGATGGACGTCCATCCGTCGCCTTTGGATGACACCAGATGAAATCCTGGTCGTCGATCTAGAGGAAGAACGTCCTTCGCTCGATCCAACGGCCAGGGAAGGACGTCCGTCTGTCCCCTCTGAAAGCCTTCAGATTCAATTCTAACCATCGATCTAGACGGGGGACGTCCCTCGCTCGATCCAAAGGCCAAAGATATGCGTTCGTCATTTCGTCGTCCATCCATCCATGCTATCCTAGCCGTACAATGCATGATCCAATGGCAACCTATCCATCATCTGCCCTCACCTACCATCGTCAATCTTCTTCGATCTGCCAGGACAGACGGAACTTGACATTCTTCATCTCCATTCAACGGTCCTTGACAGAGACGAAATCGAGGCGTTAAACTCGTCGGTCTTGGACAGGAATCGTGACTACGAGGTCGCCAACGAGAATTTCTTATAGTGCAGGGTTTTAGTTGTTAAAAAAATTCTCCAATATTTGACTTGTCATTGATCGCGAACTATATGGTCTGCAATGTTAATTTCCCTATAAATTAATAAATAATAAAAACATTTCAATTTTGAGTATCACTTAAACTTTTTTTCAAATTAATTACAAATTTAATTAATATTTTGTTGAAAATACGTTTTTGGTGTAGAAAAAACCATTCCACTGTGGAAAAATAATAAAATTTAAAATTTTAACGGAAAACATGACATTAATTTTCGTGTCGTGCATTTCTCATAGTTCAATAATTTATTTGTTAATAAAATTTGTTTAATGTTTTTCGTATAATTAATCTCATAGTTAGTGATTCTTTTGTTAATTATCTTAATTAAAATATAGTTGGGTAGAAAAATAGATAAGTTAACATTACACGTGTCAAAATGGATCTGCTTCTTTAGTGATGATTTCATATGACCAAAATTAGACGAGTCTTTCCAGAAGGAGAAAACGCCACGCCAATTTCGTCGTCATCCATGGTCTATTTGATCGGAGAGCTGGGTGATCTTCATTTCCAATGCGATGGACACCCAACCAGTCCCCGATTTCTCTTCGGAGATCCAGTATTTATCCGGTTTCGACAACCACTTCTCCTCCGAAGCAATCCCCGGCGCTCTTCCTCGCGGCCAGAATAGCCCTCTTATTTGCCCTTTTGGCCTCTATGCCGAGCAGATTTCGGGCACCTCCTTCACTTCCCCTCGCAAGGTCAACCAGCGCAGGTCCAATCCCTTTGCTTTGCTAATCATCCCCAAATTTTTTTTCCATCTTCACTTTTTGTTTGTTGTTTGTGGCAGTTGGTTGTATCGGATTAAACCGTCGGTTACGCACGAGCCATTTATGCCTCGAGTTCCTAAGCATGAGAAATTAGTTAGTGAATTCAATGAGACTAATTCGTCGGCCACGCCTACTCAATTGAGGTGGAGGCCTGCGGATGTTCCGGATTCACCAATGGATTTCATTGATGGCTTATACACTGTATGTGGGGCTGGGAGTTCGTTTCTTCGGCATGGATTTGCTATTCACATGTAATTGATATTTTCTTCATTTTTTGGTTCATTAAACTTAGCCTAAAGTTATGCGTTCAATTTTGGACAACTCGTGATGTCGTTGTTTGATTAGTTTTAGGAGTGATTAATGAGTTCGTTCTATCTGTTCTGAAAGATGTTGCTATCATGCTTTATAAATTATTGTTCGTCTCTAGATTTTCGTTGAATTAAAAAAATGAAAACATGCTGACTGCATGAAAAAATTGTCTTCAGACTACTGCTAGGATGGTGAGTCAGTGTTTAATTTTTTCATATTTCTTCTGAAAGTGGTTTGAAAATAGTTTTTGAAAACACTGACGAGTAACAGCTGAAATGAGTACTGGAAGTTTATAATTGCTTTGTTAAGTTTTTACATCACATTTTTTTCATATTTTGGATTATATGAACTGGATAGGATCGATTGGTGTTATCACTATGAGATTGAATTAGATGTACTCTTTGATAGGGAGATGAATTTCATTATGTGTAGGTATACGGTGAATAAGTCAATGGAGCATTGTGCATTTTGCAATGCTGATGGTGATTTTTTGATAGTCCCCCAGGAAGGAAGTAAGTCCTGCTTTAATCTTTTTCAAATGTGATTTTTATTGCTTTTAGTTTTCAAGCCAAAAGTTTCTTTAGCTGATAAAATTTTCCTTTCTTTTTGTCCAATATATCCTTGAGTCCAGTTTTCAAAACTAAAATTCATTGAAAACTAGCAAGAGGGTTCAATTTTTAAACATTTAATCCATCTATGACCATATCTTGACTTAATTTTCTTATAAATTGAAAGAATTAACGCCCCAAAAATTCATTTTCTCCAAAATTTCAAAGTAAAAACTTTTTCTCTAAATTTATTGAAAAATTATGTTAAATTAGTTTATTGAAAGCCCTAATTAAAATTTGAGAATTTTTGTCAAAATCTTTAATTGAGCAGAAGAAAGTCTAATGTTTATTAGAAATCATTTGAGTTATCTTTAGTCAAACATTAAGTAAATTCATTTAAAATATTTCCATTGAAATATGAAAATAAAGTTGAAAATTCCTCCAATAACAACACAAAACATGTTTCCGCACATTTATAAAGGGAAATATTAAATCAAGTTAAATTAAAATTCCAATTAGATAGTATCCTTCAAATGAAAAATTTCTAATCGAATTCATTTATTAAAATGATATTTAAAGTAAATAACGAATTAAATCATCCCTTTGACCCGACAACGTCTTCTTCTATATACTCGTTTACCTCTAGAATATTCTCGATCAGTCTCAATTATTCCTTAGTTAAAAATTCACATGCACAAAATTAAATGTGAGATAAACTCAGTAAGTAAAAACACATGCATATGTAAATTAATTCTATGCATTACCAAATTTTTATGTTTAAAGTTACATACTGGTTGGAACTCATTTTCCAATCTTACCACGAGTTTAGGCTTTCATTAGTTATCTTATAATTTTCATGTGTTCAAGTTTTTATTAGTTATCTTATGATTTTCATGCGTTGAGGCTTTTATTAGCCATCATATGATTTTCATGTGTCAAACTTTCATTAACCATTTTATCATATTTTTTGTCAAATTCATCAGATTCATGTATTCATACTTATATATAAGATGATCTACAAATTTTATCTTTCTTTAAGCTTATGTCAATGTCTAATCATGCGTGTTCAATTAAAAAATGAACTATCAATTTTATCTTATTTAATCCTATGTCAATGTTTAATCCGGCTTCTTCGTTGGAGGCTTTTGGCTAGGTGTGACTGTGTGTGGTGGTCGAAAATCTAAGAAAGAGAAGTTTTGGAACTCCTGAGGTGATTTTTCCCTTCTTAGTGATTTTGTATTTATAGAGGGATTTTTCAACCGGAATCCCCCAAATTCGAGTCTGTTTCGTATTTTCCGAGCATAAGCTGTTAGTTTCCAATGGGTTTCGATTCTCTCAGCTTCTGAGAGATTTTAGGTTGAAATTTTAGATTAGGGTTAGGATTGTTGGGAATTGGTTTCTGATTTGGGAGAAATCCAATTTCTGATTCAAATTTTGAAAAAATCTAAATCCTAGTATGTTTCATGTGATCTTGCCATATTTACTTTTGTGTACTGGTTGTGCAGGATTGTGGGTCACAACTGAATGTGGGAGACTACAAGCTTCTCCAGGTGAAATTGTCGTTATACCGCAAGGATTTCGTTTTGTCGTCCATCTGCCTGACGGTCCATCACGGGGTTATGTAGCTGAAATTTTTGGTGCCCATTTTCAACTTCCTGATCTGGGACCCATAGGTTTGTCTTCTCCGTTTTACCCTTTTGTTTTGAGGGATAAAGATAAAGATATACTAGCTTGACTAATCTTTCACTTGTAGATTTATTATTCTTGTCCTTTGACAGCATAACATGTTGAGGAAGTAAAATTTTGTTGTCATGAAGGTGCTAATGGCCTTGCTTCTCCAAGAGACTTCCTTGTACCAACTGCATGGTATGAAAAGAGCTTCCGTCCTGATTACAAAATCGTGCAAAAGTTCGGTGGTGAACTATTTACTGCTAAACAAAATTTTTCTCCTTTCAACGTAGTTGCATGGCATGGAAATTACGTCCCATATAAGGTGTGTGTTATTTGTATTGCGTAGTTAGTTTTGGTAATGTAAAATAGTAAGAACAACCTTTTACCTTTTCTTAACAAATCTATGCATACCCGAACTAAACTTTTCCATGTTAATTTTAGATTAGGTTATTGTTGTAGCATGTGGCTGTGACCCAAGCCTATAAGCATATGACTTAATATTTTAATTCCTTTAATCATTAGTTTAAAGTTTATTAGTTTATTTAATTTACTACAGATTTACTTATCTTCTTAAAGTTTTCTTAGAGATTTTAAATATTAACCCAAACTCTATTTCAAAGGTTGTTATGAATATTACCAATCAGACTTTGATTTAGAATTTCTTTATTGCCAAGAGTTTATTCTCCAAAATTTTCCTTTTAACTTTATGTTTCGTATTGAGACAATTGTTCCTCTGCTCCAACTGTAATATACATAGGTCATTGAATTTGAAAGTTTTCTTTTGCAGTATGAGCTCAGTAATTTCTGCCCTTACAATACTGTTTTAATCGATCATAGTGATCCGTCTATAAACACAGGTATTCTTTTTATCTCGTCTTACATAAGTTTCTCCTTGGATTATGAGCCTTTACATTTGCTAGCAATTTTTTTAATCTAGTTCTCTGATATATGGTGCTAAGTTAATTTTGACTAAATATATAAATGTGTTTATTATATCTTGATGCAGTGTTGACAGCTCCCACGGATAAACCTGGGGTGGCATTACTTGATTTCGTCATTTTCCCTCCTAGATGGTTGGTTGCTGAACACACATTTCGGCCTCCTTATTACCATCGCAATTCTATGAGCGAATTTATGGGTCTTATTTTTGGTGGATACGAGGTAAAAAAATGTGTCTACCCTTTGATTTAACCTATATTAAACACTTTTTTATATCTAATTGAGGTTTCCAAATGTAAATAGCTTTTTTTATCTTGTCACTGTTAATGGGGAATAGAGGCTTATGTCTTTTTACTCTACAAATTTATTTTAGTACCTTTTGTAGTTAAAATTCAACCGATTTAGTGGTTGCTTTGGAATGAATCTACAGTTAAGGAGAGGTTTAGTTCTTCAGGCCTGTGGTTGACGTGTTTATTTTTGCAGAAGCATATGATATAGGATTGGGAGTGTTATACGTTCACTTTTGCAGTCATTTTATGTTTTTTTAGGCAAAAGTTGATGGGTTTCTCCCTGGTGGTGCAAGCCTTCATAGCTGTATGACTCCCCACGGTCCCGATACAAAGACATATGAGGTGCGTAATTTTTGAAAAATACATTTTCTCTTTTTTGCGTGCTAAAAAAATGCGGGGATCGTTTTAACGAGCTTAATCATCCACTGAAATTTTCATGAGACACTTTTGTCCAAGTTAGGGACTTCCAATGATTTTAGTTCATATTGGTCTCTCTAGATTTGCCTGCTCCCGCTGAAATCTTTAGACAATTCCATTAGTGGCTCAAATATTGGAAAACTAAGTTGAAAACTACTTCTATTTCTATAAAGTTTGTCTTGTTTTATTGATATGCTGTCATAAAGATTTTACCTTATAAAATAGTGTGATGCAACGTCCGGAACTCGAACTAGTAGTACAATATTATCTGTTTTTTGTAGTTTGGGCTTAGTCATTGTCCTCACGTGTTTGTTCTTAGGTTTTATCACAAAAGATTTTGTATTAAATAGAGATGAAATATTATTTATATTTAAAAAAAATTTCAATGTTTTTCATAAGGTTTGTTCCAATGCAGGCTACAATTGCACGTGGAAACGAGGCAGGGCCGCACAAGATCACTAATACGATGGCGTTTATGTTCGAATCGTGTTTGATTCCTCGAGTCTGCCGATGGGCTCTTGAATCCCCATTCATGGATCATGACTATTATCAATGTTGGATTGGATTGAAATCTCATTTCACATATGAAGGGACAAACCCGGAAGACATTGATCATCAAATCCCCCCGAAAGGATGACATTAATCGTCAAAAAAACCCCAAAAGGATGACGAAGGATGTGGAGCCTTAGAATTCAAATCTCTCCCGTAGATTCAAAATGATTGAACTTGTAATTATCCCATTTTCAATTGTAGCCCGCTTGGCAAAATCTTAATGCGCAACATGAGAATGTGCTAAAAGAATTTGATCTACCAATTGTAAGTATTACTGTCATGCCCCAAAGAGAACCCGAGACAGAACGAGGAACGATCCAGTCCAAAAAGGACCGAATCATCTGACCCTCACTTAAATTCAATAAATAGCAGCGGAAGACTTACATAAACTAGTTACAAATCAGACCCAAAATAAAAGTTCATAAGTGACAATAATATAATGTAAATTAACAAATTATAAAACTAGGAACTTAAAAATAAAATTTAGTGTACAAACCTTGCTAAAATATTCTAAGTATCTATACAAATGAGACAAAATAAATTATACGGGGAAAATTCTAAAATTCTACTCTTGAAGTGGCAATGAATGACTACTCTGATTAATTTCTTAAAAATAAAGTCAAATTTGGGGTAAGCCGACAAAACTCAGTATTGATTAATTTATATTCAACTTTTATCTTATATGAATCATGTATGAGATTTCAATTTCTTACTTTTCATAATTTAATATAAGAAATAAAAAAATGAACAATAGAATAATGAACAAAAATATACAACTACAATATTCAAGCAATCGCAACAACCAAACAGACCTTGATCAAGTTTAGGGTTTTGCGCCTAAGGACACGGCACGTACAACTGTCTTATTACTCTAGTTAACAATAACAATAAATAAATGAAAAATTAAACATAATAAACTGAACATTGAATCAACATATCTAAATTAAAACAATATTGGACATTTTAAGAATTAAGGTGCGTTAAATATAAAATAACCCCTATCTCGAATTCAGTTTAACAATACGAAAGCCCAATGAAGCTCAACATAGCAATACATTATATGGTGCTCTATATTTATATATGGCCAGAAACAGTAGCATCTGCTAATAAGGAAAACAAACATAATCTAAACTTAACAGTTTATTAACAGTGGCTATCAAAACTCAACAATTTACTGAGAGCATAAGCGGCAACCATTCCCTTCTATCAACCAAAAAAGGTATTAATTCATTAACATAGACTATATTAAAGTTAAAGAGACCTTCTCCTTTATACTTAACAATACAACACACAATTTATAAACCAACAGTATCCAAATCTTTTAATTCATATTATCAGGGTATTAGCATCCTCAATATTCCATGGCATGAACTTTACATAATTGCATAGCAAGAAAGTTATAACTCACAAAACCCGAATATCAATTTCTATCATCTTACTCAAGTTTGACTAACACAATTCTTACACAAGGTCTAAATTTCTCATAGCAATTTTAACATATTCTGGTGAGAGCAAATGGTACATAATTAACTAAAATCACTTGTCCATTTAAAAAGAAATCTTAAGTCCTTTGTGATGCAGACTCTTAACAGTTGATTAATACAATCCTTACCCAAAAAAATTTCACAATCCAGAGTTGTTTCACTAGAAACTGCTCACGTGGTCGATATCCAAAATTCAACCCTTAGGAAACCAATTCATCAATTACATTCTGACTTAGGAAGAAATAAAACGAACATAGGGGAAGAGGCTTATCATAGCGATAAACGAATCCCTAACTCGCCGAAGACAATTCACAACGTCGACGCTAAAAATCCAAACCTCTAGGGAAAACCTACACTGCTAGAAGCCTCGATGTAATGTTCACGCAACACATCCCTTCACAGCCAAGATCTTTGTCCAAACCAATTGCCAACACCAACAATACATTATATAACGGAAAATTTGGTAACAAAATTAGGAATCCAGATTCTCACTTGGAGGAATCCCCTTTTTCACTCCTTTACAAAGATCGACGTCCAACACTCAACCTTTAAGAAAAATCCGATTTCCCGTTAACCCCAGACCCATGTGGGAAGAACAAAAACAAAGAAGATCAACACTCACCATATGAAGAACACCGCTGCCTTCACTTCAGATAACCCACACCGTCAGCCATCAAGAGAGATGAGCTTCGTCGAGAATGGAAGAGAGGGAGAGTGGGTGAGAAAAAATGGGAGTGGGGAGCAGGAGTTTCCCTCCCTCACATTGAAATAAGGGGAAAATCCCCACTGTTTCGGCCAACTACCCCCAAAAGGGTTGTTTCTATTTTTTTAAAAGTATATTTAACGACCCGGTTTTTCGTAAATCCTTTCAAACGGGTAAAAATTTGGACTTTGCAAAACCATTGAAATCGCTTTTAAAACAAATCAGAGTGCGACGCTAAACCAGACTACTACTGACCTTTTGTTAAACTCGTATTGAAAATTCAATCAATAAAGATGCAGAAGCGTTATAAAATCATTTGTTTAAAGCATTGTGGAAGCGTAAATAATTTAAAGAAGAAACTAAACAATTGAATACAATTTAATAAAACTTAATGTAATTACAACCGATCCTTATTTTACTCTTTTTTCCTGGCCAGCCCCAATCTCGTCCGTGCAAATCCTTCACCTCTGCTTTATTATTTGTTCGTCTTTCCTCGTATATGCATCTATTATTATCTATTTGTCGTTTGTACCTACACCACAAGTAATACGTGAGCCTAATGGCTCAGTAAGGAAAAGAGTTTAATGCAATATGCTTATGACTCTCTTTAGTTATTCCTGGAGTGGGTACCCCCCCAAACCAGTCTTTTCATTATGTTCGTTGGTTCTTTATTCGTACTTCAAGCTGGAGATTGGAGGAATCCGTGGTGGTATGGTAGATCTTTGTAGGCTTCAACCACCTAGGGTAGACAGTCTCGCAATTTCGACAAGGGAAAGGTAATATTCTTTTAAATTTTGTTTACCTGGCTGATCTGTACTTACCCCACCATCCCCCAACTCCCTTTTATTCTTTTTTTCATTTTCTTAACATTTTTCTTTACTCGTGCATGTGTGAGTACCACCCTTGGCGGCACTCCCTATTGGTTTCTATTAACGTGATGCATGACCATACATTCTCAACCTAACATGATGCATGATGCATTATATCATAACATAGACAATAATAGAATGACGCATTGAAATGAAAGTAACTATAATTGAAATTGCGTATATAAGGAACAATAATAATTGAAAGCATACAACAAAGCATAATAGGGAACAAATTACGATATCGAATTGAAAGCGATGAACAATAAGAGACAATAAAGTAAACGTGCAATGAATCACAATTAACTAAACATGCTCTTTAGACTAAGCTAAACTAAACATGAAAACGTGCTTTAAACAACAAATAACAGAAACATGTTTGTAAATTGGTAACTCTTATTCTACTTGATTAAACATGCTTTTATTCTAACTAATTAAACGTGCTATAATTAATAGTCTAGTTCTTAGCCTAATTAATTACGTGTTCAAGTTGATTACATGTTCAAGAAAGGATTACAATTATTGCTCTATATGATTTAAACATGTCTTTTACTATAATTCATTAAACATGCTTTTAATGGATTAACATACATAGCTAGTTAATTGAACATGTTTGACTAGTCATGTTTGAGTCTAGGTACTTACTAATTAATTCACTCTAGTTAATTACATGCTTAAGGGTTGACTACATGCTTTTATCCTAGTTAAATGATCATACTCGGGTTTAGTAAACGATAACATGCTAAGAACAAGTAATTATAAGCAAGATTATAAGCAATACCAAGAAAGCAATAACAAAGGAAATATAAAAACATCCATTCGCGTCTGAAAGAATTTCAGTTAAAGTAAAACAGGGTAAAGGAAATTGCAACGAGAGACATTATAACTATATTAAAGGAAATTACGGTAAAGAGAAACACAAATGGTAAGGGGAAATACACAGAATATTAACAA
Organism: Begonia loranthoides; assembly: GCA_022433065.1. Taxonomy (NCBI): domain Eukaryota; kingdom Viridiplantae; phylum Streptophyta; class Magnoliopsida; order Cucurbitales; family Begoniaceae; genus Begonia; species Begonia loranthoides. The sequence goes on along the minus strand of CM039477.1, from coordinate 22,046,466 downwards.
GGGAGAATAACCTGTTAATATTAGCCTAGTTCATTACATGCCCAAGTAGGATTATCATTTTAATTAGTTGTCTAAATTAATTTGTAAGCTCAAGAAGATAAGATAATTATTCTAGTTGGTTATCTTAGATAAGTTGCATACTCAAGATTAATAGTTAATTAACATGCTAGTTAGTTAAGTAAGTGTGCCAATTATTCTAGTAATTAACGTGCTCTAATTAATCAGGCTTATAAGTCTAGCTAATTAACCATGCATAAGTAAGTGAACGTGCTAATTGTTCTAGTTAAGTTAATTAATTAACGTGCTTGTTTGGTTAATCATTCTAGTTGATTGACATGCTCGTTCTAGTTAGTTACATATTAATTGAACATGCTCGAATTAGTTAGTTAAACGTATTCAAGTCTAACTAGTTAATTAAACATACTCAATAAACATACTACTTACATGATAATTGCATGACACAAATTAGTTAATTAACATACTGCTAATTGTTTAGACCGACTAATTACAGGCTACAATTATTATTTTAGTTAGTTAATTAAACATGCTAATTATTAAACATGCTCAAGGAAGATTATAAATACTGATTAAGTAGTTCGCATGTTTAGATTAACTAATTAGTTCGCATGCTTAGATTAATCAATTGAATAGTTAAACTACGATAAACTAATTAACATGCTCTAGATTCTATTTAATTAGCAACATGCTCAATTATATATAGCAGAACAATTTACATATGCATTGAATGAAGGAAATGACAATTGATAATTAACACGGGGAATAATTAAACTAGTAACAAGTAAAGCTATAAACTAAATGTAGCAGAATATCACAGCAAGTAGTTCATTCTTTCCTTAAACCTTCAGTAAGCATTCATCACGTCTAGACATTACATTTATCTAAGCATTCACTAAGTATTTTCATACCTATAATTGCAGTAAATAAATTACGAGAACTAAGGAAACCAACAATATAACCAAGAATATTGCAGTAAATTAACAACAGGAAACTAAGGAAATTAACAGTAGTAAAATCACCCAAGAATAAACTCAACTCACGCACACTACTTGTGGTCCAGGGCCTCTAAATGGCCAAGACACACTCAAATTCCTTACCTCGAAACTTATCGCGTGTTCGCACTTAATTGTCGTCCTTTTTCTCTTTTTCAATACCTTCATAATAATTGAATAACATGTCGTTAAAATCACATATTAATAACCTCACTTCTACGACCTACATCCTAAGTCCTCCCAATTAATACCCAATTACTTAACTGCTTCTATTGTTTACAACTTAACAACCATTTAACAGTTCTAACAGCTCTGACGGAGAACATTATGCATGTATAATCAACAGAGCATGACATCTTCAATATAACTATTCACAATCACCAACATAGGCATGTAGCATAACCACTAGGCAGTAAGGCTAGTCCATTTCATGTAACATCAACAGGTTTAATATTTCCTACCTCCAATAATTCATAATATACACTTAACATGCTTCGGACCAATAACATCACAGAGACCTTACCTAGCCTATGACAGTTAATTAAAACTACAGGGCATACTTGAAGTACTCTAACATATCACCACTCAAACAATTACAACAGTATATACCCCAAACCAACCTTCAGAATCAAAACTGTAACTTAACAACAACATATTATTTCATCAAGTAACTAATTCAAAAATCCTTAACTATATAACTAGAAGGTAGAAACCAAATAACCAAAACAACTAAGAAGGAAGCTCACCAAAAAGCAAGGCAGATTCGAGGGTTCTCTCGCTTAAGCCCTCTCCTTCACACCTCGGTCATCTTCTGCCTTCCTTCTCTCCCATTCTCTCTACCTCAGTTTTTCTCTCTCTAGGCCATCACTCACCCGAGAGGATTTCCAGCACCCTCTTAACACTCATTGTCTTTATTCTCCAGCTACAATCATTCCTCCGACAGCATGCCTCCCATTCCTCCAGCTTTTCAGAGGCTGTCACTGGAAGAGTGTACAGGGTTGTCTGCCAATTGCCTAGCACCCAGCAGGAACTGGAAATAGACCAGTTCAGACTGAACCGCGAGCCAGACTGCTAGCCCATTGTGAACCGAGTCCCCAGCCCCTGCCTGTTGCGAAATCGCCAATTTCTTCCCTGAAATTGCCTCTCCAGCCAACGACCAATCAACATAAATGCAAAGGAGAAAACCGGCCAAACATACGTCCAAAAGTCGCCGAACAATGCCGTCCGCGGGAGCCTTAAATCCAAGCCCTAGCTTGTAGACTGCGTCACTGACCACAGCCCGCCTGGAGTCGCACGCCGCTGGGAACCCGCCCTCGTTCCTCCCCTCGTGTCATCGTTCGTCGCTCTGATCGACTCCCTCTCTCGCTGCTCTCTCCCCCTTCTCTCGTCTGGTCTCTTGCCCTCTTCTCCCTCGGGATGGCCGAAGGCCAAATGAAAATTCCCCTCCCTCTTTCCAACTTTTGAACCGGACCAAAAATCCAATGGCGTGAACCAGTTCTGCTGAACCGGTTCATGCCTTCCATAATACTTCCCTTAATTTTCTTAAATCCATTTAATCCCTGCACATATTTAATCCCAAATAATCCAATTATTCCTCTTCTTCTTTTAATCTAAGAGAACCAAGCCATTCAAAATCTTTCGGACCGAGTCGAACCAAACCCGCTCAATCCATAATTCTCCCTAATTATTAATTAATAATTTCCTATAATTATAATCTAACGGTGACGTCATTGGTAATACCCCGATAATTATCCAATTAATTCAAATACTCTTAATTACTTTCCAATTAATCTTATTAAATTCCGATATAAAAATTCGAGATGTTATAGTATATATATATATATATATATATTTAATGGGCCAAAAGGGCCGGATATAACATTTTTTCTCACTTAAAGAATTTCATCCTCAAAATTTAGAACAATTCCAATCGTATAATTGAATAGGCGAGAATACTTTGCCATCATTTCCGATTCAATTTCTCAAGTCGCTTATCTTTCATTATGATTTTTCCACTATACCCAAACCAATGATATCTCACGATAACAAAGAATTCTTATTTCACGAATTATTATTTTATCAGGCACCTTCTCGTAAGAAACATCTTCCTTAATGGTTCCTCGGTCCAGGAGATCACAAGTGATGGTTCAAGTATATACTCCCTCAACATAGAAACATGAAGAACTTTATTAACTTGACTTAATTGCGAAAATAAATCCTATTGATAAACCATTGCATCAACACTCTTAATAATTCAAATAACTCGATACACATCTGAGAACTAACTTACCCATTACAACAAAAATGACCAATACCGTACCACGGTCGATCTTCCAAATTTGTAAGTCGTCACCTTCAAACTCTCTAAATGACTCAAAACCATTTAAAAGTCATTTCATAATCACTTGAACTTTCTCAATCATTATATAAACTCAAACATAGCCAAGGTTTACCTGCACCTCACCCTCAACTCATCATAGCGGTAGTTAGCACTGTCTCCCATATAGAGTCTCATAAGTTTAAATTTTAACAATTGTTGAAAACTTTTATCATATTCGAGATTAGATAACTCATCCTATCCCTCATAAGTTAGAAATTCAAACTATCTTTTTAATTGGGAACCACAATCGCTCAACTTAACTAAGTGCTCAAGACCACCGGAGAGTTAAACTTAATCAAAATATTTAGATTTTAATTAAACATAACACTGAAAGAATATGCGAGATCAAACGATGAATGCAATATTTATTTCACTCAACTAAAATCCATAATAGTTCATCTTCAGCGAAGGTAGAAAAACTGAGCAGAAAAATCAACCGTTTTGCGACAACTCAACATCACCATATATCTAGAATGTCACTTATAATTGGATCATAAAAACAATAATTGTAATACTTTGTTTTTCATATTCTGAAAGATAAGGGTGTATATCCTGGCAGGTTTCAGGTGTTTAGCTCTTAATTTGTTAATAAATCAAAATCTAGTCACATATCATCCACAAGTAACACAAAATTAGCATACTTACACTTACGTTTCAATGCTTCAAACATTTGATATCATCCACATGAATAATAAAAATTGGTTTTATAACTTATCAACTAAATTTCTTTGCCAAAAATATGAATTATTAGACACTATAAACAAACCACGGTGAAGTCACAGCTTCATCAACGCTAACCTTTCAATAGTAATGATGTCCATCCCACTTCAGTTTGTCACAAATCTCTTTAAACTCATCCTTAAGATCCTATATTTTCCAAATATGTTGTAGAAATTGAAAAATTGTTACAAAGTTATATACCTCAATTATTGGATCAACACCAATGGTCAAATATTTTTTATAATTCTTTACTATTAGACATAGAATTAAAGGTTTGAAGTTAATGACTCAAAATGTCAACCACAAAATTGACTTAGCATAGTTGTACTATAGAGCAAGATCACAACTCTTCACTTTCCCCACTTATCAGCACTATATGGTATTTACTTTAAATATTTCAAACTCTTCACTCTTAAGATCCAAGAGAGTATCAAATTTCACATCATAAAATAACTCTAATTTTTGCTAACATAAACTCATGAGTTAGGGCCCTTAGTCTTGACTAACAGAGCTTACAGATATAAATTTCATCTTTTCACAACATTAAGCATCCAAACCCAACTCTTGATGCATCGGTCAACATATAATAAATAATACTCATGTTACCGCCAATAACATCGCAATAACCAACTTAAATCTCAGCTTCTCAAAAATGAATCAACGATTTTCCTTTACAATAAAGCTTAACATTTCTATTCATAAGGTTACTTAACAATACCTATATTAGAAGAATTTCTTGCAATTATATATCAACGCAACAATCCAATTTCAAGAAAATTTAGATCTCACTAATACACCTTAGTGGTTCTATAACGACCCAAATTTTCGTAAATTCTTTAAAACGCGTAAAATTTTGAAAATTTTCTTTTTGAAACAAAACGTATCAGAGTGCGTCTAACTGGATCGCTATTAACTCTTTCTTTAAACTCGTTTGGGAAAAATCAATTACAAAGTGCTGAAGTGTAAATAATAAAACCATTTGTTTAAAACCTTGCGGAAGCGTAAATAAATCGTTCAAAAAGCAAATACTAGACAATTGAAACATTGTGCTTAGCAAATGAAACTAACAATTAAACATCGTTTGATTACAACCGTTTACTCATCTTTCTCTTTGCTAGACTAGCCCCGAGTCTCGCACGTGCGAAATCATCCATCTCTGCTTCATTATGTGTTTATCATCTACTTATTATCTGTTCATCATTGTACCTACACCACAAGTAATACGTGAGCCTAATGGCTCAGTAAGGAAAAGGGTTAATGCAATATGCTTATGGCTCTCTTTAGTTCATTTGGAATGGGGGCCACCCAAACCAATCATTTCATTAGCCATTTACCATTTTATTACTTTTCTTTACATCGTTAGTTCGTTACTCGAACTTCGAGCTGAAAATTGAAAAACCTGTATGAGATGGTATAGTTGGTCGGACCTAACCTCCTTTGGGCAACTAGGTCCCGTTCCCAATAAGGTAGGGGCATTGTCTAATTGCCAGACTAGGGTCGCTACCCATCTGCCTCCCAACTCCCTTATTCTTTTCTTTGTGTCTGTGCCGGGCTAAGCTACCGGACCACAGAGGCCTTTAGTATCTTACCATTTTACTCATTTTCATTATTTATCCTCACTCATGCAGGTGTGCGTACCACCCCAAGGCACTCCCTATTAGTTTCTATTAACATAATACATGACCATACATTCTCAACCTAACATGATGCATGATGCTTCACAATATAACGTTCATAGAAATCGAAGTGCGCATAAACAAAAGTAACTGAAATTAAAAGCGCATAAAAGTAAATAACACTTGCATTGAAAGTAAAGCAGCTGAAATTGAAGGCACATATAAGGAAAGCAACACATATAATAGAAGGAAATAATTGCACGCTACAGAGAACAAGTACAATGGATTGAAACAAGGAAAACATGCTCGAATTAATAAAAATCGAAGTGCACATAAACAAAAGTAACTGAAATTAAAAGCGCATAAAAGTAAATAACACTTGCCCTGAAAGTAAAGCAGCTGAAATTGAAGGCACATATAAGGAAAGCAACAACACATATAATAGAAGGAAATAACCGCACACTACAGAGAACAAGTACAATGGATTGAAACAATGAAAACATGCTCGAATTAATAGAACAATATCCTTCGGAAAAGAATCGAAAACATACTATCGATCAACATATAAATTATCCTAGTCCATTTATATGCTTCCTACGTTATATTTTCTAAGCGATTATTCTAATCAATTATTAACATACTCCTACGTTGATTTCATATTTCTATTTTACTTAACTAATCATGCTTTGGTTTAATGAAAAATAACATGCTAAGGACATGAAATCGAGATCGAGATTATAAGCAATACCAAGGAGACAATAACAGAAACAGTTATAAGACATACATTCACATATTATCCTAATTACTTACATGCTCAAGTTTAACTAATTAGTTGATTATTCTAGTCGCTTAACATGCTCAATCAATTACTTTAAGTAATTGTACTAGTTTATTACATGCTCAAGTTAACTAGTTTACATGCTCATTCAGTCAATTAAATCAGTTAATCATGCATACTCAAGTGTTCATTATTAATTAAGCAACTAGTTATTGTGACATGTATATCTTAATTAATTAACTTAGTCGTAACTTAACATGCTCAAGCTACTTAATTATTTTAGTTGATTAACATACGGGTAATCAAGCGTACTAATTGAACTTACTCATTACAAGCAATTTAATCAGCATAATCAACGTGTTCAAAGTTATAACACTACTTAAATTAATTAACTATTCAAGTCCACTTGTCTACTTAAGCAACAACCCGAGTTAAATGAATTACTTTAGTTAGGTTGACATGCTCAGATGATTAATCATACTTAAATAATTTAGCATGCTCGAGAAGGGATTAACAACTATGAACTTATTTAGCGAATTGATTAACATGCTTGATTGATTCACAATTAACAATTAACTACTGGATACCTACTATTTAATTCACATGTTTTCTAACTAATCATCATAACTTTGTTAACAGCCGAGTCAGATAATTAGCATGCTCATACTAATCGATTACTCTAATAGATTTGCATGCTTCGTTACATATGGCTAAGTTAATTACTTACTCAATACCCAAACATAATTGGCCTAATTAAGTTAACATACTAGTAGTTCTACCTGGATATTAAGCGAAGGAAATAGTAAAACAATCTAAAGGCAGTACAATACGTGAGTGATTAATGAAGGAAATCGATAGTAACTAAAGCAAGGCATCAATAAATAACAGAACATTTTAAGAGGACTCTCGATTCTTTTCATGATCCTCATTACTCGTACATTCATTATTCTATGCTCATCACCATACTTTGATCACTTATCACTAAAAACACACATAACATTTATAGTAAAGAGATAAACCAACCAACAAGGAACTAACAGTAACAGAAGACCAACTACAGAACCCTCAACAAGGATCTCAATACCAGCAATAGTAATCATAGTTCATCCAGGGAAAACTAACACTACTCTAACATGGGTTCATCATTCAAGAAATAGCAGAAGCAGTTCATCATAATCCTACGGAACAGCAATAAGACTATCTACATAATAACTCAACACTAGCAGTAAGCAGACTATCAACGCAATAACTCAACACTAGCAGTAAGCATTTTAATGCTAACACACACACCCACTTGTGCTGTAGGGCCTCAAAATGGCCAAGACTACCCCATTTTCCTTACCAAAATGATGAGCTAATTCAGGGACAACAACTCCTTAGCAACTCCACGTTCAGCTTTCAGCAGCTCTAACAAGGGTAGAAACTCTCCATAGTGGTTATTCTAGCAGCTCCTAGACAGCAAAGAGTAGCACACGGCAGTTCCTCCACTCAGTTTCACCTCACACACAACCACTAACTCTCAACCTCTCACTCTCTGAGCTTTCCCTCTTGGTCACACTATCAGAAACACTCTACTCACAAGGACAAAGCTCCCTCTCTTTCTCGGACTCCTCACTCACTAGAAGGAATGAACTGTAGAGAAAGGAAGTGCTAGGTGAAAGGTTTAAACCAGGGGGAGGGGGCAACCATACCTGGAAAGGTAGGGGGAGGCAGCTCTAGCCAGGGATGGTTGGCCACGCATGGTCTGGGAGGAGATTTGGTGTCGGGGGTTGCGTTCCTATAGGTTGGGCGTCGTTTTCCTTCTGATTTAAAATCTCTGAAATCGCAGTTCTGCGATGATTCGAACGAGTGAGGATGACTTGGCCTCATCCGCATTCATATGCAAGGCTAAAATCTCATAGGCTAAATCACGCTTGGGGACGAGGAGAGCCGTTCTCGTCCATGTCTGTACCATCTGCATGTGTCGTCCTCCGTCGTCCGAAAGTCTCCAGACTTGGATAGATTCGATGCGGACGCAGCATTCGTCGTCCGCATCGTCCGGGACCGCGTCCGAAACTTCACTGTACAGTGAATTCAGAACACGAAACTGCGTCCTAAGTTGTCCTAAGCCTAATGCCAGCGTGACCAAGCACTTGCAGACAACACTCCTTCGTCTGCAAGTCGTGTGCATGCGTCCGCAACTCTAAAATCCTCACTTTTCTCTATCGTTTCACACTTAGCTCTTACCCCGCAACCTTTCCCTCATAAATACATGTCACAAAATGACACGTATAGGTACGCGATGTAATATCTTCATAACTCCAACACTTCGATTACATCACGTATACGGGGAAAATGTAACGGGATCACTCCTAGTCTTAATGCTCAGAACGCCCTCGGTAATACCCCGATAATTATCTAACTTAAAAATATCGGGGTGTTACAGGTTCCATTCTAACATAATTGCAATTCAAATAGAAACCAAGAAGATACTGACTCAGAATCCCTAAGTTTTGAAACATTTTTCTCATCTCTCAATAATTATATCCAATTACACATAGCTTACAATTGATGATCATTAAAAGTTCACATCAAAATTCCTAGATGTTCCACATGATCATCACAAGCATCATAATACTCAATCACTTAAGAAATACTTAACCAAAATAGTCTACAAAGTCTGGAAGATTCACTTTTCCATAATCATAACACTAACAAGTTTAACTAACGTCAAAGTTTCAAACTCATATAATCCATAATGAACTCAAAAGTTAACCACATCATCTCATTAACAAATTTACTGATGATAGTCCAATTTGATATTATCTGCAGTGAAAACTTATTAATCCCTTCAACTGATTAACGAGAACATTCTCTCATATAAATTGATCATTAACGTTGATCATCTCTTGATTGAACGTCAAACACGAAATGAACCAAATTAGAAACAACCATTCCATTTCTACACAAACATTGAAAATGACATATCCCTTATGACAAACTAAATATATGGAACTCATTCAACAACAAATCCATCTGATGTAATTAAAGTTTAATCAGTTCATCTAAACCATCCAATATAAAGCAACGAAAACTAGAGCATTGTTAGGACAAAATAAATGCATAACTCAAGTTCACGATAGGGTGGTAACCCTGACAGATCCTTAAGAAGATCGTTAGAACACACTAATAACTGACAAAAACTAAATTATGCTAAGTAACTCATAGTCACTGATAACAGAAAATGTACCCTCATAATGCTTTAGTCTTTCCTGCCACACAGACAATTATTAAATGTGAAAAAAAAAATCCTGCAAAAGCAACAATTTACCCACTCACAACTGAAAAGTCGTACCATTTACGTAACAATTAAATCTGAACTTAAACTCACTTAATTGGTCAAAATTTGAGATTACATCTAATCAAACTATAAGAAAAACCAAACGTTCACGCGTTTATTTATGTCCAAAAATCTTATGGCATCATATTGCATTAAATGTGAAATACTTCATCATCAACTCTTAACGCACTCCAACAAAAGTGGAGATCAAAGTTCCTTACCATTAATCTTCAAAAGGATTATCTTGTCAATCCAATCACAAATATTAAATTCTCCAACTACATAAATATGCCTCAAAAGACTTCCCTTAAACTCATTCTTTGCATCCATATTTAATTTAATAATTGCATTCCAAATATTTATCATTCTCACTCAAATATTTGCTCTAACATTTCAAATAACACTCAAGCCTACAATCATAGAACTAAACTTGTAAATCTCAGGATAATCTTGGTCCTAAAGTGATTATAGACCATACAACTTCATCAATCAAAATCTAAGAGTCTAATGTAATATGTCATCTCCACAACAAAGTTTTATATTCCAAAAAATAAGAGTTTACTTTATTCCAAATTATAATCTATCTTTAAATCACATCATGCATTGAATATTGTCTAAATTTTTATTAACCTTATGGCGTTAACTAGACATTAATCCTTAAAATTTTCTATCATTAACCCAATATAAATTATAGTAAAACAAATCATATGTGGAAGCATTTCAATATAAACTTCAACCAGATAAATTTTTGTTGCAGCTGTTCCTCAAGAAATACTCCCTTGAACAACTTCAGATCTCAGACCAAATATGTCCAACAACTTACACTGAATTCGACTCTAATATGGAAATGCTTCAAATAAAATCTATTCAGAACCTTCTTTTATTAGTTTTTGAACTAAAGTCTACAACTGAGTGCTCCAATTTTGATTAACGAATTCCAAACACGACGGAATAAATATTGGACTTTTGAAAGAAACTAACACTTTGAATTTCCATCTAAAATGAGTTTCTTAAGTTCAAATTTCACAGGCCCACACTTATAACCCAGAAGAGTTCACAGACTCATATGTTCCGAAAAGTTGTTTCTAATCATTTAAAAGAGCACTTCTCATCATTTCTAACTAAATCCTGTCAACTTCAAATTTCTCGTGTCCAATTAGAGAAATACTTTAATCCACTAACAGATAACCTTGAGATATTTTTCTAGCAGTATCAGAACGTAAATTGATTTTTATACTTTGTCCTAAAATATTATAATTTCATTTCTTGTATAACATTATCTCTTATATTAATGTCACTTCTTCAGGATGTAACCTGACTATGATACCAAATATTCTGTCACGCCCCAAAGGGGACCCAAGACATAATGAGGAACGATCCGGTCCAAAATGACCTAATCATCCAACTCTCATTTAAATCCAATAAATAGCAGCAGAAGACTTACATAAAGTAGTTACAGACCAGACCCAAAATAAAAGTCTAGAAGTGACAATAAGATAATGCAAATTGACAAATTATAAAACTAGGAACTTAAAAGTAAAATTTAGGGTACAAACCTTCCTAAAATATTTTAAGCATCTATACAAATGAGATGAAATAAATTATACGAGAAAAATTCTAAATTTCTACTCTTGAAGTGACAATGGGGGACTATTTTGATTAATTCATGAAAAATGAAGTCAAATTTGGGGTGAGTCGACAAAACTTCGTAGGGATTAATTTATATTCAACTTTTATCTTATACAAATCATGTATGAGATTTCAGATTCTTATTTTTCACAATTTAATATAAGAAATAAAAAAATGAACAATAGAATAATGAATAGAAATACACAACAGCGATATTCAGGCAATCGCAACAGCCAAACAGACCTTGATCAGTGTTAAGAAAAATATAAATGATTAAATTATATTTCAACCCACAACCTTAAGCTTTTGGGATTGTAGGTAATTTGTCATTGTATCAGAGCCAGAGATCCCAAGTTGGAATCTCAGCAAAGTAAAAAATTAATCCCATTAAAAAAATATATCCATATGTAAAGACCAATAAAAAAAAGAAATTGGCCTACATGTGAGGGAGAATGTTAAGAAAAATATAAATGATTAAATTATACTTCAACCCACAAGCTTAAGCTTTTGGAATTGTTGGTAATTTGTCAATCAGGTTTAGGGTTTTGCGTCTAGGGACACGGCACATACAGCTGTTCTATTACTGTAGTTAACAATAACAATAAATAAATGAAAAATTAAATATAATGAACTGAACAGTAAATCAACATGTCTAAATTAAAACAATATTAGACATTTTAAAAATTAAGGTGCGTTAAATATAAAATAACCCTTACCTCGAATTTGGTCTAACAATACTAAAGCTCAATGAAGTTCAATCTAGCAACACATTATATGGTGCAATATATTTATCTGTGGCTAGAAACAGTAGCATATACTAACAAGGAAAACAAACATAATCTAAATTTAACAGTTTATTAATAGTAACTATCAAAACTCAACAATTTACTGAGAGCATAAGGGACAACCATTCCATTCTATCAACCAAAACATGTATTAATTCATTAACATAGACTATATTGAAGTTAAAGAGATTTTCTCCTTTATACTTAACAGTACAACACACAATTTATAAACCAACATAGTCCAAATCCTTTAATTCATATTATCAGAGCATTTGCATCCTCAATAATCCATGACATGAACTTACATAATTATATAGCAAGAAAGTTATAACTCACAGAACCCAAATATCAATTTCTATCATCTACTCAAGTTTGACCAACACAATTCTTGTACATGTTCTAAATTCCTCATATCAATTTTAATAGATTTTGGCGAGAGCAAATAATACAGAATTAACTAAAATCACTTGTCCATTTTTAAAGAAATCTTAAGTCCTTTGTGATGTAGACTCTTAACAATTGATTAATACAATCCTTACCCAAAAGAGTTTCACAATCCAGAGTTGTTTCGCCCAAAATTCAACCCTTAGGAAACCAATTCATCCATTACATTTTGACTTAGGAAGAAATAAAACGAACACAGGGGAAGAGGCTTACCACAGCGATAAATGAATCCCTAACTCGCCGGAGACGATTCATAACGTCGACGCTAAAAATCCAAACCTCTAAGGAAAACCTACACTGCTAGAAGCTTTGCTGTAATGTTCATGCAACGCTGATTTCTACTTTAAGAAATCCCTTCACAACCAAGATCCTTGTCGAAATCGATTGCCAACACCAACAATTCATTATTCAACAGAAAATTTGGTAACAAAATTGGGAATCCAGATTCTCACTTGGAGGAATCCCCTTTTTCGTCAAGCTCCCACGCTGAAAACTCCTTTACAAAGGTCGACGTCCAACACTCAACCTTTAAGAAAAACTCGATTTCTCGTTAACCACAGACCCACGAGGGACGAACGAAAACAGAGAAAATCAACACTCACCATATGAAGAACACCGCTGCCTTCACTTCGGATAACCCACATCGTCGACCATCGAGAGAGATGAGCTTCACTGAGAATGGAAGAGAGGGAGAGTGGATGAGGAAAAATGGGAGTGGGGAGGAGGAGTTTCCCTCCCTCACATTGAAATAAGGGGAAAAATCCCCCCTGTTTCGGGCAACTACAGTGGTATTATAGCTAAGCCCATTTATGTGGCATTCAAAGTGATTCATCCTTACAAACACTAAATATAAATGGTTAAATTAATATTGTTAAAAATTTATCATGCTATCAAGATTCAAATTTGAAATTTAGCATGGTCAATGAATTAATTTTTTTGTTTTTAAATTAAGATTATTCTTATTTTATAAACTTAAAACTTTTAAATTATTAGTAATTTGCCCCGTATTTTTATACATAAACAATTAGATTTGTCTTAAAGAGTTATAAATTTCAAACTCAGATAACTTCCTAAATTCTAAAGAGTAATAATTTAAAAACATGAAAACACTTTCCAAATCGTTTAATTAATTTATTTTATATTTTAATATTGTATTCAAAGAGACATTTGTTGTATAAATTATTAGTATAATATGCCTTATACTAATTAATTAATATAAAATCAGAGGATAAATTTATGATTATATGAATTCTACATAATTAAAGTAAGTGTGAAAATTACAATTTAAACCTTAATGTTTTGAGTAATTTACATATTACATTTTAAGTCAAATTTTTCGTAAATGGAACATTTATCTTTCAATTATCAAGAATTTGAAATTTGTTATAAATTTATTCGTTAAATCCAACAAATATGTATTAATAAAGTGTTTTAATATAATTTTTAAGTTCTTTGATAATTTTTAACTTGATTTTGATATCTATTGATTTTATGTATGATGAGATTGGTAGGGTTAAACACATGATGGGATAGAAATTGAATTAAATTATATATATATATATATATTTAATAAATAAATTGACTTGAAAGTTATTAAAATAAAAATAATTTAAAATTCCTTTAAGCATTAAAATTTGAATTATAAGAGGAATTTATGGTTTGATGAAAATGAGCCGTAAAAAAGACGAATCGAACTATGTTTTTGAACTTCGACTAGAAGTCTAGAAGCATTATTATTCATTATAGGGTGAATGACAAATCAATCATCGTGGTTTGAGGTCAATGATAAGTTAACTACTATGGTATTTTTTTTAATAAGTTAACCACTCACGTATGTTAAAATAACAAATCTAACATCACGTAGACGTTTAACGTTAAAATGCTAACGTCCGAACGCCGGAACGACCCGCTCTGGAGTTTTGAAGAATTCAGAACGCCCAACGCGGGGCGTTCTGAATTTCTGAAGAATTCAGAACTCCCAACGTGGGACATTCTGAATTTATGAAGAATTCAGAACGCCCAACGCGGGGGTTCTGAATTTCTGAAGAATTCAGAACGATTTCACGGCGTCTCATCTTCGTGGTCTGTCCATTTCTGTTTTCAGACATAGCGAATTTCGCGATCTCTTATGGCTAGAGACTACGAGAAATCGCAGTCCCTGGAAGAAGGGACCGTGAAATTCGCGATCCCTGGAGCAATTAAGTATCGCGAAATTTGCGGTCCTAGAGCAACGAGGGACCGTGAATTTTGCGGTCCCTAGAGAAAGCAGGGACCAAAAAAATCGCGGTCTCTAGAGCAACGAGAGATCGCAAAATTTACGGTCCCTGGAGAGAGAGAGAGAGAGACAAGGACTGCAAAAATCGCGGTCCCTAGAGAGAGAGAGAGAGCTCTCTCTCTATCTCTCTCTCTCTCTCTCCACGGACCGCAAATTTTGCAGTCTCTCGTTGCTCTAGGGACCGCGATTTTTGCAGTCCCTGGTTTCTCCAGGGACCACGAAATTCGCGGTCTCTCGTTGCTCCAGTGACCACAAATTTCGCGATCCCTAGTTGCTCCAGGGATCGCGAATTTCGTGGTCCCTTCCTCCAGGGACTGCGATTTCTCGCAGTCTCTAGCCATAAGAGACCGCGAAATTCGTTGTGTCTAAAAACAGAAATGGACAGACCGCAAAGATGAGACGCCGCGAAATCGTTCTGAATTCTTCAGAAATTCAAAATGCCCCGCGTTGGGCATTCTGAATTCTTCAGAAATTCAGAATGCCCCGCATTGGGAGTTTTAAATTCTTCAGAAATTCAGAACGCCCCGCGTTGGGCGTTCTAAATTCTTCAAAATGCAGGAGCGGGTTGTTTCGGCGTTCGGACATTGGCATTTTAACGTTAAACGTCTACGTGATGTTGGATTTGTTATTTTAACATACGTGAGTGGTTAACTTGTTAAAAAAAATACCATAATGGTTGACTTGTCATTGATCTCAATCAACTATGGTTGATTTGTGGTTTACACTTCATTATATTTCCCTTCCTACTTCTCCCGCCCTCCAAATTCGAGGGGCTCTGTCTCTCGGCAGCGCAAAACCCTTGAACTGACTGTTTTTATATACTCTCCGTCATCATCATCTCCATTTTTTTGTTGAACTTATCACTGGATTGATTTCGCGTTTTCATGTCATGAAAATGTGAATTTGGATTCATTTGGGCGACACAGATAGTGCGCGGAGGTAAGCTGCATTTTCAGTTTGGTCCATATACAACTGGAAAACGTGAACAATTTTTGTCAGAGTGAGAGCAGAGCTAAAACTCCGTTGCTTTTAATAAGGGAAAAAAGCTCCTTAATCGTTAGGGCTACCGCAGAGTACTGTGGCTTGCATTTTAAAGAAGCTGTGTAGTCTTTTAGTTCTGGTTACTGTTAATCTTTCTTGTTACTATCCTCGAGCATCTCTATACGTTTTTATATTTTGTTTGTTCCACATATTGAAAATTGTCCTTAACTTTCATTGTTGATCGTTCATTGGCCTATATAATATCGTAGAGCTTGTTAATATCATGGATTGTTTCAATATTCAAAGAAGTTTAATTAATTTTGGTAATTGATACACAGGTAGAAGATGAGAGGGTTGAACTAAAAACAGGATTTTATTTCTCAGAAATCTGCCATTAAATTGATAGAGATGAGAAAACAAACTCTCGTAATGGCAGGGATTTTGAAACCCCCAGGGGTATTTGCAATAACACCTCATAAAGTATCAGTTTGCATGCTGCTTCAAATATACGCACCACCTGCTCAGATCTCAGTACCTTTTCCTTTCTCATCAGTGGCTCAGCACAACAATTTGGGCTTGTTCTTGTTGGCACTCTCGAAGGTATCTGTATTGTTTGCATCTCCTTTTTATCTTTTAATGGTACTGAATGATTGAAAAAAATTCTCTAGGTTTGTTATACTGTTGCCCATTCTTTCTTTTCTCAGTGTCTGCCAATTGAACTCAAATATTTACATTAAGTAAACAATTTGTTTATGACACTCTACTCTTCTTTATAATGCTTTATGTGTACAATCTATCCTACAGTCATGTGATGATGTTTTGGAGCCAAAACTTGATGAACTAGCCAATAAATTGAGGGAGGTTGGTGGCCTATTGGATCACTGGTTAAATGCTCATCTAACAAACAGACTATCATCTCTAACATCACCTGATGATTTATTTACCTTCTTCAGTGAAATTCGTGGTTAGTTCATGTTCATCAATGTCAACACTATTGCTAAGTGTAATTTCTTTTTCTCTCTGAATCTTTCCCTCTCTGCAATCCTAAACTGTTGATTTTTTTTGATGTTTTATAAAAAGGGATCCTTGGCAGCCCAGATTCTGGTGCCATGGAAGATGACCAGGTTATTTTGGATCCTAATAGCAACCTGGGCATGTTTCTTCGTCGATGTGTTCTTGCCTTTAATCTTTTGTCTTTTGAGGTATTATTTTAGTTAGTGCTACATATATTTGATTGAAAGTTTTATAAAATAATTTTTTTGTAGCGCAAAAAGTGTTGATGTTCTGCAGACATAATTGGTTATGGCATGTAGCATTTTGGTTCCTTGGCATTTTGGTGGGTGTATGGAATATTTTTATTAACTATTTTTTATCAATTGTAAAATCGTTTTCTACACCTCATGGGGATAAATTATATTTAAGAAGAAATTTTGAAAAGTCATGTAAATTGTGTAAAGATATTTTTTATGTATGTTAGCAAAGAGATTTTGATTACAGATTGGATAATTGTGGAGATTCAATTAAAAGTCATGTGAGATGAACAACTTATTTTGTCATTAAGTGATGCTGTGATTTATCTATTATCTTAACTATTAATAATCTATTTTAGATATTCTATTAATGGAAACATCACAAAGTATCTTTAGGAGGGTAAAATAAGATGGTATACATGGCATTGTATATGCTTTTACGCCTTGAATGATACAGTATAAATGCAGTACTTTCAATTTAATCTTTTTTCTCTATACATGTCTGTAGAATAAAGCCTGAAATCGTTTTAGTTGTCTGCCTTTGTTTGAAAAGTTTCTCTTTCTCTCTATCTGTTTTTTTAAAAAATTAAATCTACTGCAGGGGGTGTGCCATCTTTTGGAAAATATAGGAATCTATTGTAAAGAAGCACTTTCAACTTGTCCTCCTTACACTGCATCACAATTAGATGACGCCAATAATGATTTGGAGGCAATGTCAGAATATGAGAACATGGACCTGGAAAATTTGGTTTTTGATGAAGTCACAGAAGAAATGGAGGCAAGGAAGTTTGCCTCTCAAAAAGTGTCTTTTCATTTGCATATTCCTAATGCACTTATGAGACAGGTTGAAGGTAAAGAAAACATTCCATTCTAAAGCGTGCAAAAAAAAAAAGTTCCGCTCTAGCTACACTATTTTGATGGAGCTCCCTAGTGGGGAAGTCAACTCTTTCATGAGGCAAAGAATCTGTAAACTAAGAAACACAGTCCATGCAGTTGTTAAACAATTGAAGTTCTCATCCTGATTTGACAATGTTTTTTGTGGTTAGAAATAAAGAGTTATTTCCCATTCACCTTTTAAGGAATTCATTTAATTTATTTTTGAGACAAGTCCAATGGTATTAGATCTTGATATTATCTGATAATTTCTCCAAAATTATTCATTGTTATTCATTAGTTTAAACTCTTTTACTTTACAAAGTGGTTGCCGTTATAAAGATGCATAATAAAATAAACATGCAGATATCGAGGTTCTTGCTTATCAAAAATCCAAAATTAGTAATAAAGTTAGAGAAGCTTCGCCATATTCATGTTCCTCCAACAATGCCTCAAGGGATGTTAATCCCATTGGTGGGAACTTCCTTCAAACCAATGGGCAGATTCAAGGATACCTTGATGGGAAGGCTGATACAATTGAAAAGTAAGTGAAAAACTGCATACCTTATCTTAGAACAGAACTTGTTCCTTGTTTGAGTGCAAAATTCCAGTTGGTTTTGACATTGTGTTTGTGGCAGGTTTGGGAGCTCATTTTCTTTGAATGAATTCGAACTCATTTTACGGCAGCTTAGGAAATTAGCTCCTGAACTACATCGTGTAATTCAAAATTTTTAATTATGTCCATAACTTCATGTATATTGACATTTTATTGAACTTTTAGACTCTCGAGATAATTTTCCTAGTTGACCACGATGCAGGTTCATTTTTTGCATTACTTGAATAACCTCCATCATGATGATTATATTGCAGCTTTGGAGAATATCCACTGCTACTTTGATTACAGGTAAATCAAAAGTGGTATGCTTGTTCAGGACTATGGGCTTGCTTTCATTGTTCTCATCATTTGCGATGAACTAGATATAAGATGAGAGAATGAGAAAGCTGTTGCTCATTGCATACTTCTATTCTTTTAAATGAAAAATAGCAAGCAAATTATTTGCCATTGGTGTTCCAAATTTTTACTTGTGCATGTAGAAACACATGCTTTGATAGGTACTGAAATGCATCTTATGAAAGAATTGGTGCTGAAATGCTATTTTCTCGAAGAAAGAATGAAAGACAACAAAAAGAAGATGAGTTGTGGTAACAAGGCCTAATGAGACGGTAAAATATTAAAATAATAGACCCAAATTTATTCAGTTTTGGTAAAGTATTTTAAAATATATCCTCCAATCTTTTTGATCTCCCTACATATTAAAGTAGCCACACCACTAATAGCTAAATTTTCGTAAGTATTGCACCTTTTTGCTTGTTTTTATTAAAATTATTAAATGCTGCACTCTGTTGTAATCTCATTATGCTTCATTGTTGTTGTCACAAAAGTGCAGGGACTGAAGGATTTGATCTTGTGCCTCCAGTATCTAGTTGCAATAGTTTTGGGAGATACGAAATTGCTTTGTTATGTCTTGGGATGATGCACTTTCATTTGGGACATCCAAAACAAGCATTGGAGGTGCATTTGGATAAAGGATTCTATTCCCTCCACCTTTTGACCTGTGCTTATCACATTTTTTCAACTAACTACAAAATTATAATAGATAATTATTCATGTTGTTGATTTGCATTAAATTGTTTTCTTTTTCCTAATAATTTCAGGTTTTGACTGAAGCAGTTCATGTTTCTCAACAGGTGAATCTTGTGAATTATTTCATTTTGTCATTTTAGTACTTGCGCTCAGGCTTTGCATTTCTGCAGTATATCAGCTTTTGAATTTTGTTCTTTTTTTTTCTATTCAAAGGAAATGAGCTTGTGAGTAACTATTTAAAGTTCATGCCTCCACATTGGTGTCTTAACCAACCAGATTTAGCATGTTTAATTCTTATTATTTTATATGTTGTTTTCTGTTGCTGCTTTTTTGAACGTATAAAAAAATACTAAGTTTCAATCAACTTCTTCGATTCCTGGCCATGGTTCTGTCATATTCTTTGTTCAGAGGCATGGGGCATAAAGGAATTCATAGTATTCATAGTAATGTTAAAAATCTAAACTTTGCTGATATGCATACTTCTCTTATTTCTATGTTTTAGCTCTCTGAGGTTTTCTTTTCATCAATAAGTTTGTCGTTTATATTATTTACCTTGAAATAATAAAAATACATACTGTTTTTTTGCAGCAAAGTAATGATACGTGCCTGGCATACACTTTATCCGTTATTGGGAACTTGTTGTCTGAAATTGGTATCTCAAGTACAAGTGGACTACTTAGATCATCTTACTCCCCTTTAACCAGTATGGGGATTTCACTTTCTGTTCAGCAACAATTGTTTGTGCTCTTGAGAGAATCTTTGAGAAGAGCAGAAAATTTGAAGTTAAAACATTTAGTGGCATCCAATCATCTCGCAATGGCTAAATTTGATTTACTGGTAAGAATAGGTTAAAACTGTCATTTACATATAGTTTCCCTCTGTCACTCATATGTAAATAACGTTTCGCTTTGAAGTTTATTATACATAAGGAAATACCCAATTTCCATAATGGTATTAAAATACCCCTGAAACATACAGGGGCTCGGACAAACTTGCTCTCTTTATTTCCATGAAAGTGTGATCATAATGCATCCACAATTTGATACGGGTCCCACCCTACTCTTGTTTAACATTCAATGAGAATGAAAGTTTCATATAAAATATGGGATTGACATAAATTTGATTTTTTTCTATTTCTAGAATACGAGGGAGAGTTCAGGATGTATTGCCTTGAAATTTTGAACATCTGAGACTGGAATTGCAATATTGGGTCAAATCATGTGTATTGTTACAACTACAATTTGATTTACGCTGTCGCACTAATTGCACATTATAGAAATTGGCTCTCACTATTTTCTTTTGTCATTTATTGGACTTTTATTGGGGTTACTTTAAATCAGCCTAAATTATCATTTCAGAATATATTTTTATATAAAATTAATAATACAGAAGAATGGAATGGTTTTGTTTTTCTAAGTTCATTAGAATGCAATATCATGATTCCTTTCGATTCAAGTGTGATGAATTCAACAGATCTTTTTAGAACAATATTAGTGACCATTCCTCATTTCTCATGCATATTGTTGTTTATAATGTTTATTTTTCCATATTTTACTGTCATAGATATTATGTATTCAGCCCAGATCTTACCTTTTTTTTTTAATCTCCTTTAACCTTTGTGGTGTCATTTCAACACTTACAGCATGTGCAAAGGCCTCTTCTGTCATTTGGTCCCAAAGCTTCCATGAGGCTTAGAACAAGTCCAATAAATGTCTGCAAGGTAATGTGACCTGTGATGATTATTATTATTTTTTTATTATGAAGTTGTTAGTGATTATCTTTCACATCTTACGTTTTAACTTAAAAGAAGCTCGTGGAACTGGGTATTTTAGTGTGCATGAATGTGTGTTGTCTGAGTATTGTATTTGGAATTCATTCATGAATATCCTTTTTCCAATAAATCTTTGAATTTTCAGGAACTAAGGTTAAGTTCTCATTTGATAACTCAATTCGGTTCTGAAAGTTCTATGACAACAATTGATGGTGTCTATAGCTCGGCCTGGCTTAGGAGTTTGCAGAAGCCTTCTGGTTCCCTATTGTTGTCTAGAGATAACGAAGTTGGAAACAGTTCTACTGCTTCTTGTTTCTTTTCGCAATCAAGTTCTATTCCTGGACCTGTGTTGCAATTACTAGGGTCTTCATACTTACTACGTTCAACTGCATGGGAGATATATGGCAGGTAATCTATCCTGGCTGAACACCTCAACTTCATTTTGCCATTACCAGATCATATTTGAAGTAGATATATGGAATGAATGTTAGGTTTTGATTTTCATTGTGATGCAACACTCAACGGAGTCTGTTATGTGGAATGCAACACTTCGAAGAAAAGTGTTCAGTGTTTTTTCTTTGTTTAAGTATACCAACTACCCTGCCTAAGTGTTTTATTCTATACCAGCCGCTTAAAGTTTGGTTTTCTTTTGGTATTTTATGAGAACTTCTGATTAACTTTTTGACTTCATCAATTTATTTATTTTGTATCGATGGAGTGAAGATAGTATTTGAAACTTTTGTTATCTGACATTAGTTCTTTACAATGATTTTTTTTATTCTTTGATATTTTCTCTATTTTTTCTTAGTGCCCCCCTCGCTCGAATAAATGCATTGGTTTATGCAACTTGTTTTGCTGATGCTTCAAGGTAATCATATATCCTACGAAATACTGTTAGTTCATTGTTATTTCATGAATGAATATGAATTCCTTTCTTCTCCCTAACTTATTTAATCGAGTGACTATTTTCTGGAATGTACAGTTCAGCTGATGTATCATTGGCGTACGTGAAGCTCATTCAACATTTAGTCATGTTTAAAGGTTACAAAGGTCAGGTTATTGCTTGAATGGCTCACCCGAGATTTTGCACTAATCTTCTAACATTTTCCATTATCATTAGAAACATCAAGTTTAGATGGATAATATGTCAAAAGAATCTACGTAAAAAACAAAGATAAAATTATTAGTATACTTAGATAACCTAACTTAAAATGCCATATCATTGTTTGATCCTTAAAGAAAACTAGAAATATCGTTAGTCTCCACTATATATTTGGCTCTAATCTTCAAAAGGATATTCAAAGTAGTAACCTCATTTTTTTTATAAGGAACGAAATTTATTAAAGTAGTAACCTTATTTTTTTTATAAGGAACGAAATTTATTAAGAGAAGAATTTATAAAATGTCTAGAAGGAAAGAGATCCTCCTTTACAAGAAACTTGGAAATTTAGTAAAAAATAATTTTCTTCCAATTAGAGAGAATTACACTAAAATGATAACTCTTAAAATACTTAAAAGTTATAAGTCCCCTTGACAATAAGAATATTAATATTTTTCATAAATTAATTTCTAGAGATTTATCTTAAAATATAACTGCATTTGAATGAATTCAAATAACCTAACAGATAGCTAGAATGTTGAGTTTCTAAATTAACTTGCTCTTTTTATATATTTCATATACAAAAAAATATTACTAATAATGCTCATCATATTAGAGTGAATGCCAACTGACCAATGGAAAGATGAAAAGAACTCCCACAATCATGTAGTCATCTCATATTAGATCACAATGTGGTCGCTAGTTTCACTTTCGACCTTACACAATACATAACAATTTGGAGATAAGGCACTCACATGATTTCTTTTCTGAATTTGATCGCTTGAATACAACTTTCTGTTTACTAAAATCCAAGCAAACACTTGATCTTGGATGAAACTCATGTTTTCCTTATGAACTTATGGAAAGGGAAGTTGATAGTCGAAGCGGAAGTGAGGTGAGAAAAAAAAATGATTGAGAAGAGAAATTTGCAGAATCAAAGTTGTAAGCTCATTTATCATCATAGCATTGTCAATAGTCCTCTTTCATTTATTCTTGAAATATACTGTTAGTATTACAGAATTTGACAGAACATTTTGAATCTTTTGTTAGTTTACTCACTAATATAATGTTGCACGATAGGTTAGGCATTTGTAAACCTAAGTGTAATAATATAATTAGAAAGACATGGAACCTTTACCTGATGATTGGATCGTGCAGACATTCTACAAATCCTTTGTTAACGTGTAATTATTACATTTTAGCTTTAAATATTTTGTAATCAATACTGATCGCAGAGATTCTTTATTTGGCTAAGTGTAATTCATGTAATTGTTGATTTTAACTTTCCATGCAACTCCCTAGAGTCACTGTATATTGGAAAGAACTCTCACAATAAGAGGCATTCAATCCAACTTACATGGTATCATCTTGTATTAGGAAGTTTCTGTGTTTTCTTGGAGAATATTTTTAGCTTTACAGTAGAATCTAAACTTACACCATTTGGCTTTGTCACTATGGTCTTCTTCACGGCTTCACTGTATCATAGTTATTGGCTTTCTTCGTCTCCGAATTTCGGTCTTTTTTTATCGTTTTTCTCTGTACTCAACATTACTGGCGAATCTCCATTTGCTTTATCCCCTCATTGTTTGATTCTCTACATTTTATCACTATTAGCATTGTCTCAACTATGAAGATGTGCACTTTCTCCGATTTCTTTTCACTCAGCATCATTTCGTTGTATCAATCCCTATTAGCATTGTCTTAAGAAATTGTTATCATCTAAGTTTGGTGTTTAGAATTTTCTATAATAAGTGAAGTGAGGTTTGGGGATATTCTTACTTTCCCAAACTTGAATTTTTATCCAACCAACAAAATCTAACATTCTTAACTACATGATTTAGGACGAAGAGCCAATTATTGACTTTTGCGACAACATTAATTGTACAGTAGCTAAATGGGTCTATGTTTTTAAATTTTTTAGAATTTATCCTTTTAGTATAGTTATCTCTAATTGAAGGGAAATTGACATAAACTAAGTGTTTGTCTCTGCTCTTTTTTAGAGATTGGTGCTCAATTTACATTGTTTCTTATAAAACAACTACACGATCTAGTATGAGAGTTTGTGAATCTTCAATTCCATTTAGATCAAGATCATTGGCACAACAGAGTTTAGATGGAAAACCATTTAATTCATTCATACTGCTAAGTAATCTTTATAATCTCATATTTATAAACAGCTAGTCATCATAAAAAGAAAAAAATAACAAAAGATGTATATATGTCATTATCTGGATATCTTTATTTGAAAAGAAGGTTTGAAAGATTTCTATTATGAAAAATTTATCATTGAAAAAACTTCCATTTTTTCTCCTTTTGTGATACAAGTTCACATGCTTTAATATTGTGGGTGCTCGGTTAAATTTGCAATTGAGTTGTGTCTGACTCGCTAAATTTTTAAGATAATGGGTGCTGCATGGTCCCTTTTTCATTCTCAAGAAGTGAGACCGGGACACAGGGAAAGACATGAAGTGCCTCCTGTTCTTAATGTTTCTTTTTTTTTTTCTTTAATTTTTCAGAGGCCTTTGCTGCGCTCAGGATTGCAGAGGAAAGGTTTCTATCTGTTTCAAAATCGAGAATTTTACTGCTCAAACTACAGTTGCTCCATGAGCAAGCTCTTCATCGGTAAAAGTGCAGTGTTTTTAATGTTATACGAGTGCATTTCACTACCTATAATCAGTTGTGATAAATGATTACAATCTATATCTGATGCTGGTGTTAGAGGTCGTTTGAAGCTGGCTCAAAAGGTTTGCGATGAAATTGGAGTTTTAGCATCATCTAGCACTGGTGTGGACATGGAGCTTAAGACAGAAGCTAGCCTTCGCCATGCACGAACATTACTCGCTGCAAACCAGTTCAGTGAGGTTGGTATTCTATAAAGACCTTGGTTGTTTCTTTCCATTTGACAATACTGTGTCGTCACTCTAAGACATTTGTGGGATTTCTCTATCTCATTCGTTGTATTTGAGTAATGTTTCTAGCAGCTAGCAATTTAGTTCTTTTAGGAGAAAAATTATTCATTTGAGATATGTGGAGACCTAAAAAGATCAGAAAGTTGGAACTGGCCTCGTTAAGTGAATGATTTAAGAGATGTATTTTTTGGCTACCAATAGTTTGCAGTATTGCATTTGTTTTCTTTTCCTGTCTTTTGTTGTCAAATTCAGAGGAGTGCCATGTTCTTTATGTCGGCCTGTTGTAAGATTTTCAAACTTTCTTGTTGGAAAACTAATTTGCATTTATTTTGAGAGTTCAGATTTTCATATTGACGCTGAGATCCTAACTTGCGATCTTTCTTGTTTTATTTTCAGGCAGCTTGTGTGGCGCATTCCCTTTTTTGTGTATGTTACAAATTCAACCTGCAGGTTGAGAATGCCACTGTTCTTCTATTGCTTGCTGAAATCCATAAGGTAAAGTTTTAATACAATTTCAAGGACTAAAAATAAAAAGGAAATATGCCGATAATCACCTTGTTTTGAGCTAATGTTTTCTTTTATTAATTTTGTAGAATGAGATTTAATTTTGTCCTTTTGGATTCAATATTGACCTTTTTTTGGTTGCTTATGAGCTGGTAATAATGAATGCTTGCAATTTATTCTCTATATAATTTCTTCGTAAAGTACCACTTGAAGATCGCTGCTACATCTCACGCACTTCTGCTGAAATTTTTCCAGATTCCTTTTACAACATAATAGAACACATATGAAAGTTGCAGAGGATTGTTTTATTAAAAATAGAAAAAAAGAAGAAAGGAGCCGATGACCTTTCTTTAAATTGGTAATGTAAATAATCTGTTTTTGTTTTGCTTAAAGGTAATGTACCAAGTTATGATAGATTTCTGCCCTTATAGAAGTGGTTGCATATTTTTTAATGTGTTGATAGTGAAAAATACTCTTTGACTATTGGCAGAAATTGAAAATACGCATAAGAAGAAATTGGCAGATATCTCAAAATTTTGAATCTATATAATCTCCATCAGTGTGATTATTCTTATCAAGGTTAATTATATATTTTTCCACAAACATTTTTTTGCAAGCATCTTTACAATTTTTTATAATCTATGTTGTTCCTTTTTTGTTTATAAATGTAAATAAGCCTAAATATTCAAAAATGGGTTAGATAAAATTCAGTTTTGTTTTTCTTCATCAGAAATCAGGAAATGCCGTTTTAGGTCTTCCATATGCATTGGCGAGCCTATCATTTTGCCAGTCATTTAACCTTGATCTTCTAAAAGCATCCGCAGCTCTGTCAATTTCTGAGTTGTGGCTCTCACTTGGGCCAAGTCATTCGCAAAGAGCTTTGAACCTAATACATGGAGCTTTTCCAATGATTCTTGGTCATGGAGGTTTAGAGCTCCGTGCTAGGGCATATATAGCGGAAGCAAAATGCTATCTTTGTGATCCGAGTTTTTCAGGTATATATCTTTGACAACATTTGATTCATTTATTTATCCTCATTGCTGAACATTTGTTTCTTATTTTTGTCAAAAAACGAATCTTCAATGTGGTAGTTTGAGCAATAATGGTAAGACTGTATAATTATGTTTTTAGTGTCACTGATGTAATACCAAGTAGGTTGCCACGAGGTAATTACAATACAAGTATAGTTCTTCAATTTTCTGGTTATCAAATAATGTCAGGTCCCAAGTCAGATAACTGCTTACTATTTCATAATTTTTTTTTAGTCTACGCGTTTCAAATGTTACAGAAAAAATTGAACTTACATATTCGGTTTTCCTTACCAGTTACTGAAAATTCGGAGGTTGTATTGGATTCTTTAAGACAAGCTTCTGAGGAACTTCAATTGTTGGAGGTTTGTTTTTCTTGAGCTTTACGATTCCATTTGAGATCTGCGTCTCTCCTCGTCGCACCATTAAAATCTGTTGCTAAAATTATACTGCCATAAAGAATAGCAAAGCAAATACCAGAAACCTTTTGACGAATTTTAACAAGAAATGGTTAATGAACGTATGTCTGTGTTATTGGTAAATTTATGGGTGTAGGAAAGTGCATTTGTAAGTCTTGGTACCTCGTGATAAATTAAATTTGAAGTGTAATCAAGTGGTTGTAAGAGTGGCTTTAAGTTTCTCGATCTAATGATTATCATGTGCGCTACTCGGAAGTTGCTTCAAGTAATTTCACAAATATGATGACATTTCATTGAGTAAACTCTAAGTAGTAAAGTCCTTTTTTCAAAACTAAAACAGAATGACACAATTTTTCTCTTTGTGCTCAGTATCATGAATTGGGAGCCGAAGCGTTCTATTTAATGGCTCTCGTATTTGACAAACTTGGTAAAATGGAGGAAAGGGAGGATGCTGCAGCTTCGTTTGAGGGACACATTAAGGCTCTCGAGAATCCCGGGAGTGATGAAGACTTTCTCGGTATGTTTTGAATCAGCTGAATCAATCCGATATTTATTTATTCAGGCTAAGAATATGTGTGATTGGATATATTGATGATGACTTTAATAGGTTAGAAGGTTATTAGAGGGAATTTAGTTAGTTAGTCAAGTCTATTATATAAGGACTTGGGATAGTCGGGATTGATGTATCGGATATGAGAGTAGTATTGTGGGGAGTTGCTAGGGACTCGAATGCCTAGATTGTAAGGAAGTGTCCTACGTTCTATGTGTAGATTGATATTGAAGAAATACCGATTTGGATTCCTATCTGACTTTTAACAAATACTCTTCATTCTCTCATCAAATCTTTTGATGCATCATTGGGTGACAGAATTTGTATTGAAAAATAAAAAGAGTACAAAAGTGGATGAGTCTGTTTCTTCTATCTTGCCATCAGTGCTTGGGTATTGCTAGGCTGTATATGTTATCACTTCAATATATATACAGAAGAATAGCTTTGGTAATATGATGATTGACCATTGATATGCCAATGACGACTTGTGATAGGAATCTTCCCCATGACTCTGGCTAAATTCCGTCAGTTCAGGCTCCAAATGGGGCACTTTTGTCTTTTCATATCTATAGTTTAGTCCATTGAAGTCAATATACTTGGAAATGACTTGAGTTGTGAAAGGAAGCTGTTGGGAAAATATGGGTTGTGTGTTTAGCAGGTCAATGATTGGAAGACTTGCGAAGATGTATTGAAGTTTCGTGTAAGTTTCCTGATGAAGTTCATTCGTCATTTTCCCAATTGATTATAAAAGAGAGGGTTGGCGTGGTTCATCCATATGTGGGAACAAAACCCAGTGAGGAATGATAATTGTTGCCATATACCTAATAGCTGCGGCCTTGGTGGTTGCTCTTGCAATTCTGCTTTTTATTTTGACCGGAAGAGGCCAGAAGACGAAACATGATCCAAGTGTCGGCCCTCTGACTTCCCGTGATGTTGAAAAGGGTCGATCGGCTCCTCAATCGAGTGCAGCCAAAGATGGTGGTATGTCTGTTCTTGTTGGAGCTGGTGCGGGTTTAGCCACGGCTGCAGTGATCGGCAGTGTGGCTGCTGCCTGTGGTGGTGGCGGGGGATGTGGTGGTGGTGGTGGTGGTGGTGGATGTGGATGTTGAGCATGATCAATTTTGTCGGCAGGATGGTTTGTCATTTTTCATCACGTGTTCATTTATTTGCCCGTTAATTTTTTTATTAAATTTCAGTTTTTTATGATTAAATTTTGTATTTTCAGCGGGCATGATCTTATTACAATTTTATTTAATGAACTGTTATAATATAAGTAAGATTTGAATAAATATAACAAAGTAATACAGCTGAAAATATTAGAGTTCTATTCGATAATAGTGAAAATTATTCGTATTAAGTGTATTTTTTATTTTTATAACTTAATTATTATTTTTTAATATAATAATTATTGACTGGTATTATTACTGTGATAAGATATAAATAATTACGTTTAACTT
The DNA here is from genome assembly GCA_022433065.1 of Begonia loranthoides. Classification (NCBI taxonomy): domain Eukaryota; kingdom Viridiplantae; phylum Streptophyta; class Magnoliopsida; order Cucurbitales; family Begoniaceae; genus Begonia; species Begonia loranthoides. Next base: position 22,017,024 of record CM039477.1, on the reverse strand, counting down.
TAAGCTTTTATTGTATATTTCAATCTTATTTAATCTGTCATTTATGTATTATGTATTTATTAATAAAATTATTATAAAATCATATAAATATTTAAAATAATAAATTATATGAATTACTCCCATTTTTTTATAATTAAGAATTCTCTTTTGACCTAGATGATGAAATAATGTAAAATACATAGAAAGCTTCAAAAAAAAAGAAAAATATATAGTGCACCAATAAATGTATAATTATATAGTCATTCAAAAATAAATAAAAATCTCAACTCACCCCATAGGGGATTATAAAAACTTGAAACAAAGGAGCTCTAAACTCGGACTTTTAGTCATGTGTGGCTCACCGCTGTCCTCCATGACAACTACATGAAGAACAATAGTCAATTAAGATAAGTGATTATACTCGGTAGAGATTTGAAGTATAGTACCTAAAAGATTTTACTCAAAACACAAATTTTTATAGTAAAAATATTTTCACCACCAATATTTGATGAAAATATTAATTTAAAAAATTTTATCATACACAATATGGAACATTAGTATCAAACAACGGTCATAAATAACAGTCCATAATATCGAAGGCGTCATATTATAAGAAAACACGTCTTAAAATAAGAAAACAACGTAATGTTTGATATAAAAATAAATTCTTACTTCAAGGAAACTTAACAATATCAAAAACTTAAAATCTAAGGAAGTCCAATGAATCAAGCCTATGAACTTATCAATATATATACATCAATATCATTTTAATCTTCAAAACAATTGTTGGAATCCACAACCAGTGTACAAATTAATTTGAAAACTAAATGGGCCGAAAATCCAACTTGGCCCAATTTGGAGAAAACGCCACGACATATCTTTGGAGGATGCATCGGCATTCCACACACCTCAACATACTCCATAGGGAAGCCTCGACATCATAACGCCTTGGCATACCCGAATTAATGCTGTGGCATGGCTTCGCCACTGCATTGTGACATGTGTCCTCCCTCATGCCTCGATGTTCTGTCTTCGAATGCCTAGGCATAACACTTAGGCGTTATGTTTTTCGGATTGGATTTTCCTAAAATCAGATTTGTTCCTACTATAAAACTTGTCATTTTCAAATAGGAAAATTAACAAATCAACCACTGTACTTTATAATCAATGACAAACCAACCATTGAACAATTTTCGCTAACAGCTTAACCATTGAACTATAGAAAATTGACGACGCAAATGCCGCAATTACGTTTTTCATTAAAAAATGTTGTCGTTCCTGTGCAAAAAAAATTACTTCAAATTACTATAGCAAATAAAAAAAAAAACAACATCTAGCCTTTAACACATAAAATTTTAAATTTTTCAAGTATTTCATCATTTCGCTGTTGATCTCTTGTCTTGACGTCATTATAATCTTTGATGCAAATGAGTGACTCCACAAGATTAGATGCAAGTCGTCCTTTTTGTTCATCGCACACATGTCTACCTACACTAAAAGTAGACTCCGATGCTACAGTAGTGATCAAATGTGTTAGTAGATCATGTGACATTATAGGGAATAAGATATGTTGTAAAGTACTTTTTTCACCAATCTAAAATACCAAAATTCTCTTCTCGAAAAAATTGATAACGAGTTTGAAAAGAAATATTAAATTCATTTTGCAAAGAAGTAGTATAACTTTCATTATCTAATTTACTTTATGTATCATAAATACTATATTGCAGAACTACAATATCACTATTATAATTACTACTAAGATAATTCTCATGGCCATCGCACTAGTTTAACAACTTTACCGTCACAAGGTTTAGACTTGTTTAAACACTGAATGTTCAAAGGAGAAAATATCAAACTTTTAATCGATAAATCTCACCAGATCTGTGAATTTGGTATTCTCATCGTTTTTCTGTCTGGACAACTAACAATGACTCCAACAATAAATGGGTTTTCTGACAGAAAGAGATGCTTATATGGACCTCCCCTCCAGCCCGTATGGAAGAAGATCCACTAGTCAATACTACCAATTCATTATATTGATATGAATAACTTTTGAAACTTATAATTTTATTTGCCGGGTATCACAATTGGAACCAAACCGACATTTCAAGTTCGGTTCCGATTTGATTCCGATAGCTGTGAGACTTATTATGGGTCCTCTTCACATTGACTTGTGAATTTTGCCTAAATTTGCTTCATTTGAGGCTTCAATATGGCAATTCCGTATTTTGTAGGTTTAGCTTATGATTGAAATACTTGCCAAAATGCCTAGAATTTTCTTGTGAAACATGAAGAAACTTTTTATTATCCTTTCTACGTAAAGAGAAAATTAATTATTATAATGTAACATTCTTTACGTCAGTAAGTGACTTCAAATCTCGTACAACTAACTATTGAAATTAAGAGAGAGAGAGAGAGAGAGAGAGAGAGAGAGAGAGGGCAACAAAAGTCAAATACATAAAAGTCTTCAACCAAGAAGTTGTAAATCATCTGATGATTAAGAACTTGACTTCCGTTTTTGGTGGACAGGGCAATGGGGTGGTAGAGGAAGGTGTGTTTTGTCACGTCATGAAAGGGACTCAAGAAAAAATGAGAATCGATCCAACTTGAGAACATATTGAATCGCCCAACCTTTAACTAAAAAAAATTATAAACTCTCGAAAGAAAAATTACAAGATTAGGAAATAACTCGCGGAGTCCGCACCTACATCGGCCACTAATGTTCTTTTTGACTAAAACCTGAAAGGAGAAGGGGAGAGTTGTTGGAAGTGAGTTGACTAAATTTAATAGGGGAGAAGTTTTATATTCAACATATAGGTGAGAAAAATGTATGACCAACATTACAAAACATTTCATTAAACTGAGTTCACAATTTACAATAAGGCAAGTTTAGAAACAATGCACTATAATGTGGTACATACATAAAATAGACCTCTACTGTAAAACGATAAAAGCTTAGTGAAAATGGAGTCACTCACGGACTCCGAGCATACTACGCCATTAGAAGTAACGAAAATAAATAACAACAATACTCAGACAATCGCAACAACTATAACAACCTTGATTAGGTTTGAAATTTTCCACTCAAGGATACGACATATACAGTTGTCCTATTATTTTAAGTAACAATAACACAAAAAAACACATCCTCCCATGGTCGAATGTGCATAATGAAAACAAGACCCTCACATGGGTCAATCAAACTATGTTCACATGACCAAGATAATCAATCAAAATGTTATGCATGGTCAAATTTAAATGTTTCCAGTGAAAATACGTATACTATACGAAAATCGATGAGTCATCAAAATGGACACACCATTTTATATAAGAATACATCTCAAAATAAAATTTAGAAAACAATCTCATGCAGGACATAAAAATAAACTCCTACTTCAAATGGGCCTACAAACAATTCAAGCGCAATCCAAAACCAGAAAGTCCAAAAATATGTAGAGTCCAAATCTAACTCTCAGTAACTAACCATAATGTTACCACGCAAAAAGTATTGAAAATCTCACTTTAAGTTCCAAACTATATGTTAATGATAATAGCTAAAGAAGGATTGAGTTTAGAGCTCGAAACGAGATTTGAAACTACCTAAAAACATTTTGGTTTAAAGTCCTAATTGGGTCTAAACGTGGTTCGAGTCGTGGCCCAAATAAGCAAGGATACGACGCAAAACTAGGCTTGAGCTGCAACCTCACATGGCTGAGTCGTGGACCAATGTCATCTTCCTCGACGCTGGGTGCACAAAATCTCCAAATTTCCCATACTTTTTGGCAAATCAAGATCCAGTTAATTCACAGAACACTGGGTTATGAAAATAACACAATTTTAGTCCACAATCGATAACTTTAATCCCAAAAATTCAAAATTTAACTCCAACAAAAATTCAATTTTCGAACTACGGATGAATGACAAAGAGAAAGACAATTTTTACCTTTAGAGAATGTTCGATTCTCCTAACCTTTGAGTTCCAAAGTTACAACACCACAATTGATTAACAAGCTTTTAGACCTAAATCGATGGTGATTAGTGAAAACTACTTCTGGAAAATCATTTCTAGATGAATTGTGGTCAACCGAAAGGGAATTAGTGATCAACTAGAAAAGGCAAATGATGAATCTATTAGATGAGCACACGACCAGACGCAGGCTCCTTGCATCCACGGAGCTGCATTTCACAGCTTTTCGGGAAGAATTCCAAACTCTCACATTGAACCTTCGATCCCCAAATTCAAGAGGGTCTCTTTCCAACAAATAGAGCTGTTCCAAACTCTTGAAAAATCAACTCCATGTACTCAAACAAAGAGACAAATGAAAACGATAGGTAAGTTGGTAAGAAAGTTGCTAAAGTTTAAAACTTTCTATTCCAAGACAATCTCTAAACGAAAAAGGCTCTCCAACTTAATAATTTGTGAGATTAAACAACTCCTCAATAATTTCACTCAAGAAAAGAAGCAAAGAAGATGCAGTAAAATGATGATTAATCCAACTCTCACGAAGAATTAGAAATCAGATATAAAACGATGATTATCAACAACAGAAGAGAGTGTGGATTTTTTCTCGACAAGAAGTAAAGAAAAGAGACTGAAAAGCTATGTAATTTAATCTATAAAAAATTGAAAAGAAAAAGCCTTAAGAAGCTTAAATAGCTCCTCCAAAACTAGGGTTTAGAGTTCACTATGCAAAAGTTATGAAACTACTCTCACGAAGACACATACTTAGCTGGATGTGCTCTAATCGAGTGACACCAACAATTGACTATTAAACATAATTATAAAATAAACCATAAATAAATTACTAAGTATTGCTGTGACGATCCAATTAGTTAAGCCTTTAGGCTCATCTTCAAATGGATTTGAGCTTCAATTCTTGGTGAGAGAGAATGAGCTTCTTTGGAGAAAAAATGTTCTTTGTTTGGGGACTTTTGGCATAGCAAAAGAACTTCAAATTTAACAAAATACCATATTCTAAAAAGTTTGAGATGTAAGCTATAATATTTATGAAGTTTTCTTTTTTATATGAGATTGTTAAGGCTATCAAATATGTCAAATAGTCCTCAAAGGTCAGATCACCAGTAGTATTGGAAAATCTAAGAAATCTTTTAAACTTGTGGTTAATCTTCCATTTATGCTTTACTTCGAACATCCTTCATGATACAAGTAGCTGCTGAATGGAAGATAAGGATCAGTTAAGCACATTCTTTCCCTTGATCACTTATAAAATGAGCACTAAAAATATTGTTAGCTTGATTGTGATTGGAGGGAATTCGTGACACATCAACTATGAGGAATTTTTACATACCAAAAATCATCAAAGTTCTCCCACATGTTGCACAAAACTTCTTCTAGAGAGTTTCCAAAGTTTCTCTTTGGTTGTGCCCAAAGAAAGGGTAGTTTTAAAATGATAGAGAGGAGTGCAGTTATGGGAATTTCCATAAAATGAGCGTTTAATAAAAAAATAATTACCATCATTACTTCTTTCATAAAAGTCTTGTAGCTGTTACATTCTCTACCACTTAGTAAATTTTCTCCCTGAAATTTAAAACAACATCGAGGGTTCCACCGAACAAGTGAGGATATTTCGTCCCTACAACAGACTTGATATCTCAAGTGGCTTCTCTTTCACTATTGTCTTTCCACTAAATTTAAACCAAAAGAATTTTGCGATGACGCAGAACTTTTATCTCACGACCCAACATCCTCTTTGGCTTCTCCTCATAAGATACATCCTCCTAAATAACCGCATTAGTCTAGGAGTAACATGTACGGTTCAGAAGTATACTTTCTTAGTATAGAAACGTTGAATGAGTTATGAACATAGTTCAACTGTAGAGGCAATTCCAATCAATAAGTCACTGATCTAACTCGCTCAATAATTTGAAAAGGTCAAATAAATCTAGGAGGTAACCTACTCTTTACACCAAAATGAATTATATCACGACATCGTTGAACTTTCAAAAATACCAAGTGATCAGCCTCAAATTCAACTATTTTATCAGAAGATATGCATAATTTTTCTACTGACTCTTAACGGTTCTCAATTTATCCTTAATATCTTGAACCTTCCTAGTTAATGTTGTGAAACCAAAATTGAAAAGGTGTGAACTCTTGGCTTGTTGTAGAAATTTCACAGATTCTAAGATTGACTTTGACAAGTATTAAAATCAATCAATTGAACGAATTTGAACACAAAATTTGAACACAACATGGAGCAATGTGTGGTGAAAATTGATTTGGCAAGCAAATTTGTTCTTGAAAAGAAGTTATGGCTGAATAGGTGCAAGATATTCTGGGATCAGATATGGTAATAATGGAGGCGAGTTAAGAATGAATAAAAAGGGGGAAATGAACGATTTGAGCACGATTTTTGGACACCAAAACAGGAGATGAATGAAGAGGATACCTTCTAAAAAATTGAGGGCAAATTCCATGGGAGGGCAAAAATATGGTCGAAGGGTTGCAAATCAGTCAGAAAGTTGCTTAGTTACAGCTTTCTACTCAAAGGTTGCCTGTAACAAAATGGAGCACTCCAACTGATTGATAACAACGAGGCGACATGTTCTAGCAAAAGAGCAAGGAGAAGCCAAAAACTATGGTCTTTTACTCAAAATTGATTGCAAACAACCTTGTGGGGAACTTAAATGGTCTCCCAAAATTAGGGTTAATATCCTAAAAGCAAATTACCAAAAATGCCCTCACATGACCCTAACTCAGCTATAACATGCTCTAACCTAGTCATACTTTTACTTTGAATTTTAAGACCATTACAACTAGTATAAATAAATAAACATAAATTTCAATTAATCCTCAAATGTAATTATGCAGCAAATATCCAATTAAATATCTTTAAGCTCCTCCTTCAAGTGACATAGTCTTCAACTCTGAGCTAGGAAGATGTGAGCTCCCAATTAAGTAGAAATAAAGCTATCTATTCAGGACATATTTGGCATACTAAATGATTTTCAAATTTTACTAAAGACCCAATTTTGAAAATAGTCTCCTAAACTTGTGCTTGAATTTTCATTTATGTTTTATCTTAAAAAACTTCATTAAATATTTGAAAGTGAAATGGATGTATTTGATACTTTTGATATGTTTTCCTCTATGTTCACCTATAGAATAAACACTAGAATTATAATTAGAAAAACTTTTTGTGTGATAATGAGTTTTAGGTTCCAGTAGCACATCAATTTACTCTCATATATGGCCTGATAAGATGAAACATTCATACAAAACTAGCATGTATTATGATTATCAACAATTTCAACTAACTATAGGTGTAGGTGATTTAACCCACAACCACTAAAGTCCAAAATATAAAATTTAATCATGACCTTGAGAATTTAAATCATATATTTAGGTTAAAGACTAGGATGAGGATGTTACATTGAATCAAATTTAACTTAGAGTCTAATTCTCCCATTATAGCTATCTAAAAATTGAGATGTTACTCCAAACACATAACACTCACCATAATGATTAAAACACAAGTAAACAAATGATATTCTCAATACCAAGTTTGCTCAACTTAAACAAAAACTAATTCATTCTTAACTAGATAACACATGCTAGTTGGTAAGTCAAATCAAGACTTCTCTAAGCAATATCAAATCGTCGTATGGTCTCCAACAAACCAATCATAAAATCTATTATAGTTGTCACGACCTGGAGGCCGGCCTAATAGAAACATTGGGTCGAACGACCCAATCCTCAGAAAGAACCCAATCTCCCAGCCCGAGTCTTGGTTCATAGCGGAAGACTTGAACAAAAATTAAAGCCATAGCACACACGGGATGATCCTAGGTCCACATAGTGGCTACGAGAAATAATAGCAAGAATACATTAAACACTGTGCATCAAATCCAAAGCTCAAACATTTTCCAATCATTCTTATACAAACCCAAATTAAATGTAAAAGTATTCACCAGGAAATACTGATAAAACACTTAAAGAAAATAAGGGAAAACAGGAAAGTTCACCACCCAATAGTTACTCCTGCCTAGCCTTGTCTCTACTTGGACAAAAATAAAAGTTAAACCATCACTCAGTAGTTACAGATGTCAACAATGAAAAATCATTGCTCACTTACAATTTCATCAGTGAAATCTCAAAGATAATCCATCCTGAAATTAGACCAATAAACTAAGGGAGGCTCAACTAATTATATTTGTCTCTATTGTTTCCTTAAAGACTTTTATGCCAAGTTCAATAAACAACATGTGAATGTAAACTAACTACAAGAGACGTAAAAAATTCTTGTTTACCTCCAGCCCTCTCAGTGCACCATAAATAATAATTGCCTGCAAAAACAAAAATTTTGATTTATAATGAAAAAAATAAAAAGAATAAAGGGGAAAGTAAACCAGACTCAATCACAACCACGGAGAATGGAACCAGAATTTGTGCTTCAACCTCATTATATCATATTTAGAGTTTGAGTTAAGATAGTGATAAAGCAAGTTAATCTCATAAGCACGAGTCTCCATTCAACAAATTCTAGACAAAAAAATAATTTGGTTTAGTAGATCATTAGGATGTTAAGATCATAAACTAAATGTTAATTCGAAGAGATGTTGAAAGCGTTATTTGACGGTCCTTGATTTCAGTTCCTACTTTATTTCTTGAAAATCTTTTAGGACATTCTCTAACCTAACAATAAAATTAGGAATCATCGACGCATACTAAAAACAAAAACTTACAACATGCGACTGGTAATCACAGAGTGAACTTGAGATTTTCAACCCGCGCCTTTTTCAAAATCTAATTCTACAAAAAGGGTGAAACTTTATTCTTCGGGAGTCCGAAGTTTGGGGCTTGAGAGAAGGAAGGAGCTAGGTTTTTGCTAATGGTGGGCGTCCAAGAATTAGTTAAAGAAAATGAATGAACTTCTCAAGTAGAATGCAGTACAGAGACGACAGAGTGATATAGAAAGTGTTGCCGACGGCCTATGACCTGTTGACAAATTTTACTTACTTTCATGAAAATGGTATAGGTTGTATGATTTTATTGAATGATATCTTTTTTCAAGTGGATGGATGTGACTAGACAATATGCACTACATTGAGAGAAGTAAACTTGAAACACAAGAAACATTTTGTAGAAGAGAGAGCAGAACTGTTGGGAAAAAATACGTGGATAATATGGAGAATTGAAAGAAACGTGGATATTACTGATCATGATAATTCTCAGGAAAGAATGCTATTGGCAAACTTCTTAGACATAATTTTCTTTTCAAAGTAAGTTTCTAGGAAAGGCTAGAAGGGTTACAAACGGTTCCACTTAAAATCCAGTCTCCTAGACAGAGCTTACTTACACAGTACAATTACACCACTAACCAGTATGAAAAACGATAGCATATGTGACCCTAAAAAATATCAAAAATATTTTTCTAGTCAATAAGTAAGAGAAATACTAGAGAAAATAGACACAAAAAATTTTACGTGGAAACCCAAATAGAAAAAAAAAAAACTACGGGGAGCGAGTCTAGAAAGATCTCCCTATGAAAAATAGGATTTACAATATTTTCCTAGAAACCAAATATTCTAGAAAATATTTACTAAGAGAAAAATACAACTCTTAGATTTCTCAATGTGCACAAATGCACATCACCTATTTTTCCTCCTCTTTCTTTTCTCTCCCTCAAAATAATCCTCACTATTTTCATTCCCTTCTTCTCTTCTTCTTTTTCTTCTTCTTGAGGATTTGGGATGCATTTCTCCTTTGCAGGAGCTCCCTATTTAGAGGGAATGAGGATTGCAAAAGAACAAAAAAATTAGGCAGATGAAGGAGAGTTCGTTCACGTTTCTGCTTAACTATGACATTTGCCTAACTATGTTAGGCAGATGTGGATCTCTCATCATGAAGAGGGATCCAACAAATCCCCCCCCTCCCGATTTATGATAAGGCAAATATAGACCAGCTGAGTTTCTACAAAATTCATGTTTGCCCTTTTGCAAGATCTTTGTCATCATGTCTGAGCCATTTTCATCCTTGCGAATTTTCTCCAAATATACTTGCTTGGAGTTCAACACATCTCATATCCAATGATACTTGATATCTATGTCTTTTGACTTTGAATGAAAGCTCGGATTCTTGCTCAAATGAATAGCACTTTGACTGTCACAATACAAGATGTACTTGTCTTGTTTATGACCAACCTCCGTCAGAAATTTTTGCATCCACAAAATTTCTTTGTAAGCCTCTGTAGCTGCTATAAACTCAGCTTCCATTGTTGATAATGCAACTGATTTTTGCCGCTTTGATTGCCATGAAACTGCTTCCCTCCAAATGTAACCAAATACTCTGATATTGATCTTCTAGAGTCAATGTCTCCAGCCATATCTGCATCAGTATAGCCTACTAATGAGGGCTCTTTACTCCTGAAACACAAACGTAATTCAGAACTACCTCTAAGATACTTAATAATCCATTTCTTTGCATTTCAATGTTCTCTACCTGGATTTGATAGAAATTGACTGACTACTCCAACAAAAAGTGAAATATTAGGTCTCGTACAAACCATGACATATATCAAGCTGCCAACTGCAGAGGCATATGGAATTTTTTACATTTCTGTTTTTCCTTTTTCAGTAGAAGGACTTTGTTCGGAAGTAAGTTTGAAATGTTTGGCTAATGGGGTACTGACCTGTTTCGCCGTATCCATATAGAATCGGAGTAGAATTTTCTTGATATATTTCTCCTACGATAGCCATAACTTTCCATATTTCCTATCGTGAGTGATACTCATCCCAAGTATCTGTTTTGCCGATCCTAGGTTTTTCATGGCAAAAGATTTGCTAATTTCTTTCTTTAACTTAGCATTCTTTTCTTTGTTTGGGCCCACAATCAGTATGTCATCGACATAAAGTAGGAGGATTATAGATATACCGTCCATGAATCTGCCCTACTTTCTTGTGAGCTTCCTCCTCAGTTGTTTTGGTTATTTGGTTTTTGTCTTCTGGTTATGTAGTTAAGGATTTCTGAATTAGTTACTTGATGAAATAATATGTTGTTGTTAAGTTACAGTTTTGATTCTAAATGTTGGTTTGGGGTATATAACTGTTGGAATTGTTTGAGTGGTGATACGTTGGAGTACTTCAAGTATGCTCTGTAGTTTTGATTAACTATCATGGGCTAGGTAAGGTCTCTGTGATGTTATTGGTCTGAAGCATGTTAAGTGTATATTACGAATGGATTGTTGGAGGTAGGAAACGTTAAACCTGTTGATGTTACATGAAATGGACTAGCCTTACTACCTAGTGGTTATGCTAAATGCCTCTGTTGGTGATTATGGATAGTTATATTGAAGATGTCATGCTCTGTTGATTATATATGCGTAATGTTCTCCGTCAGAGCTATTAGAACGGTTAAATGGTTATTAAGTTGTAAACAATAGAAGCGGTTAAGTAATTGGGTATTAATTGGGAGGACTTAGGATGTAGGTCGTAGAAGTAAGGTTATTAATATGTGATTTTAACGACAGGTTATTCAATGATTGTGAAAGTATTGAAAAAGAGAAGAAGGACGACAATTATGTGTGAACACGCGATAAAGTTTCGAGGTAAGGAAATAGGGGTGTCTTGTCCAGTGGAGGCCCTACACCATAAGTAGAGTGCGTGCATTTTATGTTTGTTTCTTGAAATACTTATTGATAGTTCTTTGGATGATTTCCTGCTATTTTCTTTTCTTGTTGATTCCTTCGTTACAAATATTCCCTGTGTTAACTGTTGGTGTAGATGTGTAGTGCTCTGTAGATTTGGTTAAGCTCTGTGACATTTTCCTTTGTTGAATGACTTTGTTTTTTTTTTTTAAATGTATTGTTTGATAAGGAGATGACGAATGCAAAAAAGTGACGAATGATTAATGCTTGAAATGATGAATGTTTACTGTCTATTTTACTCACTGCTGTTAATTGTATCATATCTCCTTCATTGTTCTACCATGGGTTATGTTTAGTAGTTATATATTTTCCTTCCTTTAAATATGTGTATTGTGTTGCCATTTTGTTAAGTAAAAGTTACGCATGCTTAATCATTAATTGACTAGCATAATTAGCTTATTTGAAAGTTGAGCCTGTTAATCAATTGGTTGTTTAATTAATAGTTGTAAATCATCCCTTGAGCATGATTAATTGTTAACCAAATAGAATCCTTGTACATTTAATAAACTAAATCCTAAGCATGTTTAATAATCAAACTAGTAATTGTAATCATCCACCTCCTCGCTGGAACAACTACTTTGAAATCATTATTCCTAAGTATGTAAACTAATTAGAGAAATTAAATAAGAGTAAGTAACTAATTAGTGAGCATGTTAATTACCCTTGACCCTTAAGCATGCTAGATGTTAAACGATTGATATTAGCACGTTAATCCGAGGGTGTATAATTTGTACGATCAATTAATAAGCATGCTTAATTATTAATCAATTAGCTATGTACGTTTAATCCATTAACCCATTAAAAGCATGTTTAAATCATCTAGGCTAAAAGTGTGTAATTCATCTTAAGCATGTATCATTAATTATAGCATGTTGATTAACTAACGTAATTATTCTATGAGCATGTTAATCGACTAGAGAAACTAAATTAATTAGAAGTATTGTTTAATAGTTAGTAGCAGGAATAGTTAACTAGAATAATAGCGTGAAATTGACTCATTGAGCTGAGCATGTAAATTGGTTAGAGTAATTAACTAAACGAGCATGTTATCAATATTGGATGAAAGTATGTAACCTACCTCGGATAACAAACTAGAATAATCACCTAGAATAATGAATGTAGGAAGCATGTAAAATGACTAGGAAATAAATTAGGATAATTAGCATGTTAATTAATAGTATGTTTCGAATTCTCCTTCTGTGCTTCGCTGTTTACAATTCAATATTTTAATTGTTCCCTGTGTACGCTTTCAATTATCATTATTCATTATATACGCTTTCAATTTCAGTTTGCTTTCCATTATAGTTACTTTTATGCACACTTCAATTTCTGTTAAAGTTACGTTATAAAGCATCATGCATCATGTTAGGTTGAGAATGTATGGTCATGTATCATGATGATAGAAATCCATAGGGAGTGCTACTTTGGGGTGGTGTTTATACATGCATGAGTGAGGATAAGTGATGAAAACGGATAAAACATTAAGATAATGAAGGTCTCTGTGGTCCGGTAGCTTAGCTCAACACAGAAACAAAAGAAAAGAAAAGAAAACGGGAGTTGGGGGGAGGATGGGTAGCGGATCTAGTCTGCGGTTAGGCGAAGCCCCTTACCTTGACGGGAACGGGGACTTAGTTGCAAGTAAAAGGTTAGGTCCGATCAACTATTTCATCCCCTAAGAACCTTCCCATCTTTAGCTCGAAGTACGAGTAAAGAACGAATGAATGAACGAATGTAATGAAATGATCAGTTTGGGTGGCCCCCATTCCAAAAGGACTAAAGAGAGACATTTCACGTGCATTAAACCCTTTTTTCTTACTAAACCTTTGGGCTTATAGTTACTTGTGGTGTATGTGTAGGTACGTGTACGCGAAAAGAAATGCACAGACTTAGGAGTAAATGCAAAAGACGACGAACAAATAATTAAGAGGGATGAAGGATTTGCACGTGAAGGAACTTGTGGCTGACCAGGCTAAGTGAGTAAGAGAGTAAAATGGGAAACAATTGTAATTCAATTAAGTTTTATTGTTTTGAATTTAATTATCCAGTTTCTTTCATTTAATTAATTACGCTTCCGCAATGTTTTAAATAAATGATTTTTACTTACGCTTCCGCAGTTTATTAATTTGGTTTTCATAACGAGTTTTAATGAATGGTTAGTAGCAGTCCAATTAGACGCACTCTGATATTTCTTTCAAAGAGTTTTAAATGAAGGGGGTTTTTAGTGGTTTCATAAAAGTTTTAAATTTCTCGCATTTTCAAGGATTTACAAAAAATCGAGTCGTTACAAGAAATCCTACCACCCAACATCTACTCATGACTAGCCTTGTCTTTACTTGGGATTGATAAGGTCATAGAGGGAGCGACTAACTCAGCAGATAATTTATATTAAATGCAATGCATGCAAAACTGGTTTTACCTTTAATGTCAAAACCATAATCAAACACAATGTTGTGCATGAATTTAAAATCATTTAAAAATCAATTTTTACGTTTTAAGAAGCTGGCCCCACTGGCTGCTCATCATAGCCAGCAAATGTTAAAGTAGCACTATCAGGTCTTTTCATAATAAAATAAGTCTTACTGAAAAGAGAGGATCACTCAAGAACTCCTCTATACAAACTCACAGAAATGCAGTGATCGTTTCCAGGAAGCACCTTATGAGCCAGTAATGAAAAAGTGACAGTGATTTGAAGATTCAACAGTGTCACCAAGATTGCCGACGAGCAAGGCTCAACGACGACACAACCCATAATAACAAATTAACGAACATACTCTAATCAAATTTAGGAATTCAAAACCCAAAGAGTGTATCATTACCACACTATTATCCATTTTCATACAATGCACAAAGAAAACATATTTACGCAGTAGAAAATGTATTATAATAGCCTCATGATGCTTTGACGTCGTGATCAGCCACAATATCAAGATGATTCATTGTTCGTATATGTAATAGAACAATAATGAATGCCATACATTTGAAGATAAACATGTAAAACTTATATATTTATATGTATACATATGTATGTACATATCTATTATGTACATCTATATGTACATATGTATTATATATATACACCCACAAAATAAAGTATTTGAAAATCATGATGCGATGTAGTGCAATAAAATATAAAATCTCCACCTAAACAATGATCTCTTGTTAAGGAGCATCAACCTTAGGTATCATCTTATAATCAATAAGCTCGTTCGAAACCTCGAAGTGTCTTCACAAATGTTAGAGATGGAAGTCCTACGAATGTCATTTTGGCTCGGAACTTGATGGAACGTAAGATACTCTCCTGGCTCCATCTCTCCCTTCTCGTTCTTGTGGCAACCATGTGGGGGAAAGAGGGTCTTACCCTTTTTTATTTTTAATAATTAAATTTTAAATTTATATTTAATATATATTAAATATACTTCTTTTAATTTCTAATTTCTCCGAATATTTAAGTGTCATCTGAAATCCAATTCAAGATAGTCAAGCTTACCGGGTGAAATTTCCTACATTTAGTAACTACACAGTAACACCCAATTTTACTAGTTTGACCAATTGATTAAAAATTCACACGTGGCCGCTACATGACAAAACATGTGTGTAATATCTGCTCATATTAAAAAAATAAAAATAAAAATGAAATAAAATATATTTATTAAGTTTCCAAAACGAGTAAGAATGTTTTTCCTTCCCCGTTGCGGGCTTTTAGCGGAAGAGAAGGAGGGGGGATCCCTTCTAATCCTCTCCTTTCCCATTAAAGTTTTCTAACTCCCGTCTGATTGTTCATCTCTGCCTTCTGTCGAAAATCTTCCATCGAGCAACGCTTGCATCCAGCCGCGTCGAGTGCTTGTGACCGAGTCTTAGACACAGTGGTGAGTCAATCCTTCCCTCCTTGTAATTTTGGATTTTGGCTAAAAGATGAAACTTTTGATTCAAGTTTTTCTCTCAGTGAAGGACCACACCGAGCTTCTCATTCTTCCGGCCTCTTCCTCTATCAATTTACTCTGTTGTATTCGGAATTCAGAGCAAGGATTAGTGATTTAAAAATTGACACTGTAAGCCATCTCCTCCCGATTTCATGTTGTCTATTTTTGGTTTGAGGATATGAAGTTTTGATTGAATTGTTGAAGGAACCGTACGTGTTTGGTGAAAGAAAAATGTTGGGTTTTCACAGTACTTACGAAAATCAATCAGAAATTGGTGAGCTCTAAAAATTGAATTTTTCTCTATGTTTTTACTCTGCATTCTAGAAATTGGTCTAATTGTTGGATTTATGGACTCTGTGGGATGTATCGGTTGGTTTACAGGAGTTAATCGATGATTCCATCAATGTATGGGTTAATCCAACACATCAATGAATGTCTTGGGGACGTTGTGACTCTGTGTACGTTGAGTCATGATAGGGAGAAACATCGGGCTTGTCCGTTTATGCGACGATCGTGTGTCGTGAATTTGAGAACGTCGGTGATGCATGGTTACGCCAGAATCTTTCCTCTCGCAACGACCCAAGGCCAAGTTTGGACCTACGGTCCAATGGCTATAATTTGGGCCAGAGTGGACTGCAGACGTTGGGTTGTGGTTCAACCCAATGAACCACGGTCCAATGCCATTTTGAGTCAATTTTGGGCTTTTTTGGTCTGTTATGGAACCCAATTCATGGATTTATACCAAATAAAAATTGTGAATTTATTTTAAGGATAAATTTGAGAAATTCTTTTATATAATTCAACCCAAAAAATTTAACAACCTTATTTTTAGCAGGTACCCAATTATTAAATTAAAATTTGTGGCTATTAAAATTGGGCCTTCTTGGATTTTGGGCTTTAGTGAAGTGTAAGTCATTTCGAGGTAGAAATTTATTTATGCACTGCATTGCATAATTTTTGTAAAGTGAATATTTTGAGACTTGTCTTATATTAAAACGACATGTCCATTTTATGACCATCAGAGTTTTTATATTATATTTTATTTTAATTGCACACGTTTAAATTAAGCATGCATATTATATTTCTGGATCAACTCGGTCGTGTGAATCGAGTTCAGTCGACCCGGTTTGGGGTCTGATTTATTTTACGCACATTTGACATGTTAGAATGTGTTGGTTGTTGTTAAAATGGGTAATAGCATAGTTGTATGTGTTGTCTTTGGGTTTTGAATCTCTAAACTTGATCAAGGTATTTATTTGGTTTTTGCAATAGCCGAGTATTACTTTTATTCTATTATATGTATATGGCATGGTGTGTCCGGAGTCCTTGAGTGATTTAATTTTCACTGTGATTTTTATTTAATACAACAGGGGTTTATTTTAATTATGCACCATATATTAGTGGGTTGATTTAAAAACGTGTTCTTTTGTACACATTTTTCTAAAATGAATTTATAAAATATGATTTTAACTTCACGTATACTTAAACAACATTTTTAATTAAAATTATTATATCTCTATTGAGTTTAGTCTATTAAGCTTTCTCTATTGAGGTGGAGAAGCCCTGTTGAGGGGAGGAGCTCTGTTGAGATGGAGGAGAGCTCTTCCAGGTGAAGGAGAGGAGTAGAGCTCTCTCAAGTGAAGGAGAACTTCTCTGCAGAGGATAAAGAGGAAGTTAAAGATGGAGGAGAGAACACGTGTGGGGAACATTGGCAGGTGTTCCCCACTAACATCCCCCCTCAAGCTCAAGGCGGCCAGACATAGAGCTTGTGTCAGTAGCGGAGGAAGGATGAGACGAGTTTGCTGTAGAAGTGGTAGAGAAGCAGAAGGTAGATCCTCTTTTGTAGAGAGAGAAACAGGAGAACAGAATGAGAAAGAGAGGAATAGAAAGTGACAAGGTCGGCTGAAGCTTGAGGAAAGGAATTGATCTGTGTTTGATTTCATGGTATTGGCGAGAGAAAAATTCTCCGAATGAGAATGAGAATGAGAGAGAGAAAGAGAGAGAGAGGAAAGATAAGTTGGTACATGCCCTTTTTTGTTGAGAGATTGTAGGGAATGATCTGAGAGAGAGAGAGAGGAAACAAAGAAGAAAGGATGAGATTTTAGAGAGAGAGAGTGCTTCGAGCTTAAGCTCGGCTTGAAGATTTTGGGCGGTGCAGAAATTTGTCTGATATTTGAAGAAAAAGAAGAATGTTAGAGAAGCGGAAGATGTGCTTTCTTTTTGTTAGAGAGGAGGAGAAAGAGGATGATTGAATCTGGATTTAGTTTCCAATTTTTCTTGATACGCTGAAGGAGAGAGAGAAGCAGAAGGTAAGGAGGATAAAAGATGAGAGGAGTGCTTCAGATATTGATGAAGGAGAGGAACGGGGAGGAGAAGGGAAAATGTTGGTTTTACAGGGAAGAAATAGAATGAGAAAGGGAAGGGGAAGACTCTATCGTAGGGTGGGACAGAGCGAGGCAAGGGAGGACTCGTACCAGTTCTTGTGGGTAGGGAAGATGGCCCTGCTCTCTCCAGATAAAGAAGAAAAAGACTCTTAACCTTGTGGTCATGGATTCGAGCTCCACGGTGGGCGCTAGATTCTTCTGTAGTGGGTGCGAAGCCACTAACAGTAAGATGAACGAGACAACCGTGGCTCTGATACCATATTGAGCTTTCTCTATTGAGTTTGGAGGAGAGCTCTTCTAGGTGAAGAAGAGGAGGAGAGCTCTCTCAGGTGAAGGAGAGCTTCTTTGTAGAGGATAAAGGGGAAGTTAAAGATGGAGGAGAGAACATGCATGGGAACATTGGCAGGTAGTGGAGAACATTAGCAGGTGTTCCCCACTAATATAGTCAACTCACCCTAATAACACATTTTCAAGATTTTATCAACAAGACTTCTTGTTGCCGAATTAAGATTTATTGGGCAAAATTTTATTTTATTTTCCAGTACCTTAGTCTTTTACCTTGAGAGATTTTTGGGAGGTAAATTTTAGTATTAAAAAGTTGTAATTTTTATTTTAATTTATGCACAATTATTTCATTTTTGATTATATTGATTTACTATATGATATCACTGTTGGATCTGTTAAACCTATGTTTGTTGGGTCCTACCTTATAACTAATTATTTAAAGTTTTCCGCTATTAATTAAGATATTTAAGTGAAATGGGTCGAACGATTTAGTTTTTTGGGGCGGGTCGTTCGTCCTTTTGTCTCTGATCCCTTACGAATCGTGACAGTGTCAACTCTTAACACTTTGATAGAATATTAGATAGAAAAATTTATACGTTAAATTTATTATTAATAAAATGACTATCATTTTAAGAAATATTGATATTTTTACAATTAAATCCTTAATTTGAGATAACAACAGTCTCTTGTTTTTCAACTCAAAAGGTCATTCCCCATTTAATGCTCAATTATGCCCATTTAATGCTGAATTACGCAAGGAGGTTTAAGCAATACTGCTATCGTGATTCTTGTTTTCTTGAACTTAAGAATCATATATCTCTCATAAGGAAAAACCATGTACAAATAAATAATAAAAAAAAAAAAAAAATAGAGAAGGGATGGCAAAAGTCAAACATCCGAAAGTCTTCGATGGTGAAGTTGTAAATTTCCTCATAAATTCTGTCCATTTTTATAAGTATTTGTTCTTGATTATAAAGAAGAAGAAATGGATTGGTTTGGTTTACCCATCGTTTGAAAGCAAAAAGCCGTGAGAAATGAAAGTTCATGTCACAGCTCTATTCGGCGTAGTCTGTATGATCCCAGTTGTTATAATGCTGTGTTGTATTTACAATGTAACTTGTCGGAAAAAGAAACCCAGTCCATCTGTTCCGCCGCCGTACGCCCCAAGAAGCATCCCAGCCCCAACAACTCAAGGGGATGTTGAAATGGGACAGTCGACCACCAAATCGATCGGAGCCAAAGATGGTGGTATGGCGATTCTTGTTGGAGCCGGTGCGGTGATAGCCACCGCCGCTGTGGCCAGCAGTGTGACTTCCAATTTCGGAGGAGGAGGTGGCGGTGGCGATGGTGGTGGCGGTGGCGGAGGAGGGTGCGGTGGGGGAGGAGGATGCGGTGGCTGTGGGGGATGCGGAGGCTGTGGAGGTTGAGTACGGCAAATTTTCAAGTGTGGGAGAAGCTTGTAATTTGCATTTGTAATTCTTCTTGTGTTATTGCATCACTCATTTTTTATTTTCAAGTTATTATATATTGTATTTATGCAAAATGTAATTTAATCTTAAGATATTATATCAATAAATAACCTTTATTTGATCTCAACAAACAAAACAAACCATTGAGCCTCAAATATGTTGGCACATGAGGACTCTAATTGTCACCATGATTGTATTTGTTGATAGGTACGCCTTCCGTTCGATCTCAATATAAGCATTGCTTAGAGTCGAGAACACGAGCAAAAGTGGCTTCGATAGACATTTGGAGTTTTGGGGTTAGAGGATGATAGGACTTACAACTTTTATGAGTAGATAAATAGCAAACAAATATACATTTAGGAGCCCTTAGATTAAGTTTCTCTCTTCTTGGAATGACTATAAACAAATATTTAGCAAATAAGATTGTTAATAGTATTAAAATTGAGATAGAACTTTGCAAAAATTAGTAGATGAAAATCATGTTAGAAGCCTATCACGGCTTGACTCCAATTCTGATCAATAACTTGGAAGGTACTCGTTTTTTTGGCCAACTATTCTATTTTGTTGATGAGTGTTGAAGCAAGAGGATTCGTGAATAATGTCACGATGTTGAAAGAAAAGAGCAACGGTTTGATTTAAATAATTTTGGGTTGACTTTAATTTATTTAGTTTAATCTATTTTTCAATGGATATATGCAAAATTTAAGTTTAAGAAAGGAAACATGATTTTAATTAATTAATTTTTGGTTATTTTATTTATTTATTGGAATCTCTACTTCTTTCCATAGTTCTATCTACTTAAATTTCATTCCGAGAAATTAATTATTATAAACTATGACATTCTTTACGTCACTATATGAATTCAAATCACGTTACGGACTAATATTTAAATCGAAAAATGCAAAGGAATGGACATTAAAAGTCAAACATCTAAAACTTCCAAATAAATTTTACACAAAGTTTTACTCTTTACTTTCCAACATACATGACCCTCGAGTATAAAAGAGTGGGTATTCGGGGTTTATCCATATTTGAAAACCAAAAAAACCGAAGCCTAAAGCTAATTATTTAAGATCGATTAACTTTTCAGAATGTTTGGATGATGATAGACGCATTTAATTTGGTAATGAAAGTGAAAATTGAGATAAACTACACGGGCTTCAAATAATTTTCGATGACAAACTTCAAAGAGTTCACATGTTTCAAAGAGATTGGCTATTACATGTGTAATCACAATAGTCATAAAGTTAATTCTTCATATCAAAACTTGAAGCATAATGAAAGTGAAACCTTTCAACCCTTGCTGATTCCATTACTCAAGGTCAAATCTCGAACAACAAGTCAGTAACAACCCTTATGCGCATTCTAATCTCAAAAAATATTTTCAGTACAGCCAACTAGGTATCTTTTAAATAATTGTGTGGATAAGTGTTCACTTTCTGAAAAAAGGTTGTGGTGATGTTGAACATGGTCATCAAGGAGATATTTACGTAAGTGGTGAATTTGCAGAAGGTAACGTGGGAGAAATAGTGTGCATTCTCCAACGATTTTTGCTTACCTCAAACAAATCGTACAACTCTTAACGTCACAAGATTTTTCAAATACAAAACACGTACGTGGCAAAACCTATAACGTAATCATTGATAGTAGAAATACCGATAAACGGTTATAAAGCTTTGCTAAAGACACTGAATTTGCAATTGAAAAACATCATTTCTCATACAAGATTGCATGGATTAAGAAAGATTATGGAGTTGAAGTACCAGAAGTTTGTAAAATTCCAATATCAATTGAAAATTACTACAAAGATAAGATCCTGTGTGATGTGAATGATATAGATGTTTGTCATATTTTACTTGGATGGCCATAATAGTGATGTTGATGCACTTACAAGGGACGAGATTATATAGTTTTATTTAAATAGTTTGATAAAAAGATTGTTATGCTAACATATCTTCAAGTGTTAGAAGATAATATTTCTTCTAGCAAAAATAATTTAGTGATTGACTTGTCATTAACCACAAAGTATGATAGTTGATTTGTTAATTTCCCTTATTAAAACAATAAAAAGTCATGCTCAAAGTCGGGTCGTACATAACCTGTCGACCATAGTCCAAATGATGAGGCTGGTCTCCATTGAGTTCAACAGGCATGGCACTCTGGACATAATCTATACCAGAGAATCTATTCTCACAATTCTCCTGTTCGTAATTTAAATTCACCGCCATAAGAGTTACAGATTGCAAATATCTCATTTTGTGTTCAACAAAAATACATAAAATGAAACTAAAAGAATGTATAGATATGATTAGCTTATATCAACAAACACCACACTCTAATCTATTCCAATGTTAGTTCTAGTTTGAAAATCCCGAAAGACAAACAATGTCAGCTGTTACATTAGGTTTCTTCCGACCACATTTCCGATATTCCATCCCCTCTCCTTCTCTTTTTGAAGCTGCTTACTTTGTGCTTCTTTACTTCCTCCTCTTCCGTTGGCCAAAACATTCAATGGGCTAGCCCGAGCCGCCCTCGGCTTCCAATAGACACTCTCACCTTTTCCATCCCCAAGTTGATGCCGCCTTTCCTCATGTGTTGCTGCATGGGAGAGGACATGGAGGTTTGAAGCTGTTGTTATTATCCAATATAGGCTTAGACAAACTCCCATGGTCCTTTGCAAAGTTCAGTTGTTCAATGATGCTTTTGTTGCCTCCTAGTTGTCTGGTGGCAAGTTTGGTCTGAGTGGTCCACACGGAATGAGCTTAGATCTACATAATGATGATGAAAAATAATAGCAAGAATACATTAAACAATGTGGAGCCCAAACATTATCCAATCATTCTTCTACAAACCCAAATTAAATGTAAAAGTTCTCACAAGGAAACAAAGCTAACACACTTAAATAAGATAAGGGGAAACAAGAAAGTTTGCCACCCAACATCTACTCATGACTAGTCTTGTCTTTACTTGGGATTGATAGGGTCATAAAGGGAGTGACTAACTCAGTAGGTAGTTTATATTAAATATAATGAATGCAAAACTGGTTTTGCCTTTAATGTCAAAACCATGATCAAACACTGTGTATAAATTTAAAATTATTTAAAAATCAATTTTAACGTTTTAAGAAGTTGGCCCCACTGGCTGCTCATCAGATAGCAAATATCAAAGTAACACTATTAGGTCTTTTCACAATAAAATAAATCTTACTGAAAAGAGATGATCACTCAATGACTCCTCTGTACAAACTCACAGAAGTGAAGTGATCGTTTTCAGAAAGCATCTTATGAGCCAGTAATGGAAAAGTGATGGTGATTTGAAGATTCAATAGCATCACCAGGATTGTTGACGAGCAAAGCTCAGTGACGACACAACCCATAATAACAAATAAAAAAACATACTCTAGTCAAATTTAGGAATTCAAAACCCAAAGAGCGCATCATTACCACACTATTATCCATTTTCATACAGCGCACAAAGAAAACATATTCACGTAGTAGAGATATTTAGTGTTCATTTTAACACGGTAAGCCATCTCCTCCCGATTTCGTGTTTTCGATTTCTTGTTTGAGGATATGAAGTTTTGATTGAATTGTTGAAGGAACCGTGTGTGTTTGGTGAAGGAAAAATGTCACATTTTCACTGTACTTACAGAAATCAATCGAAAATCGGTGAGCTTTAAAAATTGGATTTTTCTCTATGTTTTTACTCAGCATTCTAGAAATTGGTCTGATTGTTGAATTTATGGACTTTGTTGGATGTATCGGTTGGTTTATAAGAGTTAATCGATGATTCCATCAATGTGTGGGTGAATCCAACACATCGGTGAATGTCTTCGGGACGTCGTGACTCAGTGTACGTTGAGTCGTGACAGGGAGAAACATCGGGCTTGTCCATATGTAAGACGACCGTGTGTCGCCAATTTGAGAACACCGGCGATGCATGGGTTACGCCAGAGTCTTTCCTCTGGCAGCGACCCAAGGCCAGGTCTGGACCTACGGCCCTATGGCTATAATTTGGGCCAGGGTGGACCGCAGATGTTGGGTTGTGGTTCAACCCATGCAACCGCGGTCCAAAACTATTTTGAGCCAATTTTGAGATTATTTTGGGCATGTTATGGAACCCAATTCATGGATTTATGCCAAATAAAAATTGTGAATTCATTTTAAGGATAAATTTGAGAAATTATTTTATATAATTTAACTACTTTATTTTTAATAGGTACCAAATTATTAAATTAAAATTTGTGGGCTATTGGATTTGGGCCTTCTTGAATTTTGGGTTTTAGTGCAGTGTAAGCCATTTTGAGGTAGAGATTTATTTTATGCACTGTATTGCATAATTTCTGTAAAATGAATATTTTGATACTTGTCTCATATTAAAACGATGCGTCCATTTTATGACTGTTGGAGTTTTTATATTATATTTTATTTTCACTGCACACATTTAAATTAAACATGCATATTATATTTTTGGATCAATTCGGTTGTGTGAACCGAGTTCAATTGACTCGGTTTGGGGTCTGTTTTATTTTACGCACATTCGACGTGTTAAAATGTGTTGGTTGTTGTTAAAATGGGTAATAACATAGCTGTATGTGTCGTGTCCTTGTGTTTTGAATCCCTAAACCTGATCAGGGTATTTATTTGGCTTTTGCAATCGCTGAGCATCACTTTTATTCTGTTATATGCCTATGGCATAGTGTGCCCGGAGTCTGTGAATAACTCAATTTTCATTGTGATTTTTATTTAGTAAAACAATAGTTTATTTTAATTATGTACCACATATTAGTGGGTTGATTTAAAAGCATACATTTTTGTACACATTTCTCTAAAATGAATTTATAAAATATGATTTTAAATTCATGTATACTTAAACAATATTTTTAATTAAAATTATTATATCCTTATTGAGTTTAGCCAACTTATAACACTGATATCTTTTAAGGATTTTATCAACAAACTTCCCGTCGTTGAATCAAGATTTATTAGGCAAAATTTTATTTTATTTTTCAGTACCTTAGTATTTTACCTTGAGAGATTTTGGCGAGATAAATTTTAGTATTAAAAAGTTGTAATTTTTATTATTAATTTCTGTACAATTATTTCATTTTAGATTACATTGCTTTACTATATGATATCATTGTTGGACCTGTTAAGCCCATGTTTGTTGGGTCCTACCTTATAATTAATTATTTAAAGTCTTTCGCTATTAATTAAGAATTCACCATGATTGTTTTTGTTGATAGGTATGTCTTCTGCTCGATCTCAATATAAGCATTGCATGTGCTTCAAATAATTTTCGATGACAAACTTCAAAGAATTCACATGTTTCAAAGAGATTGGCTATTACGGTTGCAATCACAATCGTCATAAAGATAATTCTTCAAATCAAAACTCGGTGCAGAATCAAAGTGAAACCTTTCAACCCTTGTTAATACCATTACTCAACGACAAATCCCGAACAACAAATCAATAACAACTCTTATGCACATCATAATCTCAACAAAGATTTTCTGTACAGCCAACTAGGTATCTTTTAAATACATGCTTGAATAGGTGTTCACTTTCTGAACGAAGGTTGTGGTGATGTTGAACATGGTTTTCAAGGAGATATTTATGTAAGTGGTGAATTTGCAAAAGGAAACGTGTGAGAAATATTGTGCATTCTCCAACGATTTTGCTTACCTCAAACAAATCGAACAACTCTTAACGTCACAAGATTTTTCAAACACGAAATATGTTTGTGGCAAAACATATAATGTAATCATTGATAGTAGAAATACCAAGAAAAGTTTAAGGAGAGGAGATTGATGCAGTACATGATCATGACCTAATATTTTAATTTTGAGCTTTAATTAGAAGTCATTTATTTTAATTTGTTTTTAGAGATTTTAATTCCTAACTCTAGCTGACCTTCTAACTCAAAAGTAAATCCAGATTATACTTGTACCTATTATTAAAACAATAAAAAGTCATGCTCAAAGTTGGGCCAAACATCACCGGTCGACCTTAGTCCAAATGGTGAGGCTGGTCTCCATTGAGTTCAACGGGCATGGCATTCTCTTTACGCCAAAGAGGGTCCCTTTTCAACTCTGGACATAATCTATACCAGAGAATCTATTGTCACAATTATCCAGTTCATAATTTAAATTTGCCACTATAAGAGCTATGGATCGCAAATCTTCAAACACTATACACAAAAATCTCATTTTGTGTTGAAACTAAAAGAATGTATAGAGATGATTAGCTTATATCAACAAACACCACACTCTAATCAATTCCAAAGTTAGTTCAAGTTCGAAAATGCCGAAAGACAAACAATGTAAGCCGTTACATTAGGTTTCTTCCCACCACATTTCCGATATTCCATCCCCTCTCCTTCTCTTTTTGAATCTGCTTACTCTGTTCTTCTTTACTTTCTCCTCTCCTGTTAACCAAAGACGCTCGATGGGTTAGCCCGAGCCGCCCTCGGCTTCCGATAGACACTCTCACCTTTTCCATCCCCAAGTTGATGCCACCTTTCCTCATGTGTTGCTGCATGGGAGACTTCTTAATCTTCCTTTGGAGGCTTCTTCTCAATATGCTGCTCAGGTTCTTTCCTCCATACTTTTGGACTTTAGGACTTTCACAAGGTATATTTTCAAGTAGGCAGTTATCTATAGACCCATCTGTTTCTTTTTTCTCGTCAGCTTCAAGTAGTGGCAATGGCACAAGTGGCGGAAACTTAAAGTTTAGTGCACTCGGAAGTGGGATCAAAGAGTTTTATCTTGGTACCGGAGCAGGAACCGGAGCCAAAGGAAGGTGGCGTGAGACCGTGCAAATAGAAACTCTTTTGGATCGCTTCGGTAGCAGCGGTCGGTCAGTTGTTTCGGGAATGTTCTCCTTCTCTTTTGCATTGATGTATTTGACAAATCCTTCGGTTGGAGGAAGAGGACATGGAGGTTTGAAGCTGTTGTTATTATCCAATATAGGCTTAGACAAACTCCCATGGACCTTTGCAAAGTTCAGTTGTTCAATGATGTTTTTGTTGCCTCCTAGTTGTCTGGAGGCAAGTTTGGTGGTCCACACTGGATGAGCTTAGGTCGAAAATTAATAGCAAGAATACATTAAACAATATGGAGCCCAAACATTATCCAATCAATACAGACCTAAATTAAATGTAAAAATTCTCGTAAAGAAACAAAGATAAAACACTTAAATAAAATAAGGGGAAACAAGAAAGTCTGCTACCCAACATCTACTCATGACTAACCTTGTCTTTACTTGGGATGGATAGGGTCTTAGAGAGAGTGATTAACTCAATAGGCAGTTTATATATAAATGTAATGAATGCAAAATTGGTTTTGCCTTTAACGTCAAAACCATGATCAAACACTGTGTATAAATTCAAAATCATTTAAAAATCAATTTTAAAGTTTTAAGAAGCTAGCCCCACTAGCTACTTATCGCTAGCAAATATCAAAGTAGCACTATCAAGTATTTTCCCAATAAAATAAATTTTACTAAAAAAAGAGGATCACTCGAGGACTTCTCTGTACAAACTCACGGAAATGAAGTGATCCTTTCCAGGAAGCACTTTATGAGCCAGTAATGGAAAAGTGATGGTGATTTGAAGATTCAACAGCATCACCAGGATTGTCAACGAGTAAATCTCAGTGACGACACAACCTATAATAACAAATAAACAAACATACTCTAGTCAAATATAGGAATTCAAAACCCAAATAGCGCATCATTACCACACTATCATCCATTTTCATACATTGCACAAAGAAAACATGTTCACGTAGTAGAGATGTATTATGATAGCCTAATGATACTTTGACTCGGTAAGTCATCTCCTCCGGATTTCGTGTTGTCGATTTCTGGTTTGAGGATATGAAGTTTTGATTAAATTGTTGAAGGAACTGTGTGTGTTTGGTAAAGGAAAAATGTCAGATTTTCCTCAGCGTTCTAGAAATTGATCTGATCGTTGGATTTATGGACACTGTTGGATGTATCGGTTGGTTTATAAGAGTTAATTGACTATTTCGTCGATGTGTGGGTGAATCCAACACATCGGTGAATGTCTTTTGGACATTGTGACCCTGTGTACGTTGAGTCACGATAGGGAGAAACATCGGAATTGTCCATATGTGTGACGACCGTGTGTCACCAATTTGAGAACATTTGCAATGCATGGGTTACGCCGGAGTCTTTCCTCTAGCAGCGACCCAAGGCCATGTCTGGACCTACAATCCAATGGCTATAATTTGGGCTAGTGGGGACCACAGATGTTGGATTGTGGTTCAACCCATTGAACCTAGTTCAATACCATTTTGACCCAATTTTGGGTTTATTTTGGTCATGTTATGGAACCCAATTCATGAATTTATGCTAAATAAAAATTGTGAATTCATTTTAAGGATAAATTTGATAAATTATTTTATATAATTTAACTAAAAAAAATTAACAACCTTATTTTTAATAGGTACCCAATTATTAAATTAAAATTTATGGGCTATTTGATTTTAAGCCTTCTTGGATTTTGGGCTTTAGTGCAATGTAAGTCATTTCGAGGTAGAGATTTATTTTATGCATTGTATTGCATAATTTTTGTAAAGTGAATATTTTGATACTTGTCTCATATTAAAACGACGAGCCCACTTCATGACCATCGGAGTTTTTATATTATATTTTATTTTCACTGCACACATTTTAATTAAACATGCATATTATATTTCTGGATCAATTTGGTCATGTGAACCGAGTACGATTGACTCGTTTTTGGGTCTGTTTTATTTTACGCACATTTGACGTGTTAAAATGTGTTGGTTGTTGTTAAAATGGGTAATAGCACAGTTGTATGTGTTGTGTCATTGAGTTTCGAATCCCTAAACCTGATCAGAGTATTTATTTGGCTTTTGCAATTGCTGAACATTGTTTTTATTCTGTTATATGTCTATGGCATGGTATGCCCGGAGTGTGTGAATAACTCAATTTTCATTGTGATTTTTATTTTGTAAAACAATAGTTTATTTTAATTATGTACCACATATTAGTGGGTTAAATTAAAACTGTACCTTTTTTACACATTTCTCTAACATAAATTTATAAAATATGATTTTAAATTCATGTATACTTAAACAATATTTTGAATTAAAATTGTTATATCTTTATTGAGTTTAGTCAACTCACACCACCTATATCTTTTCAGGATTTTATCAACAAGACTTTCGTCATCGAATCAAGATTTATTGGGCAAAATTTATTTTATTTTTCAGTACCTAAGTATTTTACCTTGAGAGATTTTTGGGCGGTAAATTTTAGTGTTAAAAAGTTGTCATTTTTTTTTAATTTTTGTACAATTATTTCATTTTGGATTACATTACTTTACTACATGATATCACTGTTATACCTGTTAAGCTCATATTTGTTGGGTCATGCCTTATAATTAACTATTTAAAGTCTTTTGCTATTCATTAAGAAATTTAAGTGAAATAGGTCGGATGATTAGGTCTTTTGGGTCGGGTCGTTTCTTGTTATGTCTCGAGTCCCTTGCGGGTCGTGACAGTGTCAACTCTTAACACTTTGACTGATTATTAGACAGAAAAATTTATACGTTAAATTTATTATTAATAAAATGACTATCATTTTAAGAAATATTGATTTTTTTACAATTAAATCCTTAATTTGAGATAACAACATTCTCTTCTTTTTCAACTCAAAAGGTCATTGCCCATTTAAATGCTCAATTATGCAAGGAGGTTTAAGCAATATTGCTGTCGTGATTCTTGTTTTCTTAACTTAAGAATCATATAACTCTCCTTAGGAAAAACCATGTACAAATAAATAATAAAAAAAAAGCACCATAAAAAGTCATCGATAGAATAAATACCTTGTCACAAAGAAATTTAGAACAGTAGTTATGAACATAATAGAACCTAGGAGTGTGCAGAACCGGCCTGGTACCGAAGAACCGGACCAGAACTGGTCCATCAGTACCGGGTTTGGTCTGTGTAAATGGAGTACCAGATCGGATCCGGTCCGATAATACCGGGACCAGTTCTACACGGTACCGGTCCTCGGTACACAGTACCATAGAACCGGTACCGTGTAGAATCGGATTTTAATATTTACTAAATATTATTTAGGGCATGATTAATAGATTTAGGGTAACAAATTGAGCCTCCTCCAGTCCCCCGACCCCTAATCCTCCAGCCTCGGACCAGCGACCACCTCACCCTCTCGCCGGCCAGTCTCCTCCAGCCTCGGACCGGTACCCACGTCCATGACGCATCTCTCTTCATTTTCTTATTTGAGATTGAAAACCTGGGTTTTGTTCTACAGTCGACGGCTATGGCAGCGAGGCTTATGCGTGCAATTCAGTACGAAGGCTACGGTGGAGGAGCAGCTGGGCTGAAGGTCATCTACCTTATGCGTGCAGCTTAGTGTCCAATTCAGTTTTCCAGGTGAAATATGCATAGATTCATTTTGGAATGAAAAAGCAAAAGCCAACAGAAACTGGTTGAGCTATTTCTACATTCGTACAATCCTGGAATTTTAGAAATTAGTAAATTTCAAAGAACCCAATCTTCAAAACTAAAAGATGTTCCAACAAATGCTCGAGGAAAAGAAGCCCACAAATCCATGGCGGAAAAAGAGAAAGGTGGAACTACACAGAAAAACCTGATGTAAAACGAACTACGAATTGGGTAGATCCAGAATAACTTCTGCTGGTGGTCCTCCGGCCTCCTAAAACAAACAAAAAGAAGAAAGCATTATACACTCTCGCTCCCCTGAATTCCAAGGTTTGGAAAGGAAGAAATAAGATCTTGGTAAGAAAATCTCAATGACGATGGGGGAAGAAGAGAAAGAAAGACGATTAGGTGGGTTCCACTAATGTGGCCCCACTTCAAAGCAAGCGTCAAACTTGTTGAAAATCGGTATCAGACCGGAACCGATACTGGGAACCGATACTGGAAAACCCGGTCCAGAACCGATCCAGAACCAGTACCGGAACCGATCTTACGTGGGACCGGTACCGGTCTTCCAAAAAAGAGAACTGGTACCGCCGGTCCGGTTTTGGTTTCGGATCGCTGTAAAACCGAACCAGATCAGTACCGTGCACACCCCCAATGAAGAATAAAATAATGCCAACGGCAAATGCTACGACTTTCATGGTCTCCCGTTCCATTCGATTCTGCAGAATAGCCGAACAGAACTGGTCAACCTTGATTTTGAGATATGGAAGGTTATGCCATAGCTCTTCTACTCATAGCCTCTGAGATCGCAGCTCTCACAATTATGGTTTTTATTTGCGATGTAACTGATCGGAAAAAGAAAGCCAGTCCATTGCCGCCGTACGGCCCAAGAAGCATCCCAGCCCCAACAACTCAGCGGGATGTTGAAATGGGTCAGTCGACCACCAAATCAATCGGAGCCAAAGATGGTGGTACGGCGATTCTTGTCGGAGCCGGTGCGGTGATAGCCAATGGCGGTGGCGATGGCGGTTGTGGAGGAGATGGCGGTGGCGGAGGAGGTTGCGGTGGCGGAGGAGGTTGCGCTGGCTGTGGGGGATGCGGAGGAGATTGAGCACGGCAAATTTTCCAAGTGTTGGAGAAGTTTGTAATTTGATTTTGTAATTCTTCTTGTGTTATTGGGTCAGTCATTTTCTATTTTAAAGTGAAACCTTTCAACCTTTATGCGCATCCTATAATCCTTGATAGTAGAAATATCGATAAAAAGTTTCTCAAACTTTGGTAAACACACTTAATTAGTTAATTTGCATAGATTAAGAAAAGATTATGAAGTCCAAGTACCCCAAGTTTGCAAAATTACTACAAAGATAAAGATACACGTGTAATGTGACTGATATAGATGTTTGTCATATTTTACTTAGGTAATCATAATACTGATGTTGACGCATATATAAAGGATGAGATAATATAATTTTGTTTAAAAAAAATTGGAAAAAAACTTTTATTTTGCTAACGCATATTCAAGTGTTTGAATGCAAAACTAAACGAAGAATTTTGCTTTAAGGAGCTGAGATTGATGTAGTATATGATCATGACCTAATATTTTAATATCTAACTTAAGTTAGAAGTTATTTATTTTTAGAGATTTTAAATCCTAACTCTATCTCTATTTAAAGAGGTGTTATAATTGTTATAAGTCAGACTTTGATATATAATGTCTTAAAATAATAATCAATGTTAACACCAAATTATATATTGACCTATTTTTAAAATAATAAAAAGTCATGATCAAAGTTGAGCCTTATCTCAACCTTAGACTGAATGTGATGAGCAAACAGAAGAGGTTTAGATCTAACCTGTAAATATGATGACAATTGATGAGGGTTAGTAGTCGGCAAGGGTCCCTTATGGTTGGACGGACGTCCTTTGGAAAAGAATAGACGTCCCTTGAAGAGAACATACATCCCTTGACTTGGAACGGATGTCCTCCTTGAGAGCGTAGCTTGGCACGCGCTGAGCGACGATGAAGGGCAACGGTTATGAGTGTCCTTTCCTTATTTGAATTGTGAAAGTTCTCTCTTCTTCTTGGCTATGTTGAATCCGCCTTGAATTGGGAAAGTTCAATGATCTTCCGATATGATTTTTTAGAGAGAGAAGAATGTAGATAAAGAAAAAAGATTACTTTTAGAAAGTAATCTTTAGGATAGTTCTCTCGTGATATGACTCACACGAGGAGGTCTTTGGATATAATTCACCAAAGGAGTTTGCAAGAGGAATCACTCCAATTTCGAGATTAACAAAAACTATTTTGTATTAAACTCTCAACTGTCTAAAACATAAGTATTAGGAGGCTTTATATAGCCTTTTTACAAAGCATAAATGTATGAAACTAAAAAATAAGAATCAATATCTAAACACACCTAGATATTTGGTTCATAATTGGCCGATTAGTATAAACTATTTTAGTAACTTTCCAAAAGCATGAGTATTCTTCAACTTGCTTTATCTTCAAGGAGTGTGATATCACTGGTAACTTCTCTTTCTTTAATTTCGCCTTGCATGAAGTTACTAAATTCATGATCTTCTTGTTGTGATTCTCGGCCGATTAGAAAAGTTTCCTTAATTTTCGACTCCATTGGACTTTCTTGTCTTTCAAGTATATCTTCTTAGGCTTCTTTCCATTGTAGTAAGTGTATGAACTTCCCTTGATCTTCATGGGTTGGAAGCTCATCCATTTGGGCCATAACTATTTATCCTTCAAAATAGTTAGCAATATATGTATTTGTAAGTCTTTGGATCATTGCTCTTGTCATTGGGTCTCGTCGTGCATCATAATGGTGAGGCTGATCTCTATTGAGTCACCAGGTGTGGCATTCTCTTTCCCCCAAAGAGGGTACTTTTTCTAACTCTAGAGATAATCTATACCTGAGAATCTATTCTCACAATTCACCTGCTCATAATTTAAATTTGCCGCCATAAGAGTTACAGATCGCAAATCTTCAAACACTACACACAAAATCTCATTTTGTGTTCGACAAAAATGCATAAAATGAAACTGAAAGAATGTATAGAGATGATTAGCTTATATCAACAAACACCACACTCTAATCTATTCCAATGTTAGTTCTAGTTCGAAAATGCCGAAAGACAAATAATGTCAGCTGTTACATTAGGTTTCTTCCGACCACATTTCCGATATTCCATCCCCTCTCCTTCTCTTTTTGAATCTGCTTACTTTGTGCTTCTTTACTTCCTCCTCTCCCGTTGACCAAAAACGCTCGATGGGCTAGCCCGAGCCGCCCTCGGCTTCCGATAGACACTCTCACCTTTTCCATCCCCAAGTTGATGCCACCTTTCCTCATGTGTTGCTGCATGGGAGACTTCTTAATCTTCCTTTGGAGGCTTCTTCTCAATATGCTGCTCAGGTTCTTTCCTCCATACTTTTGGACTTTAGGACTTTCACAAGGTATATTTTCAGGCAGGCAGTTATCTATAGACCCATCTATTTCTTCTTCCTGGTCAGCTTCAAGTAGTGGCAATGGCACAAGTGGCGGAAGCTTAAAGTTTAGTGCACTCGGGAGTGGGATCAAAGAGTTTCGTCTCGGTGCCGGAGCCGGAACCAGAGCCGAGGGAAGGTGGCGAGAGACCGTGCAAATAGAGACTCTTCCGGATCGCTTCGGTAGTAGAGGTCGGTCGGTTATTTCGGGAATGTTCTCCTTCTCTTCTGCATTGATGTACTTGACAAATCCATCGGTTGGAGGAAGAGGACATGGAGGTTTGAAGCTGTTGTTATTATCCAATAAAGGCTTAGGCAAACTCCCATGGTCCTTTGCAAAGTTCAGTTGTTCAATGATGTTTTTGTTGCCTCCTAGTTGTCTGTTGGCAAGTCTTGGTCTGAGTGGTCCAATGGCTTCTTCTTCAAGCTGACTTTTTATCTGCTGTTGTTGCTCGGCAATCTTCGTGTCTACATGTTGACGTGCTAGCTTTCTTTCGATCAAAAGTTGTGATTCCAATTCTTTTATCTGCATTAAGTATCCAATTACCATAGCAGCATATTTTATAACCTTTTTCAATTTAGGCAACTCTGTAATCGTACTGCAATTTTTTTACCTTGTCTTGTAAGTTCTTGTTTTTAAGATCCTTTTCCTTCATCTTCAATTCAAAACCATGAATTGTTTCCTCCATCTTCCTGATTTGAACATCTTTACACTTAATATCTAGCTTGGTCCTCTCAGCCTGCAAGCAAACACAATTGAGTGCGTTTAAAATTCAGCAGAAAGCCATAGAAAACGAAGATCAGAAGAAGAATACCATCTGTTTGCATTTCAAAAATTCAGATGTGTCTAATTGTCTCTTTGCAGGACCCAATTCAATTCCTCTCACCCTACTCGCAAAGTTTAGTGAGCAAAGCGTCTCGCTCAAGTCGTTTTCATTTGGACTGATTTGAACAAACATGAGGGTCTTTGAATCTCCCCCTGATTTTCATATACATCAATCATACAAATTCAAATTCCCATATCCAAGACGCAAGGCTCATCATTTCAATAACATGATATAATGTTGCAAATTTAAGAGTTACTCTTGTAGAGAGGTACCTAGGGAGTCATGAAGCAAATGTGTAAGCTTTGAATTCCTGCATAATCAGAAAAGAAAATCAAAATACTGAAAACATAGTTAATTGTGAAAACTACAGTGTGAAAACCATCAACTGGTCAGCATGTTATGACCTGAAAGGGATGTGTGGACTTTTGGTTGCTAGAGAAGATATGACATCACCAAGTGCAGAGAGAGACCTGTTAATATTTTGGGTTTCCTTAAGACGTTCACCTTGTACTTCTGCCTTGGCTATTCGTTCGCTTCCTGCTAAATCTACCAACCATAGTTTGCTACTTGTGCATTCCCCATTGAGCAAATTCTCGCCTTTTACCATCACACAGTGCATGCTGTTAATAAAGAGACAAAAATGATGGAAATGTCATTAGAAATGGGAAGTATCAAGTTATTATATGTTTGATGATACCAATGAAAAAAATTGATGAAGAAATTATTGTCTTAATCTAAAAATAAGTGTAGTTTAGCATAACTTAGTTCAAGGTAATCATACCAATGGGATCGGCTGCTATATTCGTTGGCATTTGTTGAGCTCACTGCTCTTGCATTGCTGCCGGTTTGTAGAACTTCCCAAACTTCACTCATGTTATTCACCGGAGCCTCAACAAGGCCTGGAACATGATGTATTCCTTCGCTCACTTGCCTTACTTCAAGTCTGCAATTAACCGCAAGATGGCGAAGGTAAATATTCAGTATTGAACAGAAAAGTAAAATATGATACATTATTTCACTCTACCTTTTTGTTCCTACTCCTGACTGAGATCCTCCTGAAACTAGCAAGTCTCGAATTTGCTCATTATACACTTCCAAGACAGACACAGATACACTATATCTGTATAGTTTTTCTCTTTCCTTGATTAGGCTAAACAATTCCTCAAGAGTCCTAA
This sequence comes from Begonia loranthoides, assembly GCA_022433065.1. Taxonomy (NCBI): domain Eukaryota; kingdom Viridiplantae; phylum Streptophyta; class Magnoliopsida; order Cucurbitales; family Begoniaceae; genus Begonia; species Begonia loranthoides. The sequence goes on along the minus strand of CM039477.1, from coordinate 21,981,364 downwards.
AATTGACCCCACGAGCATCTTTTGTACCCTCCATTGTAAACGTTTTTCCCGTTCCAGTTTGTCCGTAAGCAAATATGCACACATTGTACCCATCTAAAACAGAAACTGCAAATGGAGCTGTATCTTCAAAAACATCACCTGCACATTTAAGAACAAAACCATCAAAATATTTCAATATAGAGAATCATTCTTTATTCATTTGTGCTGATATAAACAAGTTTGTCCTTTTTTATATTGTAGAAATCACCTTGACTTGCTAGGGGACCAAACACAGCATCAAACTTATAAATTCTTTTGGGGACCCCGTTGGACTTTACACTGAGCTCTCCGTCTTTTGCTGATTCAAAATCAAACGACATTGAAGCTCCATTTGCAATTTCTTCTGTATTTAGAGGCCTACATCGGCAGAAGACCCTAATATTTCCTTCAAGTGGCAGATTGGTGTCAGCAAATGCTCTCACAAAGCACATATCTTGCATCAGTTTTTGAAACAAAAACATTAAACCTACAGCTAACCTTTTGTCTCCAAGATCTTGTTATAAAGCTCTTTCCTTTCCTTTATCCCTTCAATGAACTTGGTCTTTAGATGCCCATACACTTCTACTTGCTGATTGACTAATAAAAGGAAGAGAAAAGAATACAAACACTCGTCTGAAAAGGTATTCCCAAATAAATTTCGGATGATTACTTTGATCAAACGAGGTATATTTACTTACAGGCAGTCTGAATGGTAGATGCCAATTCATTTATATCAGTGAGGGATTTTTTATATCCCAAAACCTCCTCCGATAGCTTAATGTGTTCCATTTTCATAATCTGTGATGTAAAATGATATTTATTAGTTTGAACCGGAAATTGCATACGATTTTGTAGTTCAAAATGATTTATAACTTAAGCTTTCTTGTCAGGTCCCTCAGTGAGGAAAACCACTTGCCCTTCTCTTTCACTTGTCCCTCAATGGCAAAAGCTGAAACGGTGAAAAATTTGATCGATACTTAGTTCATTATAAAGATTAAAAAAAATTGCAGCTACAAAATAATGTTTTATACCCAAAGATCCGACGTGCATTGATTTACGCATAAGTTCATTCTGGAGCTCTTGCAAAGATTTCCAAGCTTCTTGACATTCTCTGCTCTTCTTCTGGTTTTCCTTCTTCAATTCCTCCATTTTCTTTCTTGCCTCTGATAGCTCGTGATGCTGAAGCTCATACCATTGTTGGAGCCTTTGAAACTCTTCATCCCCTCCAAAGCCGGCATTATCCTACATTGAAATAACTCAACAAAGCTCACTCTTTTTTTCCGAAAGAGCATATATCTGAAGCCAGATTAATCGCTCAAGAACTTTACCTTTGGTTCCTCAGATTTTGCAAGTTGAGATCTTTTGATGATTTTGGTTAATTCAACTTCTTCATATCCTGATAACATGATTTGCATTATCAGATCTTGCTAAAGTAATGATTCATCAAACCTGTCTGAGAAAAAGAACTATTCAACTTACTGCAAGGAAAATATTTTCTAATTGAAATTCCGCATAGCAATGGACTTCCCTTCACTCCTTCGAATCTAATTTTCAAGTCATCACCCCCATCAATAGTAGTTTTAAGATCTGGTATCACATGGGGCATGTTCCCACCAACAGAAGCATATATATCCAGGCAAGAATAAACCTACAAGAAGATGAATCAATATGATTGGACAAAGCTATATTTGCATAAATTAAGTTCTTTTACTTCTTATTTTCACTATTTCGGTTCTCACCTTTTTCTCTTGTAAAAGAACGTCAAATACTCTCTGCCCTGCTGGACCAGTGGTAAAAACAATCTCAGCAAAATGCAGATCAACAACATAACTCCCCCCTTCCAGTCCCGGAATGCTGTACGAAAAGTTACCTAATCGAGCTGTTTGGTACAATGGAAAATCAAGTTCCTCTGACCTTACAATGTTACCACCTGCATACCATTTGTCTTCCAAGTAATTGACCCCATCTAAAGTCACTTCACCATTTGAGGAACCTACATTAATGCTTATAATCGGAAGATAACCATTTGGTAAGGTATCTTCAACCTCTGGAGGCTGAGGTAGCTCAAAGGAAGATTCTGGAGGAAGATCTTCGACAGTTTGAGGGAATGCAGCAAATTTGACAGATGGAGTTCTTTTTGAAAATTTTCTTTCGCCTTCATGGAAGCTATTTTCAAAAGAGAGCTCCACTGAAGACTCAATTTCTTTGTTACGTTTGACATCCATTAACTCTGGAGAATCAATGTAACTAACTCGAGGAATTTCTGGAGAACCAGCACAGACCACCAAATCAGGAGATGTAAGTGAAAATCCGAGCATGAACCGACCTGTAAGGTCATAATTTTCATCAGTCAATGTACGGAAAAAATAAAAGTAGCGAAACTGAGCATGGATCAAGGTCAGTTCCATGAATTGCTTCATTTTACTTGAGAATTTCACCTAAACTCATCAAATGATGGTTTCTTTTAGTAACAAAGATCCGAACCAATCAATTAAAAGGAAATTACTCAGTTCTTGCTCAATCAGGGCACACAATTGCGTTTGCAATAAGTTCCTATCAGCCAGAATTGGAAAAGCAATCAGACATTTATAACCATAAATTATCCTCTCACCTTGATTTGGATTGCAAGACAGAGAGCTACGATCCGTCATGATCTTGATGTAAACAAACCACAGACAATTCAGAAGAGATGTCAAGCAAATGGTACAGAAATTCAAAATTTGAACCCACCGGTAAAACAAGGGTTTGAAGAATTACATAAAATTCACGATTAAAGCGTAATAGAGCTGATTCGCTAAGGTTTCCGCTTCTGTACGTTTCCAAAATCAGATAGAGAAATTGATCAGAGAGATTCAATTGCCGTTAAATGCACCACAAATCAATGGCCGTTGAGGAAGAGAAACTCTAAGAAATAGCTCTTTGCCTACTATTCTTGGAAGAAAAAGAACATAAAAGTGAAAAAGCAGTGGCGGCTTTTGATCCTCTCTCAGCTTTATTTTCAGTTGAGGGAAGAGGGGGAATGAGAAACCACCATGGAAAAAGGGAATAGAAAATGTAAAAGATGGAAGATGATGATGATGATCTTCTTCTTCTTCTTCTCCTCCTCTGCAAAAGTTGACCGTTTATTTTTTGAAATTTGAAATTCGATCGCCGGGCTTGTTCTCCCTTAAATGGATTGGATTCTTCCTGTGTCATCGGAAAGTGGAGGTTCGTTTGGTAATTTCATCTTTCCCACTTTCCAAATAAATATGCACAAATTCTTTGCATTTAATCCTAATTAATACATTTTTATAATTCTCTTAAAAAATTAATAGTTTTGCAAAATTTTATTTAGGCTAAATGGCAAATCAACCATCGTGATTTGAGATCAATGACAAGTCAACCACTATGATATTTTTTTTAACAAGTTAACCACTCAATATGTTAAAATGACAAATCCAACATCACATAGACGTTTAGTGTTAGAAAGTTCAATCTCCTTAACCAACCCTTCGAAATTGTAAGTAACTCCAGAAAATTGCACACAGACCGGCCAACTTCCCATGACTGGAAAACGTTGGAGTCGGAACTTTGCAATGCAAATTTCAGCTCAAGAAGGATTTGGAGTTCGCCGGAATGAACACGGCAGAGCATAGAAAATAGAAAGAGGAAGAAGATAGTAATTGCCAGCGACATACCGAAAAATCTACGCTTTCGCCGGAGGAGGAGACTTCTTTTTATCTCCCCTGTTCTCGTGTTCTCAGCGTCTAGGATGAGACGCCGCAAAATTTCACTGCGTCTGGTGGTCTCTAGCTATCAGAGACCACGAAAATTCGCAGTCTCTAATAGCTAGAGACCACCAGCTCCATAATGGAAAACCCAGACACCGCGAACGAGCTTCAGCACGCCTAGACACAATAATTTTTGCTGTGTCTTCGAGTGGGCGACGACGCGACATGGGCGACTTTTACTTGTGCGAAGGCGAGTAATTAAAAGCCAAAACTTTGCGGATCGTGAGTTGTTCTGTTGATTCTGGCGACTTCTTCCCTCAGAAAATCAGAACGCCGAAGCGGGGCGTTCCGGCGTCCGGAAGTTGGCACCAGCTTTTTCACTGTAAAACGTTTACGTAATGTTGGATTTGTCATTTTAACATGCGTGAGTGGTTAACTTGTTAAAAAAAAATACCATAGTGGTTGACTTGTCATTGATCTCAAACTACGATGGTTGATTTGTCATTTACCCTTTTATTTAATATATAAATAATTATAATATAATGGATAATTAACAAAGAAAACATTGAATTATCGAAAATAAAATAGACAAATATCTTTGTCACGTTTTCTGTTAAAAATTTACTGTAGCCGTTGTGAAAAGTAAATCCTATCAATTCCGCATAGGAAATGTGTATTGAGCTTCGAAAAGTAAGTCTAATAAGATTTATTTTCTTTTTCGTTGCGGAAACTAGGATTGAGTCGGTGAATAATAAGTATGAAGCTGATATTAAAAATTGTTGGATTATTGTATCTAAAAGCATATATTTCTACGCATTGATTGATCTGAGAATAAAAGGCACGTTTTTTGTAATGAAACTAATATTTTGCAATAGAATGTAAATATCTGTTGCGGAAAATACCCTTTCTACAGTAGATACTTGTTTTCCATTGATGAATGTAAGACCTTAGAATAAGACTTACTTTTCGCAGTGGAAGACATATTTTTGATACGAAAAATATCTTTTATGTAACGACCCTATTTTTATTTACTTTAAAAATCGTATAAATTTAAAGCTTTTCTTTTTATAAAAAAGTCAAAGTATTTTTCTTTTATTAAACTCAATCATTTAAACTCTTTACTTCAAACATTTATCAATTGCAGCGAAAGTAATAAAATCTTTTTCTGAACGCAGTGGAATTAAACAAGCATTAAAGAATATTAAATAATTTACAAACTCTTTTACAAATAATTTTCATTTAATTCTTTAGCCCAGCCAGCCACAAGATTCACCCATGCAAATCCTTCATCGACTGCCTCTTAGTCTGTTCACCTGTGCGTGTACCTACATCGCAAGACTTAACTAATGACCCTAAGACTCAGTAAGTGATATAAAATAAAAGGTATGATGCACATGTCATGCAACTTTTAAATCTCTTTTCGTTTTCTATTTCTATTTCTTTTCTTTTACCGTTTTCTTGATCTTAACTTTGCTTTATCTTGACTTTACTTTACTGTTCATTTCTTTACTTGATCTTTATTTTACTTTATCTTGAAAGGCATTGGAGATGTCTAAACTTGACGAGGAGGAGCAACCAACTCAACCTCACATCCCCAGATGACCCCTTTATATTTTTCTTTATCTTGAAAGGCGTTGGAGATGTCTAAACTTGACGAGGAGGAGCAGTCAACTCAACCTCATCCCCAGACGACCCCGTTTATGTTTGTTGTTGTCTAAATCTTGAAAGACATTGGAGATGTCTAAACTTGACGAGGAGGAGCGATTAACTCAACTTCACATCCCCAGACAATCCCGTTTATGTTTATCTTTATCTTGAAAGTGTTAGCGATGTCTAAACTTGAAGAGGAGGAGCGGCTAAACCCACCTCACATCTCGTCACACCCATTTACATTCATTTCTTTACGTTTCACAACTGTCTTGTTTCTTCTTTGTTTCCTTCTTGTCATTTTGTAATCGTTTTGTTTCTTCTTTGTTTCCTTCTTGTCATTTTGTAATCGTTTTGTTTCTTCTTTATTTCATTTTCAAAAGTATGCATGGAAACCATTTTCGTATCTTTTGAAAACTATGATGCATGATGCTCATGAATGCATACATTCTCTATTAGAGGAATTTAATAAAACAACCAACATACAATTCACAGATCATGCTTATAAATTGTAGACTTGCTTATAAAAACAGTAAACAACGAAATACGCTATTTAAAACTATAAACACTGAAATATGCATCTCCTATTCTTGCGATGTAGGGCTCTAAGGATCAAAGCACATGCGTATCACTTACCTGGCGTCCCTAGCACGGTTCAAAAATTAACGTTGTCCTTTTTCTCTTTTATACCTTCAAAATAATTATTATTTATTTATTAATATTTTTATCAATTATGAACCTCAACTTTGATACCGTTATTTTCATTTATTATTTAATAATTTAATTATCGCTTAACGAATTTCTATTAATTTATCTTCATTAATTTCATGGTTAATAAACGAATAACTTTAATTTATACATTTTTCCTTAAATCACAATTGTCCAATTTAACCAATATTTATTCATTAATAACAATCACTGAATTTTCATAAATCTTAACGCTTAACAAATCTCATTAGTCAACTTAATTACTTAGCAACCTCGCAATAACAATTCCAATATCTTAACACGTGCAACGAAAATAACAATAGCCCACAACAGTTGCTCATTTCATCAATGTTACATGACAATACAGAGAACTTACTCCACAAAACCGTACAGTAACAATTGTTTAACAATAATAATTATGAACCCTATATATTCACAGCTATCCAAACGATAACTAATAGAGCACATTTATTTATTCTTTTTATCTGGTTAGAAAGGCTGTAGATAAATTCTCCAAATGTACAGAGCATGTATTAACGTGTAGAATACTTAACTTAATTCACACAGTACATGAATTTAATCCGACACATGCTGATGAACAATATATCTCATATCACTACATTCCTCTTAACTTAGCACTTTAATCAGCTACAAAGCAATAGAGAAATAGCTTAACTATAACAGGCCTAACAATTCCAAATATTGAAATCAAAGAGGGAGCTTATATCCAGTTACTATCCATCCAATGAAATCTGTCACAAAATAATTTCCCAAAATAATGGACTAACATTTTATATTTTTCCAGATTAACTTCATCTCTTAAGTGTAGAGCTTCAACAATTTAATCCTAACACAATTATCATTCAAAATCAAGACTCAGAATATAATTCTAATCAACAGGGCATTATCCAATCCATGTCTAGCAATTAATATTTAAGATGCAGAACTAAACTCTAATTCAACAGAGATTAAGAATCCATCCGAGTCAAATGAGTAAGAATTTAAAATGTAGAACCAATATTCAGCAGGTTATTTTCCATAACATCAACCGAGCATGCACTAATTCACCAACCAATTCCACAACAGAGAACATATCCACAATTTCAGACATAAAATCAACAATAAAACTCAGTAGAACCGACAGAAGGCAATTCCAATCAGGATGCTTATCCAATAGCTCAACCAAAACTTAACATTAATAAAGCAATTATACCACAAAATCCATAACAAAGATGGGGAAACTCCTTACCAACAGACACCCGGAGTTAACTCTTTCCTATTCTCCTTCTATTTCCTCTTTCCCCGCATCCCCATCACTCTGTAATTTTACAGAGTACCTCCTGCTACACTTCACTGCTGCCATTCATATATATCCGAGGAGAAGACTTCTACGCTGGTGGATAATTGTACACTTCAAGGAGGGAGGTCTAACCAGCAAGAGCCGCGTGAAAAGCCCTCAGCATCTTCTGAAGAATCACGTGGAGATGGCTAGGGGAGTTGCTGGAGGAAAACTAGCTCCGGTCCGGTTCACCCTCCCCTGCCATCACGTTCGCCCCCCGCCATCACTGTCGTCATCAATTCATTCACTAAATCGCCCAACACAGAGTCGAGTTACTCGACAATCATCAATTGAAACACTTACCTTGGACAACCACGAAGAGGAACGCAGCCCCGTGGTAACACGGACAGGTGATTCGCAACAACCCGGGAGCTCCAACCCGTGCCCTAGCCGTGGCACACCCGCGACGTCGCTAGCAGCACACTGAGCCTGGAGTTGCACACCGAACCCGAGCCATCGCCGTCGTCCGTCGCCATCTTGCTCGTCGTCGCCTTCTCTTCTCCTTTGATCACTCTCTCGCTCCCTGTTTCTCTTGGCTCTCACTCGTTTCCCCCCCCTCCCATCTCTAAAATTTCATTTGTTTTTTTCAATTAACCAAGAAGCAGACCACGTGAACAGACCATCCACGAACCAAACCGGTTCAACTCTCATATTACTTCAATTTTCCTTTATTTTTAATTTCTCACAATCTCATTCCCTTTTAATTTATAATTTTACTTTATTTATTTTAATTTCTTTAACAAATCGATAATTATTAAATATACGTATCGTATATTAATTGACCCAAATTTTTCTCGACTTATTCTAAATATTGATTATTAACGAATATTACGGGTCCAATTTAAATTTCCCAATTTCATTTCATAAACTAATTTTTCATTAAATAAATCTTTGATTATTATCCAAATATTTTCCCCAATCAATTTCCTTATCAAATAAATCTTAATTATCCTTAATTAATTATGTTACAAAAATTGGGGTATTACATTTTATGCAGTGGATACTTATCTTTGGCTGCGTAAAATAAATCTTTGACTACAACTACTTTATGTACGGGTTTGTTACGAAAAGACAATCTATCCACTGCGGAAAACAAATTTAAATTTTTAACGCAAAACGTGACAGTGATGTTTGCCTAATTCATTTATCATAGTTCAATATTTTATTTATATAGTAAAAATTGTTTAGTAGTTATCTTATCGCTGGCCTTATAGTTCAGAATTTTTTTTGTTAATTACCCAAATATTATATTAGGAATTCACATGTAAAAACGCTGTAAAAACACAAATCTCAAAATTTCAAATATTTGAGTATGGCACTTGTTCTCAAAAATATTAGGTCAGGCAAAGTGTACATGATCACCTCGAGAATATATATTCATAACTTTAGTTACGTCAAACACAAAATGTTACTAATTATCAAAATTTAATTAGTTTTTTTTTTTTTATCAAAACACCCAAGAAAGTGATTTTTACAATACTTCTTAAAATTAATTAGAACAAGAACAAATGATATGAACTTATTTGTAAAAAGCTTAGGGGTATTTGATTTCATCGGGTATTTAATTCCTATATCTTCTCGTATCTAAGTTATATTTCAAATAAGTTTTTGCACAATATTTTTATGTCCTAGCAAGTAATTCAATTAAAATATGAGTATCATTTGGTAATGTCACTGAATATTTAAAACGCTATTTTTGGTTTGGATTGACCAGAATTCGATTGTGTTAGTTAAACTACTGAGATCAACTCGGTTAGTATTAAAATTTGGTAACTCGAGTTTTATTGGAATTCAAGTAGAAGGGGGTACTTTTCAAGAATGTGTTATATTAGAGAAGGATTGAGTTCATAAGCTCGAGACCTTCATGGATTTTTTTTTATTTTCTATTTTTGCATATTTCTTTTATGGTCTTTTTTTTGCATATTTTGTTGCGCTTACAAAAATCATACATGTACTCTCGATTTTGATATAGTTAATTTATCTATTATGCCTATTGTTAGAGATCGAATGATAACCAGAAAAAAAAAACGACGTGAGACATTAGATTTTTGTGGACGAGTAAAAACTACTGGCAGAGAAGCAAATCTACTATGAAGATCAAAATACAACAGTGAGTTCTATGACTCTATCTTACATCAATTTATAGAAAAAATAAAACTCTAAATGAGATCTACAAAGTTGGCCCACTAGTCCGGCGCAATAGAATTTGAGTCACACTAAAATCTGACGCCTATAATTTTTAGTAGTTAGAGATCTTCATTTTATTCCGTATTGGCATTTGTTTATAACATAAACAAGATATTTTTAGGGTCAACTTTGTTCTACAAATCTAGTTTACGGTCTTTACAGGTGCGTTAGCTTGGCGACCTATAAAGCTTTTAGTTATGACGATGTTTGCTCTTGTGACTAATGGCTCAGCCTGAGTAAATGGCCGTTGACTGAGCTTGCAAATTTTTTGCTATACCAGGCTGGCTGGGCTCCAGCCCGATCAGAGATTCAGAGTAGGGCCCGTAGGGCCGTCCCAGACTAGCTGCTGGGTGCACTTATGGCTGGGTGACCCTAAGATTTTGAGCTATTATTTTATATTTTTTAAAAAATAAAATTTGCGGGAAGCCATGAATAATTTAATATTTTATTAATTATTAATTATCTATGGCCATAGCTTGTGCCATTTGCTGACTTTGTAGTTTTAAGTAAAAATCCAAGCAAACGGAACCACATCGTCGGAGCTAAATCTACAACGACCGACTATCAGCTGCTACTGGGGATGCGATTTAGAGTGAATCCATCGTTGCACAATTAACGCAGCTGCCAACATAGGAATGCGTGGGGTCTGACGAGCCGATAAAAAATGTATTAATCCATCTGCGAAATCCATTAATGGCGCATTCAATGCTCCAAACTAACCCTTTCGCCTATAAAACATAGCTACCTTCTTCCTCCCCCACCCAGAAGGGAAAATCACATAAAAAACGGGAACTAGAAACGATGGCCGATGAGAAAGGAGAAAAAGGCCTCAGAGTTGCAGAAGATAGATCTGCTATGGCGTCGGCGAGGAACGAAGAAGAAGAAGAGGAGATAACGAAGAGCAGCCTCCGCACCACCGAAGCTTTGCTGCGTCTGATTCCGATGTCGCTCTGCGTCGTCTCTCTAGTCATCATGCTTAAAGACTCTCAGAATTCCGGCGACTATGGCTCCCTTTCTTACTCCGACGTTGGAGCTTTCAAGTATGAATCAAATCCTCTTCTTCTCCTTTCAAATTTTTTCTTTTTCACTAACTGATAGAAAGATCGATCATATACAGATGAATAATCGTTATATCATCACTTAGAATTGGTAATTAAAGCTTTAGTCGGAGCAGGTATTTGGTGCATGCAAACGGGATATGTGCAGGGTATTCTCTTCTGTCAGCAGTAATTGCAGCCATGCCTCGTCAGTCTACGCTTTCCAAAGCCTGGACCTTCTTCTTCCTGGACCAGGTTTCTTCTCAATTTCTTTGATTTTCTAACTTATAGTAACCTAAATTTCAACTTCATATTTACTATTTGTGTAATACAAGTAATAAAAGATATTAAATTCAACAATTTATGTATAATAAAAAATGATGAATTAACCTGTTGGTGTTATTTGAATGGGTTGAAAACGACTTCTGCAATCTTGATCCCAAAAACAATTAAATCGAGGGTAAGTGTAATTTAGTTTCTATATTATGGTTAAGTGAATAATGATGCCCTAAATAATTTTTTGAGCAAAAGAACTCTTGTTTTTTGGATTATTAGCAAAATGATTTCTGCCATAATAAATTTTGTTAACTTTTTTGCATTTTTTCGGAGGTGGTGATAATTTTTGTCATGCCTTGCGAGAGACCCAAGATAAAATAGAGAGCAATCTAATCAAAAAGCAAACTAAACTGCCTAACCCTTATGTTAAATTCTTTCAGGTAACAGTAGAAAATTTAAATAAAAGTAAAAGCCACAACGTAATAAAAACTATGCTACAGTAAATATCAAATTGAGACATCAAAGATAATGTGGTAATACTAATACATATAATAACTATGCTAGAAATAAAAATAAAATAAAAGTCTAACAAAAGTAATTATTTAATAAATGTTTAACTTCACTAAGGTCTAACTCTCAAAGTAAAATTAAAAACTAGAGAACTAAGCATCAAGCATACTCTTACGTCAACTACTGAGAATTTTCCTGATTCATATCTAATAGGAAGAGTTATTTGGGATGAGTAGATAATTCTTAGTAAGAATAGATTTAACAATTGGTGTTAGTGTAAAGAAAAATATGAGCATGTCAATATAAAATATTTTATAAAAATTAAGTATAAAACATGGAGAAATGCAAATTTCAAAATATTCCCCTATAGTGAGGAATATATATAAAACACATTTTTACTGTATAAAATTTCAATGAAAATAGAGTTATTCAATGTGGCAGCTTGTCTTGTGACGACAATGATAGACCAAGTGAGAGTCTGACTTATATTAGTGAGATTCATAATCCTACATTGCTTAGGAGAGTGAAAAATGCATGGTTTATAAGTAGGTCCTCCCTATCCAGTACAACGTGTTTTGGGCTAGTCTCAAGAACAAAAATCGTGAGGGGTTCAACAAAAAACAAATAATATTGTATTGAAAGTACTAATGATGTTACAAATATATAAAAACAAAATCCAACTGATTGTGTGGCCAACGAGGACGTCGAGCCTCCAAGTGGGGAGATTGTAGTAGCTCGCTCTATGAAGAAAAAATGATTCAAGTGAGAGTCCGAATTATACTAGTAGGAGTATACATTTCCATATGACAAAAACAATAATAACAACAATCGCAAAGCCACGAACGACCATGATCACGTTTAGGGTTTTGCGCCTAGAGACACAACATGCGCAACTATCTCATTGCTCTAATTCACAAACAAATACATTCTCTAATGGTAAAATGTGCATAAAATAATATTTGTACATGGGTCGATCAAATTTGGTTCATAGACCAAAATGATTTATAAAGTAATATGTTTACTTGAAGAAAACATGTATGGTGAAAAATACATATATAATATAAAAATCTACAAGCCACAAATATGAGAAGATATATTAAAATAATGTATTAGAAATTAATGCAACACTTGACATAAAAAAATAAAAATTTTCCTTATATGGGTCTACCAAAGCTAAGCAGTGTCCAGAAAATTTAAGGAAGTCTAAATTTCACGTGAAGACTTAGGATCTACATATATAAACACGTATCAATATGCATTTCTAGTCATTCAAAAGCTTGTTGAAACTCATAATCAGGTATAAACCAACTCAAAGATCTTACAGAAGTAATCGCACAAAAATTCAATCTTAAAATACAATTAAGTTGACTCTGGAAGTGCTTAGTCGTCAGAACCAGTCGTTCCAAGGTTTGGTCGAGCAAACCGGTTGACCAGGAAATCTCCCAGTCGATTGGATTTATGCTCCGATCGACCGCTACAGTGAGAAACTACCTCCGATTTTGAAAAACTTCAATTTTTTTTCAAAAGGCCAACTTGGCAAGATTTCAAAATGACACCAAAGGTAAATTATTTCAATTTCGTGCAAGAATCTCCCATGCATACCCATCAATTTAAACTTTACAACCACAAATCATGAATTCTTGTTTTAAAAACCTAAACTTCAATAATACTTACAGAAATTAATAGATTTCAACATACTTTCATTGATTCCTTTTGAATTTCCTCACTCTCTAACCAAATTTAATCAGATATCTATAATTGAAAATCTAAAATTTTTCGATATATGGCTAATGAAGGGAATTTCAATCCAACATAGCTTCTAATACTTTTACAGACATGCCAAGCAAAAAGATTCTGTTATTCAATTAGCTGCATCATATTTGGTGTTATAATTTACAGCTGTTAACCTACGCCATTCTGGCTGCTGGAGCAATATCAATGGAAGTGCTGTATTTGGCCTACCATGGCGACCCAAGCATAACATGGAGCTCCGCCTGTGGCTCCTTCAGCACCTTCTGCAGCAAAGCCACTGCCGCCATTGCCATCACCTTCGCTTCCGTCGCCTGCTTTGCTGTTGTCTCTCTCTTGTCCTCCTACAAACTCTTCAGCCGATACTCTGCTCCTGTTGGCCATCACCCAACCAAATCGATCGAATGCTTGTCGTATTCGTAAAAACCCAGATTAAAATAGGATCTTCTCAGAACTATCAATGGCTGTATATTGTTCTTTTGGTGGTGTTTTTCTTTTCTTCTGAATGTTTGAGGTTCTACTATATAATATGTGCTAATTAAAATAATGAAGTTTCCTTTTTTCTGATTTATTTTTATTTAGTTATATACACTGAAAACCTTAATCTCCAAAAGAATTTATTAATTACATTGCAAATACTTTGCATATGGTACAAACAAGTTGTCTACCCCACACACACAATAGTTGACGTTGAATTGGAAGGATCTACGAGCTGGATTGATACTTCTGGTAACAAATCTTGTTCATTTCCCTTTAATATATAAGAAGAATCTATGAGTTATGTGTAGCGTGACACATCACACAGTAATAAATAGTAAATTTGACGTTTATGTTGGGAGCATGTGTGGAAACCAATTCCTAAATTTGCTCCAAATTCATGAAAGTGAAAAGAAAAGACATGGAATGAGAGGAAAATGCCAGCCTGATATACAGCACAGGCTATGTCGTCTGACTAATCATAGATAATTGACCATTGCACGGAACTCTCTCTCTCTCTCTCTAGAATAGAAATAATGAAAGAAAGAGAGAATGAATATATAGGAAAAGAAAAATATAATTTAACATTAATATACTTGAATATTCAAGTTTATATGTCACATCAAAACATAGTTTATTTCTTTTAAAATATAGTTTATCACCATACATTTAATAAATTTACTTGTCTTCTAATTGATTTTTTTAATAGAATAAACGTTTAATTTTTTATGGTAAATAATTTAGACAACGTTGTTGAAATTATTATTAAATGACAAAGCGTTTTGTGGATGTTATTTTGTTAAAATAAGGGCAAATGACGAATCAATCTTTTATATTTTACTATTAATAATAAGTCAATCACTAAAATATTTTTACTAATAATTTAATTATTAAATTATAAAAAATAGATAGAGCAAACACCTTAGTTATGTTTTTCATTAAAAAGTATTGTCGTTCTGCGGCGGATTGTTACATTTTTTGCCCCGAAATATTATATTTCAAAATAAAATGATTATAGTTGGTTGTTCTGCGGCAAAACATTATAATTTTCGCCGCTAAAAAAATAATTTTCAGCCACAGCGACGGAACGCCAAATAAGAAATAGAAAATTTTCCTTAAAGGAAAATTTCTTTATTTCATTTTGTCTTTCCTTCTTTATTTTCTCTAGAGGAAATAAGGAAAATTTGAGGAAAGAAGGCAATTAAAAGAAATTTACATCTTTTCTCTTAGTGAAAAAAGGAAATCTTTTCATTCTATCTTTTTATTTTTTATTTTTTCATTCTGCAGCAAAATTTCGTCGTTCCGTTGCAGATTGATGTTGTTCTGCTGTGGACTTTCCTCATTTCGCAACGAATGAAAGACAAAACAAATTTTCCATAAAAGACAAAACAAACAGAACTTCATTTTTCTGGAACAATTTAATCTTTGTATTTTCGGTCCTTGCTAGCCAAAGTTTAGATCAAGTCAAACAATAGATAAGGAAGTAAAATCAGTAGCCAAAAGTGCATTTGCTAAACTCAGATTTTACATTTGGCTTTGCTTAGTTACACTCATACCATATCCATCAAAACATATGTAAAAGAAATGAATGTAGATTGTGAGAAAATCAAATGAGAATAAGAAAATATTAGATAGGTAAGATCTAAATACATTTTGATCAATTTTCCCAATATGCTCATAGGACTAGTTATATGTGTGCTATGATTTTTTATGATTATGTTGTTAATGATAGTAACATTTTTAGAAAAATAGAAGTAGCTTTCAAATAAACCCACTTTGTACAACTACATTTTAATATTTTATATTTTAATTTAATTTGATTTATTTATGTGTAGATCACTCATTGTTTTTATAAAAGAAAATCAAAGTCATTTGCTTATATAAAATAAATAATATAAATTAAATTTGTCTTTTTTAGATGAGAGTTATTATAAATGAGAGTCGTTGGTGATTTACAACACATTAACAAATGATTTCCAGTAAAGAAAATGAAACATAGAAAACACACAAAAGAAGAACATCAAATTTAACGTGGTTCGGATAATATATCATACATTCACGAATCAAGATTAATGTACATTTTATTTACCGATCAAGAAACAAAACGGAGTTCATCCAAGAAATTACAGACTCCAGAAATCAAAAACGAAGAAAAGCTCTCCTAACCCTAACTCTCTTTGCATCTCTCTTTCTCCCCGAAAGACCCAATCTAAAACTAAACTAAAGGTGTTAATCATAGTCACCCTAACCAACCACTTAATTAAAGACTATAGGCCAGTCGTACACCTCTTAACCGAGAAGCACACCTCAATAATTTGAGTATGGCACATGACTCATGTGCATTCACTAAACTGAACTAAACATTACAATTCTCTACCTTGGTTCAGATATCTTAAAACAATAGAGAACACAACTTGTAAATTCAAATAGGACAAACACCAACCAAATTTAAACAAAATTTAAACTTGGTAACAGACAAAATTTTTTGTCAATGCATCCACTGGATTTTTTTCAATGGCAATCT
Source organism: Begonia loranthoides (assembly GCA_022433065.1). NCBI lineage: Eukaryota > Viridiplantae > Streptophyta > Magnoliopsida > Cucurbitales > Begoniaceae > Begonia > Begonia loranthoides. Next base: position 21,965,182 of record CM039477.1, on the reverse strand, counting down.
TCTCTACATGAATTTCTCTATCTTCAATCTTTTCTCTGATGAAGAACAACCGTATATCAATGTGTTTTGTTCTCTCATGGAATACAAGATTCTTCATCAAGTAGATTGCAGATTGGCTATCACAGTGGATTGTAATATTAGAGCTCTCAATTTCCAGTTCAGAAGCCAATCCCTTGAGTCAGATCCCTTCCTTGAATGCCTCAGTTGCAACAACAATTTCAGCTTCTGTGGTAGAAAGAGCAACACCTTTCTACAAACTAGATTCTCAACTAACAGAACCATCAAACACAGTAAAAGATAAAACCAGAAGTTGAACGTCTAGATTCAACATAGCCAGCATAATCAGCATCCATAAATCCAGTGATAGTAGCAATATTTAGTTTATTATTTCTAAAGCATAAACCAAAATTCAAAGTGTTTGAAATATATTTCAGCAGCCATTTTAATGCATACTAGTGTGATTTACCTGGATTAGCCATAAACCTGCTGACAACACTTACTGAATAGGCAAAGTCTGGACGTGTACACACCATGGAATACATGATGCAACCCATAATATTTGCATAAAGAATCTTGTTCATGTATTATTCTTCTTCCTTTGTTTTTGGTTCCTGTTCTTTAGACAATCTAAAATGATTAGCAAGAGAAGATAAGACCGGTTTTAGATTAGAAAAATCAAACTTGTGTAAAACACGTTTTAAGTAGTTTCCTTGAGTTAAACAAAGAGTCTTTAATTCCCAATTTCTCAGTATATCAATACCCAAAATTTTCTTTGCATTTCCAAGGTCTTTTATGTCAAATACCTTCCCCAAATCTTGCTTCAATTTCCAAATTTCAGATTTATCTTTCCCTGCTATTAGAATATTATCTACATATAACAAAACAAAAATTCTATTTTCTTTACAGTTTTTAAAGTAAACATAAATATCAAATTTGCTTCTCATAAACCTAACACCAGTAATGAATTCATCAAATTTTTTATTCCACTATCTAGGTGATTGTTTCAATCCATGTATCAATTTTTTAACAAACAAACCTTATTTGGATTGGTTACCTCAAACCCTTTTGGTTGAGCCATTAAAATAGACTCCTGTAAATCTCCGTGAAGAAAAGTCATCTTCACATCCATCTGTTCAAGCTCAAGATCTTGCAAAGCAACATTTGACAACAAAACTCGAATAGATGTTAGTTTAATTATAGGTGAAAATATTTTAGTAAAATCAATACCTTTATGTTGGGTAAAACCTTTTGCCACTAACCTGGTCTTGTACCTGGGTTTTCAACCCCTGTTATTCCTTCTTTTAGCTTGAAAATTCATTTAGAACCAATTACTTTCTACTGTCCAGAATTTTCAACTAATTCCTAAGTGTTATTTTTAATCAGGGAATCCATCTCTTCTTTCATAGATGCAATCCACAGATCCTTGTCATCTCTGGATAATACTTCAGAAAAGAAAAGAGGTTCTGCACTTTTCAAATCCTAAGCTACATGCAGAGCATAAACTGTGATATCTGCTTACCCCAATCTCTGAGTTGGTTTAATAACCCTCATAGACCGGTCCCTGGTTAATTGATAGTCCATAGTATCATCTTCAATAGTAGTATCAATACTAACAGCTTGCTGATTTTCTAAAGGATGGACAGTGTCTTTAGCATCTTCTTCAGATTCATTGCTTTCAAGCTCCACCTCAATAGAAGAACTCTCTTTTAATCTAGGAAACATATCCACAATTGATTTCAAAGGAAAATGTTGCTCATTGAATGCAACGTCACGGGTGATGATAATTTTTTTTTGATTTGATTCAATGGACCAAAGTCTATATCATTTGACCCCTTCTGGATATCCCAAAAAAATACACTTTATTGCTTTTGGCTTTAGTTTTCCTTGTCTCAGGTGTGCATAGGCAGCACACCCAAATATCCTTAAATTTCCATAATCTGCAACATATCCATACCAAGCTTCAAACGGTGTAATGAATTTTAAAGCAGCTGAATGACACATATTTATCAAACAAATTGCTATTTTTATAGCTTCTACCCAAAACGTCCTTGAAAGTCAAGCAATTAGAAGCATACATCTAACTCTATCCAAAATAGTCCTATTCATTCGCTCAACAAGTCTATTTTGATGAGGAGTGTAGTTGACTGTATGATGTCGCATAATCCCTTCTTCATGGCAGAATTTGTTAAACTTCTTGGAACAGAATTCCATTCCATTGTTTGTTCTTAATTTCTTAATTTTTTTTGCCTGTTTGTTTTTTTGCAATGATTTTCCAAGTCTTGAAAATCTCAAATACTTGATCATTTGATTTTATACAAAAAACTCATGTTCTTCTTGAAAAATCATCTATAATTGTAACAAAATAGGTAGCACCTCCCTTTGAGGGAACCTTTTCTGGCCTCCAAATATCAGAATGAACATAATCTAATATCCCCTGTGAACCTTGAGTAGAAGTTGAGGATGTTTTATAAGGATGAAAGTTTTCTAAGATATATCTAAGATGTCATGTAGTAAAATGAGCTCACCAATAGGATGGTGCCACATGTCAAGATAAAGCAAGTAGCTGGAAGTGTAAATAATAATAAGATTATTGATAAAGTGGTCTTTTGACCTCAATAGTTGAAGTTGAAGCTGTAATTGAATAGGAGCTCTCTAAAAAGTCCCCTTCTTATCTAAAGAAGATGGGGAGACTTGGTTGACAAATAAAGAATAAGTGAGAAAGAAGAAAAGAGGAAACATAGTTATTGAGAGAGAAGCTAGAAGTTAAAGGTGGAAGTGTGATTTTTAGTTGAATCAAAAGGAAAGAGTGTTCATAACGTTAAGGCGATTTAAAAGAATAAAGTGAAAAAAGAGTTGAAGTTTGAAAGCTTATCAAAGCTCGAAAATGTTGAAATCCATGTAAGTAACTCTAATCCTTAAAGAAGTAGAATTTGAGGTAATCTGCAAGTTACAAGTGGTGATTTTAGATTAAAAATTGTTGAAATTCTAATACTAGATGTTTTGGGTCATTGATAATGCAATATTGGTTGGTTTTGAGTGGAATTAATATTGGAGAAAAATGATAAATGTTGTAGGGTTTTAACAAATTTCCTCGAGTGCAATTGTTTGGAATATTAAAATAAAATTTTTTTTTATGGGAGCAGGTATTCACAGAAGTGTGAGTATCTGTGGAAGTGTAAATATTCGCGGAAGTGTGAGTATTTGCAGATGTGTTAGTGTTAATTGTTTATTTGAAAAAATAAAATTATATATTGCATTAAGTAGAAAAAATAATAATTGAGGTATCCACGGAAGTGAGTATTTGTGGAAGTGTGAATATCCGCGGAAGTGTGAGTATCCGCAGATGTGTTAGTGTTAATTGATTATTTGAAAAAATACAATTATATATTGCATTAATTAGAAAAAATAATAATTGAGGTATACCCGTGGAATGAGGTGTCTGCAGAAGCATTGGTATCCGTAGAAGCGTAGGTGTTCACATAAGTGTTGGTGTCTGCAGAAGCGTTAGTGTTTGTGGATGTGAGGTGGAATCCGCGAAATAAGGTTTTCATGGAAGCATTAGTGTCCACGAAATTGTGGGTGTCTGTGAATAGTTGGTTTTGAAAGGACACGTGGCCGCGTATTAGATGTGTTTGCTAAAAATTAAAGTGTGGGATGGATATCTGCAACAGAAGTGTAGGTTTTCGCAAGTGTAAGCGGATACTTGGTTTCAGAAGGACACATGGCCATGCATTAAATGTGTCCACATAAAATTTAAGTGTAGGACATATATGCGCAGTCAACGTGCAACTTTCTATAGTGAGTGTATAAGTTTCTACAAACGGATATGTGAACATTTGTGGATTAATTAGTGTGGACATCTGAAAAATGAGTAATGATTCTGTGATATTTTAGAGCAAACGTCTGGACCCAATGGATTAAGAACATTTTATTTAGGTTCTAAATCAATTGTTTTAACCATTACATAAATCATTTGAGAATAATTTGACTCATGAGTAGCCCCCGATTCCCTAGGAAACCACGCCACGAATTGGATTCTCTGCCAGGAGAACGATCACAAACTATAGTGGAAGCTCACCATTCACACATGCGTACGCACAATTTGATCACATAAATATAAAATCCAACCCGAACAAGCAAGTTATAAACTATTATTTGTTTAAAAAACATTACCCAAATTTATTTTACAACCATGTGCCAAATTAAAACTAAATACGTCAAAATAAAAACTCAAACTCTCACACTGGGCCTAAGTTGTGAAAACTCTGATATTCTATAGATCTATACCTTTTTGTTCTTAAGTTGCTACCACCTATTCTTGAAAAACATAATAAAGAACCACGATGAGCGTTTTTGAGCTCAGTAAGAACAATAATATAAGGATTCAATAAACCATACCAATATCACAACTAACAATGTACTAGCATAACATGATTAGTCCTCACATCCTTAACTTCTAATATGTAACTTTTGATTGACTCTTATGATCATACATCCCATGATCTATGTTTTATCTTAGATCTTTAGATATTTATAATTAATATCTCAACTATGTTATACACTTCTTTATATAAGAAGTGTTTAGTACATATATATAAATGCTTAGGCCTATGATTTAGGTAACCATAGCATACCTTTCCTAATTATCATGTTCAATTACTTTTCATGCACAACTTATTCTCATAGGTATTTAATAATTAAATACTTCCATCACAAATCTCTTATGCTATCCCAAATAAGACCACCACTCCATGAATAACATACTCCATATATCTTATGAATCTTACACTCAATTTCCATACATGTTATACCCTTTAAGCACCTTTAAACTCAATAGAATACTTATTCTATAATTTTTTTTCATCATTCCAATGTGATTTCCCATGCTATGAATCACGTGTTCTATTATGGTCTATCTATTACCATTACTATTTAGATATTTCCACTTAATGTCTAATTCTCAAACCATCTCTCATATTCTTCTAGGGTTTATCGAACACCAATACTAGAAATTTCTAATACATGTCTAATCTCAAGCTATTTAGACATTTACAAGGTATGTCTATCATAAACTATAACTCAAATACATAATTCTATATATGAAGGACTTTCTTATTTCTAGACATTCTAATTAATGTCTATCTCAAACTATCTAGACATTTATATTTAATATTTCTCACAAATTATCTAGACATTTTTATATAATATCTTTCACAAATGATTCCTCTATATGAATAAATTCCTCAATATTGTGTATATATAAATGCTTAGACTCATGATATAATAAATCATAGTCTAGATTTCTTAACAATCCATTTTATATAACCATCTATCTATGTCATTCCATGACCCATAATTATACAACCTATATGAAACGTGCATGAAAGTATACCACTAATCTCTTTTCATAACGATGCAATGATAATGAGAATTAGTGCAATGCTCCATTTTATTTTAAATAGTCGTATTATTTAACAAGTACCGTTTATTAACATCTATGTGAATGTCAACATTTATGTGACTATCAACTTGAATGATCAAACGCCATCATATGTCGAGTCACACAAGATCATGAACCCACAAAACTAGCCACTGTCTCCAATAAGTGCGTCCATGAATATAAAAATCTTTGGAGGGCTAGGATTTCTCAACCCAAGAGGGACTCACAATCACTTCTTTACTATTTACCATTTTACATAAGTCACACAATACATAGCTTGACAAGATATATTGGGTTCCTCTATGATCAATAATACCACCTAGATAATATTTTCATACGTACAAATATTTCCATGATGCATGATTTGGCATCCTCAATATGCATATATTGAATGCATATAAAACATAATAATGCATGTAATATGAATCATGCAAATCTTGTTATTAAACATACACAAGTGATGCATGATTTAGTGTCATACATTGTAACGTCTCCAGTCCTCTTCGTACAATATTTTTGGCTATAGATCGAAGCCCGCACAGTTTTGTCCTTAGGGTTAGCCTAAAATGCATTATACTAGGTAGAGAGAAGAACCCTACTTATAAACCATGCATTATCTACTATCCCTGTAAAATTCGAGGAGTTGTATTTACTTCTAGGTTCTATTTGGAATTCTAAATTTGGTTTCCGGGTTGGGACTCATGGTTGTCTTAAGGAGCCATTTTGGATTCTAGTATTGTGTAAGACTTGTTTGTTATCCCTGTTATGATTGATGAGATGTTGACAGCGACCTTGTTGTAGGTTCTGAAGGTGTTAGATGTTTCAACCTTTCACTTACGACAACACGTGGAGCTGGTTCTCGATAAGGGTGTCGTGGTTACCATCGAGATAGGGATCTTTATGCTTTCTGCACTGCATTGCATCATGGTTTTCAAAACTACTATTTTGTGGACTACCACACCTGAAAACCTGACGGGGACTATTTGACAGCATGTCAGTTTTTATTATTAGTATATTTTCTCACGTTTACATTTCGTACATAGTTAACTGCTTATAATTGCATAGATATTGATGATGTGATTTCTGTGCTTGTGTTTGGGGAATGAATCCTCTTGATGCTTTAGACATTCTTGCGCTAAAGCATCACGAGGCTATCCCATCAACCTTCGACTATGAGAAGGTTTGACATTGGTTATGTACATTGGGAGGATGAATCCTCTTGATGCTTTAGACACTCTAGCGCTAAAGCATTACGAGGCTATCCCTATGTAATCATTTGCTTTGTGAAGATTGGTCGTTATGTGTGAAATACGATGGAGAATTCATGACATGTCCTTAGGTTGCAAGTCCTGGAAGTGAAACAAAAGAGGATGGAGCATTAGTGACGTGTCCTTAGGTTGCATAGGTTGCAAATCCTGAAAGTGGAAATTCGGACGGGAGGGTGATGACACCTCCTTGGGTTGTAAGCCCCTAAACCTGGCCAGGGTCACATGGAGTTGGCAGGTTGTCATCGATGAGTTTTGTCTATCCTAATACCGTTTCATTTAGCGGGCGGCGTGATGGCTTTAGCTTGCTCGTCGGCAATCCTCGTTAATTTGGGACTTTAAGGTATTCAATTGAGAAGCAATCCATTGCCGGCAACCTTGCTTCATGGATATATGATTATACGAGTTGCATCGGCTCAGAGCCTGGTTTGCAAGCAACTCGGGTGATGTGCTGGATCTTCGGATCGCCGTCATTGGTATTCTTTCATGCCTCATGAGGTGTTGCTATTGGCAGATAGCCACCTTTATGTGACTGTGCTAGATGGTTGCGCAAGTTGTGTCATCGCTGACTAGTTCGCTGGCAACTAGGGTATGCACTGGATATCAAATCGTATCGGCGGTGGCTACGACTCGTCGGTATATCTAAGAGATCATACCACCTTTCTATGACGAGTGGTGCATGGGTCCTTGAGTGACCATCCTATTTCACTAGTGACGTTTTTCATACGAAAAATGATATTGGCGTATTTTGCAATTATAGTTGTTTATGTATACAACAAGTTTTCATAAAGCCACATCAAGGGCTATGAGCCGAATTTATAACATGATAAAGATGTTTTAAATCTTTAAAGTTCATGTATGGTAAATGAGAAGCATAAAATGGTTGTCAAAGGATGAAGAAAATGGTTTTAGTATGCATTGTATTTAGTATAGATTTCCTTACTGAGTTAGTCACTCACCTCTCGACTAAATTTCCCCCTAGGTTAGGGTGTAAGTCAGATCATGAGTTTTGTGCTTGGGGCAGCCGGGTGAAGATGGTGTTCCCTGATGGGCGTCGTCATCTCCCCGTGTATGGGTGGAGGTTCATCGTTTAAATCCCCCCATTCCTAGTATGCTGAGATTTTAGTTTTGGTGTTGTTTGATTTAATTCCTGCACAGTATTTTCCTTTATTATGCTATCATGTCTCTAGTTGATCACTCTGTAGGCCCCAACCCATGTGATTTGGGCTTGGGCTTGGTATTATTCCCGTTAAGTCTTTCGCATAAAATTTACGCCTTGGGCTGGATAACCAGGTTCTCTCCGAGAATCGGGTCTCCTGACCCTGCGATTCTATTCAGCCCGCCTCTGGGTCGTGACAGAATTTTATGGTATCAAAGCATGATTTCGCTCTTCTTGGGAGTGTTCACTTGAGGAATTGATAGTGTAATGTGTCAGTCGTATGTCTACTATGCATGAAATTTTCTAACACCAAGTTAACTTTTGAATGAATCAAGATGCTACTAGCAAGCATATGGGGGTTGTCTGTTGGATGATGACTCCATTTTTTCCCTATCCACTTGAGTGTTGGGTATACTCTATGGGTCATTAAGTGAAATTATTTTGGATTACGAGCTATGGGCTCGCCTGGGTTCTTTCTCGTGTGTGGGCCTGTGAGGTTTGGAATTAAGATCTAAAGCCTGAGTTTGCAATCTTTTGGCCTGTCTCGTTGTGTGGGACTGTGTAGATCTAAGTTTAAAGATCCTTGCCCTTGGAATGTTGTTCGCATCTCGGTTTCTCGTGGGTTTCTGATCTTGTCTGGATTGTTTGAAATCATTGGTTTGGGTTGGAATTTCTGTCTGTTTTCCCAAGAACAATTTCACATTGTATTCATTCTTGCGGTTCAAAGACTCTTGGTTCAAGTCTTAGAATGGGCCTATTCCGCGTGTGATCCCGCATTAATGTAGACCTCTGTGTAGGTTGTTAGAAATACTTGGTCTGGGAACTGTAGTCGTTCGATGAGTTTTTCGGAGATTACAATGGAAGCTTCCCTGACCAAGGCTCGTTGATTTCACTTGAAAATGAGTCGTGTTGTCATGATGGTCACGCGTTCGTTTCCTATGATTGTCACTTCCACTTTGTAAGTTGGAGTTTGACTGATGGAACAGAAATGCTTTGGGTAGTCAGAATCCAAGTGCTCGTTTTGGAATTATCCCCGTTTTGCCTTAGGGTTCCTACGCATTGGACATGTTGGAGGATCTTAGGGTCTTGATCCTCATGTTGATCGTTCTGTTGGAAGACTGTTCAATCTCAATGATTGCTTTCTAGTTTTTTCACGGTTCCGTATCTAATGTTAGTCATGTCAGTGGTTTGTGAAGACCCCGTGGATACTCGACGATGTCGTTTCTCATGCAAAGAGCTTTTCGATGCTGATGGGTTTGACTTATTCTAGTCCATGCAAAGGTGGTGCAGTCACGTAAGTCACACGCTCGTCCCTTGTGAGCGTCGTGATTGTCTGATGCAAGAAGTCTGACAGATGAGACGTCGATGTTCCTGGTCAGACGTATTTTGAATCGCTTGTCTTGAAATTGTTTTCCTTGACTCCTTTGTTGTCTCTTGAAATTTTGGCGCCTTGGTATGTTAGGGATCTTAGTGGTTCGATCCCGCTCCTTGTTGATCTATTCGGGAAGATTTATTGGTTCGGTTAGACCGTAATCTTCGTCTCCGTTGTACTTCACGTTGAGATCCTTTCGTGGGTCTTAAGTTGTTTAGTCAACTTTCGTGATCTATACTCAGAGTCATTTCTTCGATAAGACGGTGCGTTCTTGAATCTTTTGAAGACCTCTCTAAGAATGAGAGTTGTTGTTGGCCCTCATTTGGTAATGTCAATTGCTTCGTGGGAGGTGGAACGTATTTTTGCCTCTGGGTTCCACTTTGTGTAAATTGCTTCCTTCTTGGGAGTGGTGTGGGTGGTCGTGTAGTTGAAGCCAGGTGGCGATTTCTGCTAGTCGGTCAAGTGGTGTTATCGCTGGGCTAGTGTCCATGTTATAGGTTGATTGGGAACGTGGGTTGCACTTCCCAATGGACTAGCGGCGTGTCCATCAACCAAGAAATCTGGTTTCTGGTGGCTTGCTTGAGACCTATGTGTTGACCTTGTTTGTGTGTTGGCGACCTCGTGGTTGGAGCTTGTTCTGCTTGTTCTCGTTGAAGCCCTTGTGTTGTTACAGATGGTGTTGTCTCTTAGGCTATGTTTGTTCCCTGTCAGAGCCTGTCCTTTTTTCGTGTGGATCGGGTATGTTTTCCTTGGAGAAGTTAACTCTCTTGGCTATTTGGTTGGCTTTATCGCTAGTTCTTGAAGTTTTTTAGCGTTTTCCTGATATTGCCAACTGTTGTTCGCTGAAGCATCTCTCATTGTTAGCTTCGCATTCCTATTCTGGAATTGGGCACTTTGCGTTTTTGGTCTTACCCTTCCGTTTGACCAGTGTCCAATTGCCTTCGAAGTTTGTGTTGTCATTTCAAAGTTGATGTTCAATGATCCACCAGTGTTCTAGTGTGGATTTCTTGTTCGGGAGTTGGTCGTTTCTCGTTTTGGTCTTACCGTTTGGGTTTCACCAGCCACAGGGTTTGTTTGTTTCCGTGGATGCCAGTTCTATATTCCAGACTTACGGTGTTTCGTTTAAAATCTTGCCTTGATTCTCTAGAATTACGTGCTGGGTTGCAGCAGATGTCTAGAGTCGTGCTAAAATTCATGGATTGCTCATCGTGTTATTTCCATAGGTCGATCGCGGGGCCTAAAAACAGCCACCTTCGGTTGATCAACACACTTCAATAATTCACATCTTCAACATATTTAAAGATTATATTCTAATTTCCTTCCGCTGGTCTATCATAAACGTGTGTAGTTTCCTATTGGCACACCACAACCTACCAATTACTCAAGTTCTAGGCCTAATCATTACTTTGTTTTCAATAATCAGATGAAATACATTAATCTTGAACATCGGTGACACATTGTAATTCGTTTAATTTCCAATGTAGGCATGCATGCATCAATAGTAGCCAATCTAGTCGCTCAAACCTTCACTCTTGAAATTTCACTATATTTTTGCCAAAACGTCAATGTTTCGATGTGTTGTGGATGGGTTTAAATTCACGAACGCTTCTACGCCCGTAGTTTTACTGTTTAATGCATGCCTTTCCTTTTTAAAATGACAGCGTTTCCTTCATTGTTCATATATACCACATACACATTTTAATACTAAAATGCCTATACTCCCACAGTTTTACAGTTCAACTTACACTAATTATCCAAAATGTTGACGTTTACTCTTAATAAAATGCTACCGTGACTACATTTACCACCTCGACTATGTTCATTATCTAAAACGACGACATTTTTCCTTAAGCATGGTCACTTTTTCTTCCACAAGGAATCTTTTTGGTCTGTGAGAGCATCTTTTCCTTAATCTAATGGTTCTTGTTTAATTCTATAAGTTAATCTGACAGTCATCTCTTCTTTCGCATAGCATGTAACATCCTGATTCCGTTTCAAATTCCTATAAAATTTTCTCATTTAAAACTAATCCAAAAACACTCAAGGAAAATATCATAGTATTATATATGCGAATTAATTATAACATTAAATTGTTCTTAAAAACAGCATCATCAACCAAATAGTTTAAATTATTTAAAAACCACTATATAAAAGTCTTTGAACATATTTAAACACTTTTATTCTTTCATGAGCCATAACCCCTAAGGTCGATCCACACCTGGTAACACAAGCTTGCATTGTATCATACTTCTTCCACGTTTACTTCACTAGGATCACATTCAATACCTACATCACAGGAAGGATAATAAGTCTATTGCCTAGTAAGAGATATAAATGAAATGCAAATGCAAATGTCTATGATAACTCTATATGCACATGTCAGATAGAAGAGAACTTATCCATTTTCTTTAATTAAAGTTTCACTTTCAACAAGAACATTGGAGATATTTCCCACAGAGAGATAGATACATCCTCGGGATACAACTTGAACAGCAACTCACGAGCCATCCGTACGAGGGAGGAGGCAAGTTCTCTCAAGCAGATCCATCACTATACTCTCCAACCTCCAAATGTCTATTTTCATATATTAGATTCATTATTATCTCATGCCATGCATGAAATGCAACCCTAACTGACATGCCTATATGATGCATGATATGAATGAATGTCACATAGCAGTTTATATATCACAAGAAAATAATACAATCAATTAACAAACAATGAGGCATGAATCATGAATAAACTATAATTTAATACTATACATGTTGTCACTAACATAGTATCAAGCAAGAAATTAACATGTTCTACAAACAACCAATGGAGCATAAATTAAAATGCATCTGTAAGTAAATCATATATGTGCTATAACTAAAATGTCAATAAGGTGGAAACCATCATATCACTCTCTATATCCAACTGTTTCTACCAATTCATATTAGCAGGGGTTCAATACATTTGTAATTCTTTTGTCTCTTACAGATTATCGTCAACAGATTATTCACAAATTCATTTCCAGAACAAGGTAACTTCTTTTTAGTTATGTTTTTCCAGTAGTAAAGGTACTAACACACAATATTTTCTTAAAACACAACTAAACCTACCATGCAATGAGAACATATAAAATATCTCCTATAAGCAGAGGGGAAACATACTGTAATTAACATATACAGAAGATAAATTCCTATCCAGTAGCGATACTTCACATCAGAGCATCAACAAATGTTAGCCAACATAAATCAATAGATTCCAATTACCTTAAAACCATACAGAGAGCATTACAAGGAGCATTTTATCCAACAGAAACATCTTTACTCATAAGCTTTATCAACACAGAAGCAGGTAATTTCTAAGGGGATCACACAAAACTATTCTTTCAGGATTGTACTATTAGTAAGTTGGTTTATTAGGAAGAGAAATTAATTAATAGGGAACAATTTAATAGAAGCATAAAATCATTTCATTGATGCAGAAGACACATCAAGAAATCACACAAAATACACAACCCAAATCCTGTGATGTAGGTTCTTTCGGACAAAGCACAGACAAACCCCTTACCTTCCTCCTTGCTAAACTCTTAAGAATTCGTTCTTGTTGACAACCTTTCTTCTTCAGCACACCCACTACAGAATACAAAGAGAAACTCCAGAAATAAGGCAAAAAATTTGAGAAAAAAAAAGCAGAAGATTTTTCCTTTACCTTCAACCATTCTCCCCTCATATACATAATATAACCCTTAGAGGATGATGAGGAGATGCGACTAAACAGTTTCCAAGCCACTCTTCACGTTTACAGATGTTGGTTACCAAAATTTGGCCAACACTCTGCATTCCAGTCGATCATTTCCATGGCTTTGATCGATCGCCATCTCCTAGTGTTCAGCGGCTAATTCAATTTTTCAATTTACCTATCGATCATCATCCTATTGATGATCGACCGCCACACCTACAGATTACCATTTCTCACTACCAAGATCGATCACATGATTGATCGCAAAATCACTCGATTCAATTTATTATTTATTCATTGGAACCAGATGATCATCGACTAAATGGATAATGGACCGTCCCCACTACAATCCTTTATTTTCTAATATAATCATAAATAATCACAACTCCACAAATCCAATACATCTCTAAGTATTAAGAACATTACCACTCTCAATTATATCAACTACAAGGAGCGACAATTTCACCATGACCAAACATTACATTTTACTTAATCCAGGTTTTACACATAGCTGAATTCTCAGGGTATTACACAACATCTTTTGAAGCATATTTTTGTAGAAGCATCTTTCTGATTCGTTGGTCCACATTTTGTCTGTTCTTCTAATCTCACGGTTCATGCTTCGTCTGCTCCTTCCTTAATTTAAATGAAACCATTTCTTATTATATTGTCATACATATTTTGCCATGAATATTTTATAAGACAACAAATTCTCTAATCATTGCGAACCTGCACAATTCTGCACACTATTTACTTTGGATATCCTAAGCTACACTTTTTCCTCATTTACGACGGACATATTGCGACGTTATTTCTGCAGCTACCATGGACTTATTTCTTATCTCAACTTGTTAAATCCTTATTTTTCCAATAATATTCCAAATTTTTTCTTAACTTATAATGTGACAAAATTCCTGGATATTGCAAAAATGTATTCATTCTATGTCACCATATACATAATCAGAATATAACTATATATTATTAATTGAATGAACTGTACTTATGAATTTATATTATTGGAAGAGTCCATACTTCAAATATAAGTCATAGACTTATTCAGATTATTACTCTTTATTCTTTGAAGAAATTGTGGTGTCGAACCGTTGGAAGAGAAAGCGAGGGAGAAAGGCTGTGAAAAAGGAGAATTCCCTCTGGTGAGAGAAAGAAAGATAGAGGGGAAGGAACTCTCTGGTGAGAAGTGGTAAGGGCCGAGCAATTGGGAAGGAGCTGTCTTCAGTTCCCTCCTCTCAGGTGTTCTCAGGTAACAAGATGTTCTTTTATGCATTATGGATTATGTGTGTTAACATAGATCTATTATATTTGAAGAAGAGAAAGAAAATGGAAGTGGAAAAAGAAGGTGAAGGAGGAACTTCTAGATTCAGCAGCTCTCGGGTATTATTCACAGTGAGGTATTCCTTCACTCTTTTATGGATTTTTAAGTGAGTACTCTACAGTGGGAAATTGGGTTGCTGAGAGAGTTTATTAGTGTTTTGTTGGTTTCTATAGTTGTTGTTTTTGGATTAATGCTTTGGGAGTAGGTTTTGCTTTGCTCTGTTAGCAATACCTTGCTTCTTGCAGTTTGACTGTTGAAAGAATGAAATGTTTGCTAATTAGTTAAGGAAACGTTGAAACAGTGGTGAATTGCTCTCTATAAGTCATTGATGAAAATAAGTGAATGAAAACTGTTAAATGTTATGGTTTATAGAATTCTGTGAATGGTTATTGGAGAGTTGGCATTGATGATAAATGTTATTAATTTGTGAAAGTATTGTGAAGGAAGAGCTTAAGTGCTAAAACGTGTTATGGACACCAGGTAAGTGATATTGTTTGTGTTTTGCCGAAAGGCTTACATCACAAGAGTTAGGAATTGTATGCTGACTGTGTTTATTAGAATGATGTTCTTTAAGTTAAGAAGGTTGATATTGATCATGCGATTGTTCGAGGATGTATTATTGTGTGTTGCTTGTTGTTTAAATGATGTGTTTATAGATTTAAGTTCTTTAAGTACGGATTTGATATGCATCATGCTTGAGGATTATAGGATGTTGATATTGATCATGCTTTGAGAATTATAGGATCGATACTGATCATGCTTTGAGGATATAGAACTGTATGCATTCACGAGCATTCGTGTATCATGGTTTCCACAAAACGATATGAAAATGATTTTCATGCATAGTTTTGGAGAAAGAATTTAATGGAAGAAAATGAATTAAACGGAATAAATTGAATGGCTGCCTTAGGTGTGTGCCACAGGATGGCCGTCTTAGGTATGTGCCACGGAATGGTAATAGTTAAAGGCTTTGGTACGTAACTCATGAACAAAGGCTTGGTGGACGTGGTTCCCATGATTAAAGGCTTTGGGTGGATTGATCCTCCAATGGTTGAGTTGCGTTCCTGTAACACCCCGACTTTTTTTAAGTGGATAATTATTTAAGTATCAGGGTATCACGACTGGCGTATTCATAAGAATTTCCATTTATTGAAATTAAATGGATTTTACGTTAATTAAAATAAATATTAATTTAACTAATTTAAATTATAATATTTGAGATTTATTATGATTGTTGTACATTAAGGATTAATTTAATTGTTTTACATTAAGGAATTTATTTAGGGATTTAAAATGATGAAATGGGATATTTTAAAGTTAATAAATAAATTGGATTCAATTGGATTCAATTCAATTTAATTGTTGGATTATTAGGCTGAACCGGTCCAGCAAATAAAACACAGAATGGTCTTCAGCCATTCTTGTGTGCAGGAGCCGTTTGCGAACCGAGAGAAGAGGAAAGAGAGACCGTGAGGGAACTTATCCACGCGAACGACAAGATGGGTCCGATGTACGCGACGTCCGGGTGTGAGAGTTGTGGTCAGCGGTTCGCGGCTAGGGCTCGTGTTCGGGCTCCATCAGGCGACGGTTTTCGGTGGTGATTCAAGGTTTTCCGGTCGATATTCTTCCTTTTCCCTTGTCTGTTGATGGTCGGATGTTGGCTGGAAACGTTGGCAGAGGTGAAATCGACGAAGAAACGGCTTAGGCAGGGGGTGTTCTGGTAATTTGCGAGGGATACAGGTGGACTTCGGTTCGCTGGAGCTGGTGGTCCGGTTTGCTCGTAATTGGACCGAACCGATCCACTGGTTCCTGGTGAAAGACAACGATTGTAGCTCATATTTGGCCTAAGAATCAGGATCTAGGGCTGATATCATGGGGGATAAGCTGTTATGCACTTCAAACGTGGTCTTCTGTGTATATTTCAGAGAAGGGGATGGCCGAGGGATGGAGATAGCTGAGAAGGGGAGAAGCTCTTTGGAGGAGTTTTTCTCTTGGGTGTCTTGGAGTTGCTGTTCTGCTAGAGTGAGCTGCTGGACCTAGGAGCCATGGAAGCTGCTGTCCCTGTTCTTGGTTTTCTTCAAAGGGTAGGGTGTTTCTGGCCGTCTAAGCCCTACCCGTAAGTGTGTGCGTGTGTGTGAAGATTTCTGTATGTTCTATAGTTACCTTAAAGTTTTGTCGCGTAATCGTTTGCTGCTCACTATTAGATGCCTTAAAACTCCCTGTTTTCCCTAAATGTTCAATTGATTGTTGTTACGTTTCATTTATGCCCGAAGAACGTGTTTTCCTTACTGTTTTCCCTATTGATATTCACTGATATATTCCTTCACTGCTAATGTTCATGTCAATAGAAAAGATGGGATTGAACTTGAATGAACCAAGGAAAAGATGTTCAAATGGATAAGAAATATGAATAAATGATTAATGGATTCCTATTGTTTTAATAGTGATGATTTCGTTTTATTAGTAATTTTTTAGAAATCTTCCACTTAATAGTTTTACGTGTTTCTTACTGTTATTGTTATCAATAGGAAGTATGTTTTGTTGTTCCATTTCTTCATGAAATGCTGCTGTTTATTATCTAATTAAAAACATGATATCTTCATTTCGTTTTGATATTCTCCCTGCTATTTATTGTATAGTTAAAAGCATGATTTTGTAGTTTTGCTTCGATACTTTCGTTGTTGTATTTTAGTCTTTAAAAGGCATGTATTCGCTGTTTTGCTTGGATACTTTCACTACTGTATTTAGTGGTTAAAAAGCATGTGTTCGCTATTTTAATTTACGCAATTCGCTGCTCTGTTCAAATACCGTCACTGCTGTTTTTAGTCATTAATAAATCTGATTTTTCGATGTTGTTTTAGTCATTAATATGCCTATTATTGCTGCTGTTGTTAGTTGTTAATAAGCATAATTATGTTGTTATGTGATATCTCCTTTACTGCTCCTCCATTGTTAGTCTGTGTGTTCTACTTCTATTTTGTTTGGATGCTTTAGTGTTTCCTTTCTTTGTTAATAGTTCCTTAAATTACTGTTGTGAACTAGCTTAACCATCCATTAGCTTAATTAAGTACTACTATGAGTATATTTAGATTAACATAATTAATAAGTATGTTCACCGCGTAGCTTAATTAATAGCTTGACTAATTTACTAGAGAATGATTAAGTTGTTAATTTATTTAAAAGCTGTTAATTAATTGAATGCATCAACCTAATCAATTTAGTTAACCTAACCAACAAATTAATACAAGCATGTTAATAAATTAGGTTATAAACTTCTCAAGTACGTTGTATTATTTTGATTGAATCTGAAATGTATGCTATTGTCGTGCATGTTTATATTCGTCACGGTTACTATATGAACTCTCTGGTATGCTATATGTATGTTTAGGGTAGTCTCATGACGATAGAAACAATTAGGAACACCACCACAGGATGGCTATGCGCTTTGAGTGAGGAATATAACTAACCCGTCATATATCAGGATGAAACGACCAATTAATAGAATTAGTTAGAAACCATAGGACTTTCTTAATCCATGCTCAATGTACGAGATATTCCTAATATACGTAATTAAAAGGTTGGTTTGGGGCGGACCCATTCCAAAGAATTAAAGAGAGGCATTTCATCCCGCATAAACCCATTTTCTTACTGGGCCTTTAGGCTCACGTCTTACTTGCGGTGTAGGTACACATACGCGCGGAGTTTCTCGAGCAAGGAAGAAGCAGTTGATGAGAGATTTGCACGCGCGAGCTTGTGGTTGGCCAGACTATGTAAAGTGAGAGACAATGATTTGTAATTAAATTCAGTTTTCTCTTTTTAAATTATAATTAAGTTTCTTTTCATAAATTGTAATTTAAATGATTAGTTTATTTCCGTTAAATTATTTACGCTTCCATAAATGTTTTTAAATTTCAAAACGTTTTAAGTGTTACTAACGTTTCGGCTTGCACTCTGATATGTTTTTCTTAAAATTTAACGCATTTTTAAATGTATGAAAATCTGGGTCGTTACAGTTCCAATATTAGACAGTTAAGGCTTTGTTATTGAACTCAAACTCATGACCAAAGGCTTGGTGGACATGGTTCCCATGGATAGAGGCTTTGAGTGGATTGGTCCCCCAATGATTAAGGTTTGAGTTGAATACCAAAGGCAGAATAGTAAAACAAAGATCAAGACAACGGTAAAGGAAAACAAAAACGAAACCAGAAAACTCCATACGGGTTTTAAAAGCTACATGGCATGTCCATTCCATATTTTATTTTATATCACCTACTGAGTTTTAGGCTCATAGTTTCAGTCTTATGATATAGGTAGGCGTGGTATCGAGGATAAGAGCAGTTGACGGAGCATTTGTGTATTGCGAGCTTGGTGGCTGATTAGGCTAAAGGATTTAAGAAAAAGGAAATGAAAAGATTTTTTGTAAAGATAATGTAAAAGGTTTAATTATTTATTCTCAAATATTTTGTTTTATTTATAAAAATCTTCTACTATATTTTATAAAAGAAGTTTTTCCAAATTGTAAAGGTTTTAAAAAAAATAATTTTATTATCATTTTTAAATGGTTTTAAGAACGAAAAGTCTTCCACTATGCAAAAGTTTTAATTTTATGTGATTTTCAAATATAAATCTCTTTTTAAAATGCCATGTTTTAAGAAAAGAAAACTAGGTCATTACACTGGACATCTGCGTCTGGTTTAGTTTTCCGTGCTAAACGTCCACAGCAGGTACTTAGGCTAATCAACTGTGTTTGACATTTAGTGGTCTACGCTAGCCTCTGTGGCAAGAACTTGACATCCACAGAAGGGTTCAGATGTTTGCATTGAAAAACTCTTATGGAGTGGGCATCTACGCCAATTATCCGCGGCAAGGGTTTAGACGACCACAGTAGCCTTTTGGGTCAAATTTTGTTACCTCAAAGCGCAACCATGTGTCATTTCATTTCAGTTTGGATTCCTAGTCCGGGTATAGGACTCATTCTCTATTTTTCCCCCTTGAATTTGAGTAGAGATTGGTGGTTCTGTCATAAGTTTAGATGACTTCGTGGATTTTGATCTAATTCCTGAGGAGGTTGTTGCTCCGATCGATAAAAAAGATTACTGCAAAGATAGAGATTTTATACTTTATCATATTGCATTGCATCGTGATTTTCAAATTATTGTTTTTTGGGTTGCCACATATGAAAGCCCAAAGGGGACTGTTCTACATCACATTAGTTTTTATACTATATATGCAAGTTTTACACATTTACTTTCCTGTGCATGTATTTCATTTGGGCTTATATATTCACTAGAGGATGACTTTTGATGCTTTGGACAATCTTGGTGTCAAAGCATCATGAGGCTATCCCAGTACATGTTCTACTATGTGAAGATATTTATTTGTGTGTTATGTGAAAATAGGTAATAGAATGGTGATGACGTACTCATTGGGTTTCAAATCCCTAAACTAATTAGGTTATGTTTATATTTGATTTGGTCTGTGTCGTAACTGACCATTGTTCACAGGCAACCCCTGTGAGTTGGCTTAATCTTCCGATCGCTCTCACAATTTTCTTCCTTCTGACTCATGAGGAGTTGTCATCGTCGGACTGTCGTCTTTTTGTGTGATTATATCGAATGGGTCCTCAAACGACTCTCCTTTTTCACAAATCACTATTTTAAATTTGTGAAAAATGATATAAATCTATTTTACTATAATTGGATAGGTATATAGCGGTGTTTTAACAATTGCCTCATCGATGGCTCGTGGAGCTTGTTTTAATTAAATCGGTACATAACTTTTGAATGATTTTAAATCCTTACACAACATGATAACGACATTTAAATTGATCATGGTTTTGACGTGAAAGGTAAAACAAGTTTGATATACATTACATTTAATATAACATGTATACTTAGTTAATCACTCACCCCATCAACTACCTCCCTCAAGGTAAGGGCTATGCTAGTCAAGAGTAACAATTGGGTGTCAAACTTTATGTTTTTCTCCCTCATTCCCTTGAGTGTTTTATTTTCGTTTTCGGGTGAGAACTATGTATTTAACTTAAGCTTGTATCATAATATTTGGATGATGTTTAGAATTTTGAATTTGATGCACATTGTTTATTATATTTATACTATTATTTCTCATAATCGTTAACGTGGACTAAGGCCTATTTTGTGTGGGTTATAGTTTTAAAATGTGTTCAAGATTTCCAGTTTGAATCAAGCCTTGCGCTGGATGATCGGTTTCTATTTGAAGACTAAGTCACTTGATCTAGCGTTTCTGTTTGGCCAACCTCCAAATTATGACACGAGTCATGTTTGAGGAGTAACGAAGCCAATCTTTTGTGACTCAAGTCTGCCAGCTCAACCCATTCTACACTTAATAACTATTATATTGTTGTTCATCGTGCAAGAATTCTTTAAACAAGTAAAGATTAACTTTAGTAGCCTTCTAGATGACAGAACACAAACAAAATCTAAACAAATGATCAGCTTTACAGGAACATGTTCTAGCAGCCTATTATGCTAATTATATATATAGACACACACTAACAATGGAGAATAAGAGATGAATACTGATAAAAAAAATGTTGTTTAGTATTAAATGAACATGAGCATGGATATCAGGTTTATGTTAAACAAAAGATGAAATCTCTCTATAGCCAAATATCATATTCATTTAACTTTCATATATATATATATATATATATATATATATATATTACAGCTCATGAATATTGGAAGAGGATGGAATTAGATAGCACGATTGGATCCATGTGGTTATCACATGTCCAAACAGTGCAACAAATTTTATATGAATTCAAGTATGGTGGCCTCACTGTCACATTTTATTGATTAACATTTTTAATTTGGCTTCCTTATCTTCTCATTGCGTTTTTATATTAATTTCTCTGACTATCACCAATTGATTTAGACAAACACCTGAATCAGTGTAAAAAAGTTAATTTAAAAACGCGATAAAACTGTGAAAAGTAAGATGATGGTAATTTTTTCAAATATTAAAAATAAATGAATTTATTTGATATTTCAAAATGAGTTTTAGGAGTCCATATCTTCATTATTAGAGTGACGTGAGTGCATTACTCAATTTTAAAAAATAAAATAACATTACACATTAATGTGTCTTTTGTTTATATTAAAACATAAAAGTTCTTTTTATTATTATTTAAAAATTTTGGTTAATATATATGTCCATACTTTTGGTTTGTCCTTGGGTGTGAGGCTTTTTTGTCCAATAGAATGACCTTTTACGCTCGTGTCTCATTTACTTTCATAATGTTCAAGGTAAAGAACAAACATAAATATCTAGAAAATTATTTTTTTAAATAAAATAATTGGTGGAAAATATATATATATATATATATATAACTCCAAGAGATAGACTTACAATAAACCATATGAATGATTTCAGCTATATTATAGCTAGATTATGGTGCATTTATGGTCTATTATCGATATGAGTTGCAAATAAAACAATTCAATCTTTGGGTTTTGAAAATCAAAACTTATAGAACTAAACGATTTGAGTGACAAATAAAATGATTCAATTTTTGGGTTTTGAAAATCAAAACTTATAGAACTAATTGGTTCATAAGAATGCAACTCAAATCCATAATAAACACAAACTTGACCCATAGTTTGGCTCAAATTTGATCAATCGAGATCCAAACTTGACTCAAACTTGAATTTTTTCCTTACCATATGTTTATAATCATCTCAAATTCGATCATAATTATTTATTATTTTAAAGTTTGGTACTAATAAAAAAATCTTGAATTATAAAGTCAGTAATAAGTGAAATCTTAAACCAATTTTACTAACAACTAAAACTCTAAACTATGAGAAATGAACAAAACATACCTCACACTTATGTTTTTAATTAAAAAAGGTCTTATGGACCTCCCTTAGCATTGAAGGACATCGAAGGTTGATCGTTGAACATCCCTATGCAATGGAGGATGTCCAACGATCAGCCTTGGACGTGAACAGGTCTGCGGATAACATGATCTTGTAGCCATGGAAATTTCTTTATTTTTTGATTGCTGAGAAATAGGTCTATGAATACTTAGTTTCGAAATGATGGGTGATCATGCATGAAGTGTATCCGCAGAAATGTTGGTGACCGTGAATGTGTTTGTGTCCATGGAAGTGTTGGTATCTGTGAATACTTAGTTTAAAAAAGACATGTAGCCGCACATGAGTGGTGTTTGCGGAGTGATCAGATAATCGCAGCGAAAGCATTAGTGTCCGCGAAATAAGATTTGTCCACAGAAAGACATGATGTGGCAAATTTTGACTGGCCTATAATGTGAGCGGATATCCACAATAGAAACGTTGGTGTATGCAAAAGCGTTGGTGTATGCAAAAGCGTTAGTGTCCACGGATGTGAAACAGAATCAGCGAAATAAGGTACACGGTGGATTGTGATTGGCAAACAATGTAAGTGAATATCTGCAGTGGAAGCATATGTGTCTGCGGAAGCATTGGTGTCCATAAATGTGAGGTGAAATCTACAAAATGAGGTACGTGATGGATAATGATTGGAAGACAATATAAGTGGATATCCGTAACGAAAGCGTTGGTGTCTGTAAATGTGAGGTGGAATCCGTAAAATGACGTATGTGGCGAATTGTGATTGGCAAACAATAGAATTAGATATCCATAGCAGACAGAAGGAATCACATTCACAACACACACAATTTAATGAAGAAGCAGAAATGAAAGGAGAAGGGAGCGTCTAGGAGATAAGGATGGACATGTGGATGACTCACATTAATTAGGGAGGAAGTAGATATCTGTGAACAATGAAGCGGAGAGAAACACGTCCACAGATAGGAGGAATCACATGCACGACACACGCGATTTAATGAAGAAGCAAAAACGAATGGAGAAGGGGGTGTCCACAAAGAGAATGATGGACATGTGGGCGGCTCTGGTTAATTAGGGAAGAAGCAGATATCTATGAACAGTGAAGCAGAAAGGAACACGTCCATAGATAGGAGGAATCACATGCACAACACTCACTCTTTGATGATGAAGCATAAAAAAAATAGAGAAGGGGGCGTCCGCAGAGATAAGGATAGACACATGGGCAGCTCACATTAATTAGGGAGGGAGTAGATATCCGTAGCAGAAAGGAACACATTCGCGGATAAGAAGAATCACGTGCATGACACACATGATTTAATGAGAAAGTAGAAATGTATGGAGAAGGTGTTTGAACTAATGTGTCGAACAAGCAAATATAATAGAACAATTTTGTAATGTATGAATAAATTTATATTGATAAATATTATGTTAACATTTTAGATTATATTTTATAAAATTTATAGAAAATTCATTGGTTATTTATGATAACTTTATATTAACATATATATTATATATATGTATGATAAAATATAAAGAGTAATAACCAAAGGAAATATGTGACTTATATTTGAAGTATAGAATATTTAAATAGTTCATAGTCATAAACATAGTTTATTTCATTAAGAATATATAGTCATATCACGACTATATATGTAGTGACATGTGATAAATATGTTTTATATAATATGATTATATAGAATTGGGCCATATAAAATTATATTGGTATGATAATTTTCGTTAAATATAGAGCAATTAATTTTATCAAAATGATGATCATACATGTATGATCTTAATTCATTGTATTTAACAAACTTCTATTTTTTTTTAATTTATTCTTTGATTTACTTAGTAAAGTTTTGTACAAGTTACGATTCATGGACCTTGTATATTGAGAGTGAATTGAAATGAATAGCTGAGAATGTTAACACCGATACAATGCAATTCATAATCGTTATGAATTAATTATTCAATCAAGAACTAATAGTAGTCAAGGATAAAGAAGTAATATGAGAGGTTAATAAATTATAAACCTAGCTCTATTACGATCTAAATTAAGGGTTAATACATATATAATTACTATATTAATGAATATCACTTTGAGTGAATATACTATATAATTTTTTAGAGTATAGCTCTAAGTATTTAGTGAAATTACTTTAGAGTTAATAATTATGTTAATTAATATAAAGAGTTCATATTAATTAACAAAAAATTATTGGAGTTTAAAATTATAGGTTCATCGGTTCATTAGTCACATTCTATCATTATTTGAATAATAGAAAAATGAAAAAAGAATATTAAATAATTAATTATGAATTAATTATTTAATATACTCAACAATAAGTTTATTATTTTTTATTAAATAGAATTATTCAATTATTCAATTTTTAAGACACAATGACAAAAGTTGTCATAGTTAATATATTTATTATATTGCATTAAATGAAATAATTGATTTATTGATTATTCAATTAATTAACAAACGTAAAGTAATTTTTTAAAACGGTTTTTAAAATAGATTATATCAAATTTGAGTTAATATCATAGTATAAAGTATTGAGCTATGGTGACAAGATGTTTTAATTTCCATAACATTTTTGTTTTGAATATACCATTATGAAATCAATTCCAACTTAAATGGAGATTAATATTTGTAGTAATTCTCTCTAAATGTTATAATGACTATTATAGAGTTATTCCACTATAAATAGAGGTGCAACTTCATTGTCATGAGGTGTGTGAAAAATCTTTGAGATTGTATAATCCATTTTTAGAGCAAATCTGTGAGTCTTCCTTATTGGTCTTAGATAATCGTTTTCTAAATCTAAATAAATCGTCTCATGAGTTGAGAATATGATTTCTCATAAATTGAGTGTGATCTTACTACATTTATCATGTTCACACGTGTTTATTTGAGGTGAGAAGGATTGACGAAGAAGATTGAAGGTTTCGAAGGTTGAAGAAATCATTATCAAAGCTCTTCTTTTTGTACCAGTGTTAAGTTAGCTACAAAGGTATATTTCTTAATCTTTTATATTAGATCAAAATAAGATTTTTTTAATACATATGATTATTAATATATTATAACAACGGTCCGTTTTATATTCATGTTAAAAAAAATTTCATGATACATAGGTTACGCATGTTACCGTTGTTATGAACATTAGTAATTTTACCGTGCGACGGAACCTAAAAACCAATAGAAGGGATTGTCTCCGGAGATAATGATAGACAAGTGGACGACTCACATTAATTAGAGAGAAAACGAATATCCATGAACAGTGAAACAAATGTTCACAGCAAAAAGGAACACGTCTGCAAATAGGTGGATGTCTGCTTCTGTATTAATGGGTAAACATGAATATACGTTACAAGTATGGGTGTCTACTTTCCTGTAAAGGGGTATAATTGAACTTTCACGGGTGGCGCAGATGTCTGAGAAAAGTCTTTAATGAAAAATGTGAGTGCGAAATTTGTGTTATTTATTTCTCATAGTTCAAGATTTTAGTTATTAGTAAATTTAATTTAAAATTTGGTTTGTCACTATCCTCATAATTCAGAATTTTTTGTTAATTACTCTGTAAAATTTCATAAGATATGGCATGGTTTATAGAATAAATTTGTATAAATGGATTATTAGATCCGTAGCTGAAGATAGAATCTCTAAAGAAAGTACTCAAGTGTGGCTTTTATAGTTAACGGGAATGATTCTTTTAGATCCTTGCACGTTTAAATCTTTTAATTAATTTTTATAACATATGTCACAATTTTAACTATATATTATGTTATAATAAATAAATGGTTTGATTAGTTTAAACATTTAGTAATGCTTTTGGAGAGAGAGAGAGAATCTACTCAAAAGATTTGACAGCAGGTGTTTCAGTCATGCCCTCATTTCCCAGTTCCAGCCGGGCCTCTTTGTATTTTCCAGTTTCTGTACTCTCTCTCTTTCTCTCACTACAATTATTTATTATTTATATTTTTTTAGGGTAAATGACAAATCAACCATCGTAGTTTAAAATTAATAACAAGTCAATCACTATGGTATTTTTTTTAACAAATTAACCACTCACGTATGTTAAAATAACAAATCCAACATCACGTAGACGTTTAACGTTAAAATGCCAACGTCTGAATGCCGGAACGACTCGCTCCGGCGTTTTGAAGAATTCAGAACGCCCAACACGGGGCGTTCTGAATTTCTGAAAAATTTAGAAAGCCCAACACGGGCGTTCTGAATTTCTGAAGAATTCAGAACGCCCAACGTGGGGCGTTCTGAATTTTTGAAGAATTCAGAACGATTTCGCGGCGTCTCATCTTCGCGGTCTGTCCATTTCTGTTTTCAGACACAGCTAAATTTCGCCGTCTTTTATGGCTAGAGACTGCGAGAAATCGCAGTCCCTGGAGCAAGGGACAGCGAAATTCGTGATCCCTGGAGC
>CM039477.1:21883457-21938254 GCA_022433065.1 Begonia loranthoides | reverse complement strand
TACAATGAATTAAGATCATGTATATATGATCATCATTATGATAAAATTAATTTTTCTATATTTAACAAAAATTATCTAAACAATATAATTTTATCTGGTTCAGTCCTATATAATCATATTATATAAAATATATTTATCTTATGTCACTACATATATAGTCAGGATATGACTATACATTCTTAATGAGATAAACTATGTTTATGACTATAAACTATTTGAAGATTCATACTTCATATATAAGTCATGGATATATTTTGGTTTTTACTCTTTATATTTTATCCCACATATATATAATATAAAGTTAGCATAAATAATCAAGGAATTTTCTATAAATTTTATAAAACATAATCTAAAATGTTAACATAATATGAATCAATATAAATTTATTCATATATTATAAAATTGTTCTATTACATTTGCTTGTTGGGCACATTACTACCAATAGTTACTTAGGCGATTCTAACAAATACAACGACCTTGACCAGGTTTAGGGTTTTGCGCACAGAGACACGACACATATAACTATCCAATTACTCTAGTTAATAACAAACAATACATAAATTTACATGTACACAACTTAGCTGAACAATAAATTAAATATGCATGCTCAGATTTTAAACATTTTTAGTATAAAATATATACTTAATATAAAAACTTGATAAGCCATAAAATGAACACGTCATTTAATACGAGAACACATCTTAATATATTGTTTTAGAAAATAATATCTTGTTAATCATAAAATTTAGATCTCTACCTTTATTGATTCTATAACACGCCAAATTTTTTTATATCGAGACTTATTAAGAATAATTGAAAATTAATTAGGGATATTTGGATTTGTCTGATAGTTATCGGGGTATTACCAAGGACGTATTCGTAAGATTCAAGAATTTTGGGGAAAATTAAGGTAATTGGGATAAATACTGATTTAATAAAATAAATGTTAATTAAATCAAATTATAGTGTACACGTGATTAATTTATTAATATTTATTAGTGGGATTTGTTGTTAAATGACTGAACCGATTCAGCACTTCTCATTTCGTTTGGCCTTCATTCATTTGACGAAATGAGAAAGGAAAATATTAAGATTTAAATGGAATTATTAGGGATTTAAAAATGAAAAAAAAGGGAGTAAATTGATTAAATGGGGTTAAAGAAAAATTTAGAGAGGATGGGGGAGGGCATGAACCAGTTCTGGCCGAACCGGTTCACACCACTTGAACCGATTCACTAAGTGAACCGGTTGAAATATTAAAGAAGAATGGCTGAAAGCCATTCTTAATGGGGAGCCTGAGCCCGAGAAGACCAGACTCGAGAGGAGAGAAAGGCAAAGGCAAGGGAGAAATCAGGAAAGGCGACAAGCGACGACCGGCGAGCGACGAATGACGGAGCGTACAACGACGAGGCGGACTCCGACAAACCTCGGGTGTAGCTAGGGCTTGGAATTAAGACCCTCACGGTTGTGGTCTCGGACAACGATTGAAGGTTTGGTTTTCCCCCTCCTTTGCTTACTATTCATTTGTTGCCGATTTGAGGCTTGCAATGACCGACATCGGTGATTTTCGCCTGAAGCAGGGCGGCGGTTCTCGGCTCCAGTTCGCAGGGACTCGGTTTAAGAATGGGTTGACGGTCCAACTTGTGATTTGGACCGAACAGGTACCCCCCCCCCCCCCCCCCCCCCCCCTCTGGTTTTGTTTGGATGGAACCGACAGTGTGTCAGGCGTGGGGAACATCCCCTGAAAAGGTGAAGAAAACTGTCGGGCATTTTTGGAGAACAAAATGGAAGAGGACTCCCCTTCTCTAGAGAAGGTGCTGAATGCAGAGGGGAGCTGTGGGGGTTGGCCGAATGCTGTGATGAGGGAAGCTCTGTAGAGGAGAAAAGTTAAGGAAAGGGTGCTCCTCTCAGGTTCCATCAGTTCTTCAGGTATGGGTTCTCTTCATTTCAGTGAAGTAATGAGATTTTTGTCTGCCATTGGTTATTCTTTCATATTGGGTTATGCCGATAGTTAAGTTGAGGAGATTAATGGAGAATAAATATATTCTGTTGATGGATATTTGGGCGGTGAAAACTATGTGCTTGTTGTTATTGGTTTTGTGAAAAGGGGAGAGGTTATGCATGCCTGTTAGACAAAAATTCTAACGCACTGTGAAGTTAAAATAAATAATTGTTCTGCATACTTAGTGAGTGCATTGTTATGGGAAATTGCCTCTTTAAGTTCCTTAATGTGGATTGTTATGTCTTGTGAGTTCTATTAGGTCTTACAGTTTGAATATATATGTCCTGAACATGAAGGGGGTTAGACTCAGTGTTGTGTTCTAAGTTTAAATTATAGAAAATGTTAAGCGTTATGATTTATGGGATTTTCGCAATTTGGGGTTAGAGAGATGAAGTTAATGAGTAATGTTTTGATTGTGAAGGTACCGGAAGAAAAAGAAAAATAGCGAATGAGTGCTAACGCGCATAAAGGAATTGAGGTAAGGAAATAGGGGTGTTTTGGCCATTGAGGCCCTACACCACAAGTATGTGTACATGAGTATTATGTTAGTTCTCCATAATGCTTAATGTTAGTTGTTGTTGATTGATAGTCCTTGGATTAGTTACTACTATTAATCTCTTTGCTGGAGATATTTCTTGGTTTATAGTTTCCTTGCTGTTGTTATTTCCTTTGTTGATAGTTTGAATTGTTAGTGTCCTATGAATTTTGCTAGCTCCGTGAATTTCTTTAAGGATCAGCTCTATTTACTTGGTTGTTGTGTGATTCAAATGCCTTGCTTAGATAAAGATAAATGCTAATGTTCAAAGTTGACGAGGAATGGTTAATGCGTGAAATAATGAACCCTTACTGTCTCTTTACTTTCTGTTTAATTAAAGACCTCTGTTGTGATTTCTTTATGCTTATATTACTTTGGTGCAAGTTGTTCTGCAGATTAATGTCTTGTATAAATATCGTAGTGATAAACTAAGATATTCAAATAAGTTAAACATATTAAATTGAGCATGTTAAATTACTTAACTAACTAGATTATGAGTTTAACTTAACCAATTAAACTTAAGCATGCTAAACAACTTCTGTAACAACTCGATCTTAAGTTTTCTGGATGATTAAGATGTAATCAAGACTTTGGAAGTAAATTGGGTGTGATATCATATAATGCATCGTTCTATGGATGTTAAGTTGCGATGTTTAACCTCGTAGGCATTTAATTCGGGTAAGACATAGATGAAAATATGAAAAAGAATAAATTTAAGGACTTTCAGACTCCATTTTGTGTCCTAAACTCACTGTGTAGTGAGGTTGCGGACGCAGGCTATGTATGTGCAGACAATGCAGATGACTCAAGGCAACATCTGACTGAATCTGTCCCAAAATCGGTGTGTTGCGGATGATTGCGGACGACTGCGGAAGCCTAGATTCAGCGTCCGAATGAATCTATCCAATTTTTGGGACAATTCGGACAATACATGCGGACGACAGCACAGTGTTCGCAACATAGCTGCGGATGGTACAAACACAGTGGGGACGCCATTTTTTCGTCCGAAGCCATTATTTCACTGTGTGATTTTGGTCTTGCGGACGACAGTACGGCGTCCGTACAAGTCCAAGTTGCAGCAGATCTGCGAAAAATCAGGAAATAAAAGTCAGAAACATCAACAAAATTTGGCATTTTGTGAGTTACTACTCGCACTTTCTGCGAGAAAAGTCTTGGCAGCAACTCAGTAGCCCACTCTATTTGTATGTTTTGTCTCCTTTGTCTTCTAGGTAGCTTCTCCCTCTACTTAACTCTTCTCCTGCATTTTCTTTCCCTTGTTTTCTCCTGCGTTGCTGCATCCAAAATTGTGCAAAGGTGAGATTTGGCTGTTGAGTTCACATATCGTCAATAGAAGGTAAGGAATGGGTTCTCCTGACCTTGTGCCCTACACCCAAGTATTGTCGTGTGTGTGAGTTGTTGTGTTGTCTGATGTAGATTATTTCTGTGGTTGTTTGGTTTTCTGGATAAGTTATAACTTTCAGGTTTCTCTTGATACTTTGATATGTGCAAGTTAAAAAGTGTTGCTTGAGCTTGAACAAACTGAAGGGATGATCTTTTAAAATAAGAAAGTTATTTACAGATTCCAGTGTTAAAGAAGTTGTGCTGTTAAAAGAAAGATGACTCCATGAAAAAGTTATGATGTTAGAAAAGAGAAAGACTTTATGTTTCTGTACGAATGTCCAGGGATATTGAAGAAGTAATAACGTTAAATAAATGCTCAATGCTTCTTATTCTACTTTAGATGGCATGGTTATAGTATGACGTTTTAAAGCGTATAGTTTATGTCAAAGGTTATTCCTTTGTCTGCAGCAAGTATACATAGCAGTTTTGTTTCTTTCAGTTATTGAAAAGTATATGTAAACAGGTTTCTATTAAGACATTAAGAAACACATAGAGAGAAAACGCATAAACGCATGTCTTGGGTTAATTTATTGTTGTTTCCATTAATCATTCATTCTATATGGAAAATGCTACTAAGTGTGTTTATATAGTTTACTGCTGCCTCTAGTTATATGTTCGTTGTATGCTTTTCATTCTTTTCCGTTGTGTGTCAATTTGTTCACTAGAAAGCACGCTTAGTTTGATGGAAAGCGTGATTTGTATGAATAATCTAGAAAAAGCATGAATTGTTGTTTTACATAGTTCATTATCGCTGTTTAGATATTAAATGAGAAGCATGCTTTTATGTTCTAACTAATTTCTTCCCGTTGCTGCTATTGAGATTTAGGAAACATGTAGCTTTGTTGTAAAATTTTCTCTCGCTGTATAGAACTGCTATAGTCTAAAGAGGCATGCTAAATTGTTACCCACTGTTTCTCTAAATTTAAAAGCATGATAGATGTTAGAAGTTCTGCTATTTTAGATGTTTAAAGCATGTTTAGTCTTGCTATAAAATCGGTTAAAAGCATGATTTCCCTTGCTGCAATTGTTCCTGTTATTTAGTTGAGTCGAAAGCAGGATTTGTTTTGCTGATTAGTCAATTAGAAACACGTTGCAATGATTAACAATTTGGCTATGTAGTAAGCTAAAAAGCATGATATAATGTCTCTTAAAATTGTAGTATGATTCACTGATTTGCTTTTAGTTGTGAAGCATGTTCGTTTCATTCATTGTTTAATGTGGATTCCTAAGTATTGATATTGCGCCCCATATATGCTATGCTTTAATTAGGAAGAATCTAGGTTGAGTTCATGATTAATAGAAACCAAGTAGGGGATAACCTTGCGGGTTGGTACCCACATGCATGAGTGAGGAAAAATGCTAAGAAAAAGGAATGTTCGGGATGGGCGAGATACGTCCATCACCGAAGAAACCCTCCCAGCGGGATACGCCAGGAGGGAAGAAACTCCAAAGGCGGGATACGCCAGAGGAGAAAGAAAGAACTCTAAAGGCGGGATACGCCGGAAAGAGAAAGAACCCAGAAGGTGGGATACGCTTGAAAAAGGGAACCAATAAGGAGTTGGGGTAGATGGGTAGTCCAGATCTAGCCTAGCTGCTAAGATGCACCCTCACCAAGTCGGGAAAGGGACTAGTATGCATACAGGAGGTTAGAGTCGTACAGCTAGGCCATCTCAAAGGACAACCTCCAATCTCCAGCTCGATGTACGAGTTAAGAATGAACGAAGAAGACGAACGTAATGAAAGAATTTGGTTTAGGTGGCCCCCATTCTAAGAAGAACTAAAGAGAGAAATGCATAATTGTTTTCCTCCATCTTCTTACTGGGCGTAAGCTCACGTCCTTACTTGTGGTGTAGGTAACGAGGGGATTATGCCGGAGATTAAGAAAGAGGTCATTCCGGTGGAGCCTGCAGTAGGTCCGATAAAGACGCTAACGGAGTAGTAGTACGCCACGAAGGAATAAAAGAAAAGGAAAATCAATAAGAGCAAATGTTTAATGATTATCTCTCACGAACGTTACGTTTTCCTTTCATTGCCTTTACTTGAATATTTGAAATATTATGTAAGTTTTATTTGGAAACTTGAATTTCAATTATGTTTTAAATGACATTTTCTGATAATTACTTGTTATTCGGTAAAGGTAGATTTTCTCGTTTAACCATGCTTGTGCAACTTTTATGAATAATTTCTTTTAACGAATGAAAAATGAAAAAATGATTTTTATTAACGATTCGGATTTTGATGCACTCTGATAACCTTTTTTTCTTTAGAAATGATTTTAAGTTGTCATATTATCAAGGTTAATGAGCTTTTAAAATGGTTAAAAAATCTGAGTCATTACAATATTGTAAAAGATCGTAACAGCCATAATAATGTGGAACTTTGTATACTGAATTTGAGTGTGCAGATACAAGAAATTCTCTATTGGATGTACTAAGTGTTGAACCATCGCCAAGCCATACTGCAACAACTTGAGAAGCGTCAGGGGCATTATAAATTCGTTAATCAAGAGTTGTATGTGATTTTATCGAAATAACACAGTTCGACAAATCAGATCTATTGGCCAAGCTTTGAAAAAAGACGGCATATGGATTTCGTTGCAGAATATGGACTAACTTTGAAATAACAAATGG
Source organism: Begonia loranthoides (assembly GCA_022433065.1). Classification (NCBI taxonomy): domain Eukaryota; kingdom Viridiplantae; phylum Streptophyta; class Magnoliopsida; order Cucurbitales; family Begoniaceae; genus Begonia; species Begonia loranthoides. Next base: position 21,931,686 of record CM039477.1, on the reverse strand, counting down.
AGAAAGTCTTTTTGTTAAACTGCATTCGATGTTGCAATTGGATGTCTGTATCATAAAAGTATAGTTGCAGATGAGAATGACTCTCATTTTCTGGAATAATTGGATTAATAAAATGATAGATTCGTCCTTGAACACATAATGTATATATGCCTTTGATGCGATGTGATAAATTTTTGTCTTCTTTCACACCGAAAGATGTGAATGCAAAAGTATTGGTATAAGTTCGAACAAAAGTATGAAATTGCACAGATTCATCACTATTTCATGTGAACAAATGATATAAACCTTCATGAGCAAGGTTTGAAGCTAAATGGACTTTTCCCGAGGAACAACAAAACAAGGGAGTTTCATGTAGGAATTTCTTTGCTCCACAAAAAGAACATGGTGCAATAATTTAAATGTGATTTGGCGCAATAGGAATGTTAAATAGATCAAAGGTAGATGGTAGATTACTTTTTGCTATTGGGCAAGATATATTAGATGTAGAGCCTGAAAAATTTAAAATTCACTTATAATATTAGAGAATTTGCAAAAATAGATATAATAAAATTACGTGAAAGGTAAAATATGAAATATATCTCATAAACATGTAATATAATAAAAGAAAAATGAAAGAATATGTATGGTAAGTAGAAGAAACAACAAAACAAACCACGATTAATGGATTGAGCAGTCAATTTTCTTTTTGCATAAAGAGTGCGCCATTTTTGGCAAATTAACGCTTTTTTGGCATCACTTTGAGATTGATACCAAGAAATAGGATGAGACATGGTTTCAATTGAACCTACAATCACATATAGAAATTGTAAATGCCAAACGAATTTTGAAGAATAGCAATTCTATATTGATCAATTATAAAAGTTGAGCTCAAAATAATCTAACAATATCATAACTAAATAATATGTAGAAAAAAAAAATTTACAAACATCAGCTTAGACTACAAAAAACATATACTAAAAAACAATGAACCAAGAACAAAGAAAAACAAAGATTATATGAGTTATTCAAGAGATAGACATAACATGTATATTTAACTACATGGACTTACACATGTTAGAACAACTTAATACCCGTATTAAAGGTATTTTCAAGGAATATCAATATAAATATAACAATTAAAGATATTTCATCAATAAACAACTTATAATTATAATTAATATAATCATTATCAAAATAAATAAGTCTAACAACACTTAGGCTAACAAAAAAGTCCTTCGAGTGAGTCATCTTTTCGTGTTTCTTAACGATTCTACACATGATGTCCTTTCTTATAATCTTGAACATATTAAGAATCAGTTTGTCTTGAGTTGGTAGGATGCAAGTATTGAAAGACATGCTCGAATTATTCAGGCTTATGTACACTTTAGGATCGAGTTGAAGACATATTTTGACCAAAATCTTGCATCTATTCCTTGTAGATATGTGTGTGCTGACTGGTCAAGCAAAAATAGTTTCATCATCTCTCTCTCAAAGTGTTGTGTTGTTGTAGCCCTAGAAGCACCCCACATTGCATCATTGAACAACTTGCTTTTAAATTATTTTTGAAAATTTATATACAAGTGTCTGATGCAAAAATGATGCTCCACTAACCCTGTAAACTCTCTGACAGCTGTCGCCAGTCCCTACATAAATTAACAGTCTGAGTCAAACATTTGTCCACAATGCATAACATAAACATACATTGTAAAAGCAATCAACCATACCTTTTGTTGATCGAAAATAATTGTCTTATTGTCGGATGTGGTGTTTAGATTCTCGAGCAACAATCTGCACAATCTGGCTAAGTCAGCCCCCTCAACCAATTCTTAAATTTTTAATTCAGCCAATGACTCAAAGTCTACTCTTCTAGATATAATAATTGAATGATTTTTAATATCAGCTTCATACCGATCATTTGTTGCGGTAGTCCTGAAGAGCAGGGAGTGGAACCTATCTGTAACAGGTTCTAAACGGACCAATTGAGCTACTGGTCATTTTCGAGGCTGAGGTTTGGGGTTGGGGTTGTGCTTCAACCTCGGTTGGTTCGTTGCACTGAAACTGAGTGTGCACCAACTCAGTTGCACTTCGTGTCCGATCACGTGCCGAGTCTGTTTCCGGTTGAAGTTCTGGTTGAGGTTGAGATGGAGCACCTCTACATTTGAGGGTCAATTTGGTCATCCTAAAATTCATTGAAATGGATGTAACGATGAGGTAATCATTCTAAGAGTACGAAAGGATCGAGGTTCACTAAGGAAATCACTGATCTCGCCAGAGCGTAGAATGTCAATTATATATACTAGAGCAATAGAAGGCAGAATGATGCATGACATTCCATGGCAAAAAGATGTCTTTTGTGGCGAAAAGACATTATTCAGCAGCTGAAAGTATGACATTCCGCGCAGGAAAACAACAGACAAGGGGAAACATTTGTTCCTAATGACGTTCTGTGGCAGAAAGTGTAATGTTCTGCAACAGAACGTCATACTTTCCACGTAGGAACGTATGACGTTCCACGAAGGAACAACAAACAAGCATCTTCATATTTAGCACTGACGTTCCGCGAAAGAAGGTACATGGTTTCGCAATGGAATGATATTTAATTGTTTAGCGGCAAACGTGACAGTGATGTTCGCTGCATGTATTTTTCATAGTTCATGGTTAAGTTGTTAGCGAAAACACATTAGTGGTTGACTTGTCATTGATCACAAAGTATAGTGGTTGATTTGTTAATTTTCCTATAATTAATCAAAAATATTATTATTTTTATTATAAATCTCTCTCTTTCATTAGCTTTAAATACACAATATAATTTTAAGATAATATTTTTGAATTTAATATGTCAAACTCAAATAATATAATACAAAAAAATATTTATTTATTTAGGAAAAAAAAAGGAGGATACAGGGATAGCTTCGCTTGAGCATTGATCTTCTTACGCATCCTTGGTTATGGATATGAACACTACACAAGAGTCCAAAGCATTTAATTCCCATATTTTTCTTTTTAGTTTTAATTCCCATATTTAATAAATATATATTTATTAAATATATATTTTTCTATTAACTTTATAATTAACTTAGGTTAATATGTATTTATAATACTCAGTCATATTAATTAGTGGGTTCTTATTATTTGTTACTTGTAATCAATTGCTTAATTTGATTAGTCTTTACATTAATTTGAATTTATTATGCCTTTAGTTTCCTTCATTAAAAAACTTATCATGCATAACACTTGCACAACTTAGCTACTTTACGTATAAACTCAACACTTTTAGTGATCCCTCATATCGAAATCTTTTTAGGTGAAGTAGTAAGTTTTGTGCTTGAAAACATGTAAATTTTAATTTCACTCTTTAACGTATAAGGTTGCTTGAGTTTGTATGATTAGTCGATGTGAATATTAGTTGGTTTGAATTCTAAAATTTAACGAATTTTGTGTACGAGTAAATTTAGAAAACAATATATCTTGTAATATTTTAGGAGCATCTTAAATATTAAGTCGGGATATTAAAGTCAAATAATGATGGAAAACCTATCATGTTACAAAACAAAATTGAATAAAATTTTTAAATTTATATAAATGCATCATTCTATTTCTTAAGTTCAAATATATATTTGTTTTGTAGTAATTGTTGAACTTAGAAAAAAAGAATTCAATTCATTTTTATCAAAATATTTATGATTGATTTTGAATATTATGATTTCAATTTAGTGGACTAGAGTTAATTTATTTTATTATTAATGGATTAAATCAAAATCATTAAATTTGAATTCAATAGTTAAGAATTAAACAACATTGTTAATTAACAACAAACTAACATTCTCTCTATATATTCTATTTATTTATGATTCTTTGATCCCATATCATTACTATTGTTAGACTGGTGAGTCATTAGTAGATAAAAGAGCTTGCTGGGTAATGTGCCCGTTAGTGGCAGTTACATGCAGAATGATATAAAACTGGTTTTATGGCTCTTTGCATACAATTTTTACGGCTGGAAATTTTCCTCTGTTATCGGGTAGAGAAAACAGGGGCGAACAGAGTTGAACAGGAGATTACTATAGTGGGATTCTTGACTGCAAGTCTGGAGAGTGATCCTCAGGTGGGCGATGTTGTTCTTAGCAGTAATGCATATTCTGAATGCTCTGTAATGTACTCTGATGTAAGTTGAACCTTGTGAATCAATACAGACTCCCTTACCCGTGGATGTAGGACACTTTGGTCCGAACCACGTAAATTCTCGCATTTGTTTTCTTTCTTGCATGTGTGGTTGATTGTTTGTGACGTTCTTCGATTAATAACACGCTCAACAATTGGTGCGGTGAGTGTGGATTGTGTTCTTTCCTCTGTCCAAGAATTGGGTTCTTGATTATCCTCAGAAGTCAGGACTCTCGATCATGAACAATGGTGAAGTTTTAAGTAGAAAAGTTCACTGGCAACAATGACTTCAGTTTGTGGTGGGTAAAGATGAAAGCTTTACTAGTCCATCAAGGATTGGCTCACGCAATCGATGAGGAAGCCATGAAAACAATGTAGGAACTAGACAAAATAAAAGCGGATGATGTTGAAGCAAAAGCTCATAGCGCTATCCTTCTGAGTTTAGGTGACGAGGTCTTGCGCAAAGTTATTGAGGAGAAAAATGCATACTCTGTATGGATAAAATTAGAAGCATTGTCTATGAAAGATCCTTGGGAAATCGTCTGTACCTCAAGAAAAAATTGTACACCTTGACAATGGACGACTCCAAAGAAATGCGATAGCATGTGGATGATTTCAATAGAATCATTCTTGACTTGAACAGCATTGGTGTTAAAGTAGAGGAGGAGGATCAAGCCATAATCTTGTTAAGCTCTCTCCCGAAAGTGTATGAACACTTCGTCAACACAATGCTGTATGGAAAGCAGACATTAACCATGTCTGAGGTCAAGGCAGCACTGAATTCAAAGGAGTTACATAAGAGATCTAATAGTAAAGGAATTACAGAAGGTGAAGGGCCTGCAATTTGAGGAAGATCCCAAAAAGAGATGCAAAATCCTCCAAGGGCAGGTCTCGTTCTAAATCAAAGGCTGGCATGAAATGTTTCTTTTGCAATAAAGAGGGACATTTGAAAAGAAACTTTTATGAATGGAAACGTAGAAAGCAAGAGAAGAAAGTGGACAAGGGAGATGTATCAGTGGCATCTGACGGCTATGAGTCGTCAGATGTTCTAGTTGCTTCTGCAACTGACTCTAGAGAGGCTGGTTCCTCGACTCAGGTTGCTCCTTCCACATGACGCCAAGGAAGGAGTGGCTGCAAAATTTCTGTAGCAAGACTGGAGGTAAAGTGCTCCTTGGAAACAATCAAGCATGCCAGATTGAAGGAGATGGTCAAATTCAAATGGTCATGCATGATGGGTGTATAAGGACCATACAGAATGTGAGATAAGTTCCTCAACTGAAAAGGAACTTACTCTCAATCGGCATGCTGGATAAATTTGGGTGCACGGTAAGGATTGAGAAGGAGACCATGAAAATTCAGAAAGGGATCCTCACTGTGATGCGTAGAGAACTACAGAACGGGCTCTATGTGCTTCAAGGCAAGACTGTAGTGGAGAAGCATCTTCTATAAGCTGTGACAGCATGAAGAATGCTGAGTTGTGGCACATGAGACTTGGTCATGTGAGTGAGAAGGGGCTGATTGAACTTCAGAAGCAGAACTTATTAAAGGAAACATAATTGTCCAGCTTAAAATTCTGTGAAACCTGTGTTTTGGCCAAAAGCACCAGGGTTAGTTCAAAAAATCAACTTAGAGATCAACAGGCATATTGGACTACATACACTCAGACGTGTGGGGTCCTGAAAAAATTATTTCAAAAGGAGGTGCACAATACTTCCTTTCCATAATTGATGATTACTCTCGAAAACTTTGGGTCTATTGTTTGAAGACCAAGGACAAAGTTTTTGAAACCTTCAAAACATGGAAAGTAATGGTTGAGAATCAGACAGGAATGAAGGTTAAAAGACTGAGAACTGATAACGGAATGGAGTTCTGCTCCAATGAATTCAATGATTTCTGTAAACAGGAAGGGATCACTCGGCATGGAATTGCCAGTCACAGCCCTCAGCAAAACGGCTTAGCCGAACACATGAACAGAACTATCTTGGAGAGAGTTAGGTACATGTTGATCTCAGCAGGTCTTCCAAGAACGTTCTGGGCTGAAGCAGTCGCCACAGCAGCCTATCTTATCAATCTATGCCCGTCATCTACTTTGAATTTTAAAACACCTTTTGAAGTATGGTATAAGTATCCAGCAAACTATGATGTATTGAAACCATTTGGGTGTGCAGCATATGCACACATCAAACAAGATAAGCTGGAACCCCACGCCAAGAAATGTGTTTTCTTGGAATATCAGGAAGGTACAAAGGGCTACAGGTTGTGGTCAATTGAATCTGGACAGAAGAGAATTGTGGTAAGCCGTGATGTCTTGTTTAATGAAATGGTGTTCCCATTTAAACACCATACTGCTGATATACCTGTAATTCAAGAAGACCAAAATCAATCTGTTCAGATTGAGGTGGAGCACAACGAGGAACATCAAAATGATGACCAAAACGTGCACCAGTTGGATAGAGATGTTCAACATGATGAAGACATTCATGAATTGGAAGAGCAACCAATGGACTACCAATTAACAAGAGATCGCACAAGAAGAACTGTCAGACCAGTGCAGAGGTTGGGGTATGCTGACATTATACCATATGCACTCCTTGTTTCATCAGACTTAAATCATGCTGAACCCACCAACTTCTCAGAAGCTGTATCCTGTGATGACAACGTTCATTGGATGAATGCAATGAAAGAGGAAATGGAGTCCCTGGAGAAAAACAAAACATGGTCTCTAGTGGAAAAACCCAAGAATCAGAAAATCATTGGAAGCAAATGGATTTTCAAATATAAGGAGGGAACTGAAAATGGTGAAAAACAAGGTTTAAAGCAAGGTTAGTGGCCAAGGTTTTTTCTCAACAAAAGGGAGTCAATTTCAACGAAATTTTCTCACCTGTGGTGAAGCAAACTTCAATAAGAGTTCTTTTGTCATTAGTTGCATTTCAGAATCTGGAGCTTGAGCAAATGGATGTTAAGACAGCGTTCTTACATGGCAAAATTGATGAGAAAATCTATATTAGTCAACCTAAGGGATTTCATGTAGGCGAGCAAAATATAGTGTGTCTTTTGCACAAGTCACTCTACGGATTGAAGCAATGACCACGACTATGGAATAATAGGTTTGATGAATTCATAACAACACTTGGTTTTGTTAGAAGCAGTTATGATCAGTATGTGTATAGGAAAACAATTTGCATGAATATGGAGATTTATATTCTGCTTTATATTGATGATATTCTCATAGCCAGTCGAAGTATGTCTCATATATCAGATTTGAAAAATGAATTAGGGAATGAATTTGACATGAAGGATATGGGGAAAGCTAAAAAGATTCTGGGAATTCAGATATTCCGGGACAGGATGAAAAATACTGTCACATTGTCTCAGAAGGACTATCTCCATAAGGTTTTATTGAGGTTTGATTTTAGCAATCTGAAACCAGTGCAAACTCCTTTAGGTGCACACTTCAAGCTAAGCCATCAACAGAGTCCGAGAAATGAAGATGAGAAAGCTCTTATGGATCGAATTCCATATGCTAATATTCTTGGAAGTTTAATGTATGCCATGATTTGTACACGCCTGATTTGGCATACAGTGTAAGTGTCCTCAGTCGCTTTATGGCTTATCCAGGGATCTCTCATTGGCATGGCTTGAAATGGTTACTAAGGTATGTTTCTGGATCGCTGGTTACCTCATTAGTCCTTGGAAGATGGAAACCTAGAAAAGATATCTTAATAGGATATGTGGATGCTGATTTTGCTGGCTGTACAGATACAAAGAAGTCAATCTCTTCCTATATATTTACAGTTTATGGTGGAGTGGTCAGCTGGAATGAATGCCTTCAGAAAGTTGTAGCTCTATCTACAACTGAAGCCGAGTACTTATCAGCATGTGAGGGTGTGAAGGAAGTCTTGTGGCTAAAGGGCTTAACCAGTGATTTTGGAATTGATAGCTCTGACGTTTCAGTTTATTGTGACAATCAGAGTGTTTTACACTTGGTTCGGAATCCAGTATTTCATGACCGAACAAAACACATAAGTGTTAAGTATCACTTCGTACGTGAGGTGATATCTCAAGGCCAAGTGAAGTTACAGAAGGTGAATACTGAAGACAATCCAGCGGATATGCTTACTAAAGTACTAACAGTGACTAAGTGTAGACATTGTCTAAACTTGGTAAATATACAAAGCTAAAGGGTGCAGGGTTGTGTTGGTTAGGGTGTCTGACATTATCTAATAAAGACTCAAGGTGGAGAATTGTTAGACTGGTGAGTCATTAGTAGATAAAAGAGCTTGCTGGGTAATGTGCCCGTTAGTGGCAGTTACATGCAGAATGATATAAAACTGGTTTTATGGCTCTTTGCATACAGTTTTTACGTCTGGAAATTTTCCTCTGTTATCGGGTAGAGAAAACAGGGGCGAACAAAGTTGAACAGGAGATTGCTACAGTGGGATTCTTGACTACGAGTCTGTGAGTGATCCTTAGGTGGGCAATGTTGTTCTTAGTGGTAATGCATGTTCTGAATGCTCTGTAATGTACTCTGATGTAAGTTGAACCTTGTGAATCAATACAGACTCCCTTACCCGTGGATATAGGACACTTTGGTGCGAACCACGTAAATTCTCGCGTTTGTTTTTTTTCTTGCATGTGTGGTTGATTGTTTGTGAAGTTCTTCGATTAATAACACGCTCAACAACTATAATAGAGTAACGTAGCTAGATCTATGCAACATCACATGGTGCATTTGTTGGTTTTTACGTTCCCTCGCACGACAGAATTACAGTTGTTCATAACAACGGTAACATGCATAACTTATTTATAATAAAAAATCAATTTTAACATGAACATAAAATTAACCATGTTATAATATATCAATAATCATATATATAAAAATATCTTATTTTAGATCTAATCTTAATGATTAAGAAATTATATCTTTGTAGCTTACTTCACACAGGTACAAAATCAACATTCGAACTTTTTCGTCAATCCTCCTCACCTTGAATAAGGACGTGTGGGCATGATGAACGCATCAAGATCACATTCAATTTATGATTGATCGTATTCTCAACATATGAGATGATCTATTTTGATTTAGAAAACGCTTTTTTAAAGCCAACACGGAAGACACACAAATTTGATCTCAAAATGAATTTTTCAATTTCAAATATTTCAACCACCGAACCTCTATTTATAGTGGAATAACGCCATAATGATCATTATGGTATTTAGAGAAAACCACTACAAATTAAGTTAGAATACATTTATAACAAAAATGTTATGGAAATCAAAAGATCTTGTCACCATAGTTCAACACTTGGCATTATGACATTAACTCAAATTTGACATTAATTCCAATTTGACATAATCCATTTTAAAAACTATTTTCAAAAGTTACTTTATATTTGTTAATTAATTGAATAATCAATAATTCAATTAATGAAACATAACAAACATATTAATTATGACAACTTTTGTCATTGTGTCTTAATTAATTGAATAATCAATAATTCAATTATTTCATCTAATGGAAAATAATAAATTTATTATTGAATGTATTAAATAATTAATTCATAATTAATTATTTAATCTTTTTTTGTTCATTTTTCTATTATTCGAATAATGATAGAAGGTGACGAAGGGAACGATGGACCTATAGTTTTAAGCTCCAATAATATTTCGTTAATTAATATAAACTCTTTATATTAATTAACATAATTATTAACTCTAAAGTAATTCTATTAAATACTTAAAGTTGCACTTTTAAAAATTATAGAGTATATTTATTCAAAGTAATGTCCATTGATTTAGTCATTACATATGTATTGACCCTCCATTTAGATTCGTAATAAAGCTAGGTTTATAATTTGTTAACCTCTCATATTACGTCTTTATCCTTCACTACCATTAGTTCTTGATTAAATAATTGATTCATAACGATTATAAATTGCGCGTTAATTATTTGATTCCCTAACTAACAAACAAGGGAATCTATAGAAATGTATTTCATTGTATCAATATTAACATTATCAACTATATATTTTAATTCACTCCCAATATACGAGGTCTACGAATAATAGATTGTATAAAACTTTACCGAGAAATCAAAAAATAAATTAAAATGAAATATGAGTTTGTTAAATACAATGAATTAAGATCACACCTATATGACAATCATTATGATAAAATTAATTGATCTAAATTTCACGAAAATTATCATAACAATATAATTTTATCTTGTTCAGTTCTATATAATTGTATTATATAAAACATATTTATTTTATGTCACCACATATATAGTCGGGATATGACTATACATTCTTAATTATATAAACTATGTTTATGACTATAAACTATTTGAAGTTTTCATATTTCAGATATAAGTCATGAACTTATTTTGGTTATTACTCTTTATATTTTATCTCACGTATATACAACATATATGTTAATATAAAGTTAGCATAAATAACTACTTAATTTTTTATGAATTTTATAAAACATAATCTAAAACGTTAACATAATTTCAATCAATATAAATTTATTCCTATATTACAAAATTGTTCTATTACATTTTATTGTTGGGCACATTACTCCTAACAGCATCCATATGACTCGAATTTAAATTTTGACAAAACTAAAAAAAAAAACGTCTACGAATGCCTCCCGTCTCTTTTGTGTATTAAAAAAATCATAATATTTGATTCGAAAATTACTTCATATTAATCTTAAATTTCAAAATCAAATAAAAACTCTACATACAAGTTAAAAAAAAAAGGGAAATGAAGTCCATCTTACAACATAAAATTAATATATGCATTATCGCAATCACCAAAACGAGTAGGTATATTACTATACCTAGAACCCTTGTCTTCATGGTTTTAAACCGCTTGTTAGTTGCAATAATTGATTGTCGTTTAATATGTCACTACAAACCTATCGAAATAAGGATTTACATTTTAATTATTAAATAATAAAAAAAAATTAATATTGACAAGAAAGAAAGGAGAGAGAAGGCGTGGCATTGAATAAGAGGAGAGGAGTGGGGCCTAGAAGGCTAACTCTGTCAAAATCACGTCTCCCAGAAGTTGAATCCGGTCAAAAGATTACCTTAATCAATTAACTACACCAACATTATTTTTAATTATTATTTAGTATTTAAATGCCAGATTTTATAAGACCAAACCCATAATCTCGTGTAAATTAAGATTATCTTTGCATTCTGGTGTTTTCAAAGCCCAACCATAATTGAAGATTAAAATTATTTTATAATCATTTTTAAAATTAAAATAATATTAGGAGTCTCTTAACAACACAGTACCAAATATAGAATTCTTGTTCAAATTTTTGGGAGCTATTTTTTTCAGTAATAATTAATCAGTCAACCAGTGGTTTGGAACAACTGGCTGGCTTTGGGAGTTGAAGGCTAGATGACAAAGCATGGCTCAATTCTAGAGGTGGGTCTGAACCATGGTTTATGGTATGGTTTGATCATATTATCCTTGGAACCCAACCAAGTTGTTAGATCCAGAAGTGGTAAATCACCCAATAACCACAAGTTAAGAAGCATCGAAACAAATGATTGGGTTCTTAACCTTGAAAGTTCAAACTCCACAGCATATCATCAATCAAATCTACAAACGAAGCTAGGGGAGACATGAAATATAAAAGAGAATCAGAAGTGGTCGTCCGACAAAACCCCAAATACTTTGCCAGACTAATTCATATTTTATAATCCAAGTGTGTGGAATCAAACAGCCAACTGTTTGAAGATTGGCATCATCTCGGAAGCTCCCCCGCCATCATGCATGCCAAAGCGACAGATCACGAGAACAATCCAAGAAAACTCTGATTTTATAATTTTGAGAAATAGTTTTGTGAAAGAGGGGAGATTTTTTTTCGAAAGAGACAGCTTAAGGTACTTACTGTTATCACCAATGGAGGCCTGCAGCTGCATCACGCGCGTCCGTAGCCTCTACGCTTCAAATGCTTTTCTCTCGAATCCATCGTCGTACTCGCTAATTTTCTGGGAAGAAACCCCATTAACCTCTCTGATGCTTTCTTGCTATAGAATCCTCTATGGAGGAAAACAAGACGGAACGAACAAGCGTATTTATCAACACCAAAAGAGGAAAAGGAGGAATAGATATACCAATGGCAACAAGATTAACAGATCTCAGATTCTGCAACTAAGTCAAAATTCCAAATCACATATTTACAAGATTTCAAGAAAAAAAATTAAAAATTAAACAAAAAAACTCGTTAAAACATTTGAAATGAGATTTCCTCTACCATGATGCTGCTATTTTCCACTGAAAATTGAAGAAAACGAAGGGGGAAAGCAACGAGGGTTCCCGGAAAGCACGAGAATGCCGTTTAGTTAGTGTATTTTCCGTCAGGTTCGATCAGTGCGGCTCCTGCTATTACTATGTTGGGCTTTGTTGTTTCCGCCAATGCCGTTTGCCTCTTTCTTCTGCAGCGAAGTAAACAACTGGCCGAACCCAAATACTGATACAGACTTCGAGGAGCCTCTCAGAGAACAAATTGGAACGTTGAGCACCGGAGTTACCCTAACGCTCGCGGAGTAGGAGCGCTCCATCCCTCTGTGCTTGAACCTCGGTCCGCCATTAAAGGTGCTCGGACTACTCGAACTCCTCTCCAGGCTATGAAAGATTATTTTTCCCGATGCGTTCATTCTAGGGCTGTCTAAAGAAACTCCCCGGCACTCAACCCCAGCAGATTCTGCGGGAGTTCGCCGTATGGGGCTCCGGCCAACTCTCGTTCCTGTCGGATGATCTACCACTGATCTCGGTGTGGTCTCCACCTCTACCGCCCTGGGCCTAACCATTCTCATTCTTGGAGCATTTCTCCTGTTTGGATTCAAATGCCGACGGTGTGAAACAGGGTTAGGATTCTGATTTGAGCAAGGCTTATCCGAGTCGAGGGATAATCTAGGCAGATCTTCGTGCTCGTGACCAGAAGAGGAGGACGAAAGCGAGACGCGAGAGGAAGATACAGATACGGACTCGCAATCCAAGTCCTTCAACAATGGAAGACTGAGCGAAACATCTGATGGTGACGATGACAAAGATTTTGACGACCTGTGAAGAAAGTATTTCAGCGACTTCGGATTACTGTAAAACGAGGAGGACGCCGCCGTCTTCTGATTCTCGTTCTTTGAGTTCGCATTCTGGTATAGCTTCTTCAATCCCAAAAGCTCCTTCCATCGGCTAGAACATCTTGGCGCCTTAGGAGAAAACAGATAAGGATCCACCTTTGAAATCTCAGTTCTCCGGCAAGACATCCCCATCTCTGGCGAACTGCTCACCACCGACCGAAATTCGTCAACCGAGGGCTTCATATACGACAGGTGAAGAGGAACGAGCTTACCATCAGAGAAAAGCTCATCGGCCGGAAGCATCATGACTGGATCATCGAGCCGGAACTCAAAATCACCAGGCGACGCCTCAAGATCTGGATCTGAAATCTCAAGAACATCATCAGCAAACTTTTCAGCGGATTTCGGTTTTCCTCCGCCGAGCTTGGAAGCGCTGGATTCTTCTCGGTCGAAAGAGACGCGAGGACTCAACCAGCCAAACGAAGGAAATGCCGTGGGAGAACAGTCGAGAAAATTCTCCGACGACATTCCAATATTGTTAACACAGGCAGAAGCCATATTTCCCGGCGATCACGTTAAACACGCAGCCTGAGCCAGACGAAAAAAAATAAACTCTGCAACGTACCTAACCAAGCACTTCCATTTCACAACTCCCTCCACCTAGAGAGAGAGAGAGAGATTTGTCGTGGAGCTTGGCTGGCTAGGGGGCTAGGGAAGGCAGCAAGGAGCAGAGGAAGGTGAGAGAGCGTAGAGGCGTGGTTGGCAATGGCATGTCGGGGGGTACGGTGTTATTTATAGCTGAATCTTTTTTTTCCTTTTTCTTTTTTTGTTTTTTCTGTTTAAACTGCTTCCCCTTTCTGGCGCAAGTACTTTTCATTTCCGCTCTTTCCTTTTCTCCCCCTTTTTAATTTCTCTTATTTTTATTTATTGTATTTTTAAAACTAACCCAATAACTATTTTGAGGAATATATATACTCAAAAATAAAAATGAAATATATAAATGGAAAATTAACATCACAAACCTCACCTTATAGTTTACCATCAATGATAAATTAAACTTAGAAGAAATTTTACTAATAACTAAAATCTTGAACTGTGAAAAATTTTTGCCCAACTCTCAGTCACGTTTTCCATCTAAATCCGTAAACTTTAACACCTCAGTTTCATTTATGCGAAGAACCGTCAAACGGAGACGAATAATGTTAATTATCGGGGGCCAAGAGATGTCCCTCCTGCCTATTGAAAGACAGATGGTCGTTAGAATGATTATCGGGCAATGGCGGACGATCTTCATTGGCTATTGGATCAAGGAAGGATGTCCCCCGCTCGAAAATGACGAACATAATTGAATCTATCAATTTCCAAAGGTAGTGGTGGACGATTGTCCATGTCGTTGGATCGAGGGAGGGATGTCCCTTATAGGGATTGACGGCCAAGATTGAATTTGCCATTTTCCAAAAGCAATGACGGACGACAATCCATGGTCGTTGGATCGAGCGGGGGATGTCTCTAGATCAGAATAGACATTCAAGTTGAACTCCAAATTCTTTTCAGTTGAAGGGTCACATGCAAGACACACATTTTTAAAACACGTGAATTCCCTCAATTGAGACGAACGTCCCTCTTCCAAAACGGATGTCCCTCAACCAAGATTACGTCGTTCTGCCCACAATGGACGTCTCTCATCTTAAGACGTCGTCATTCAGTACGAAACGGACGTCCATCTTAATATGAGGGACGTTCGTTTTCGTTCAAAGAATAACATTCGGTCCAAAACGGACATCCCTCGTATTAAGACGGACGTCCCTCGTATTCAATCATGGCCGTTTATCTCGATAAGAGATGTCTCTCACTCGATCCAATGGTCATGGAATGTCATCCACCATCGCCGTTGGAAATTGACAGATTCAATCATGACTGTCAATTTCGAGCAGGGGACGTCTTTCCTCGATCCAACGGCTATTGACAATTGTCTGCCATCGCCCTATAATCATTCCAACACCTGATAACTGGCAGGAGGGATGTCCCTCACCCCCTGATAATTGACGTCCTTCGTCTCCGTTTAACAGTCCTTCGCTCTAACGAAATGGAGGCGTTAACGTCAATGGATTTGGATAGGAAACTTCACTGTAAGGTCGCCGGCGGGAATTTTTCATAGTTTAGGGTTTTAATTATTAGCAAAATTTCTGTTATTGATTTCAAAGTATAAGGTCTACCATGTTAATTTCCCTATATAAATATATAAACTCAGGTATGGTCAAGGGGTAGTCAAGAGCTTAGCAAAAAAAAATGTTCATTAATAAAGAAGTGATTGTCCTCGCATTTTGTAATGTCCAGTGTCTTCAGACTTCAGATTATAAACTGCAAAAAAATATATACAATTTTAAATAAATTATTTTAAAAAAGTAATTATAAAAAAATATAATTAATAAAAATATAAATATCTTGTTCTAAGTTGTCATCACTATTAAGTTTCGACTAGTTCACTTCAGTATCTTCATTAATTGATATAATCTCTAAAAAATATAAATTCAAAACAAATATATAAAATAGAGTAATTAATAAAAGAAATATAAAGGAAAAACACTATCAATATAAAATATACCTTGTTTAAATTTGTCAATATCATCCACTACATCATTAAAGTTGACAGATTGATGTTTTGATGATCGAATCCAGCTTTGAGTGCAAATAAGCGCATCAACAGTCTTTGGGGACAAAGAGCTGTGAAATGAATCAAGTACTCATCCTCCACTACTAAAAGCTGACTTCGATATAACAGTTGAAATAGGAATAACCAATACATCTCTTGCCAATTTGCTTAAAATTAGAAATTTCAATGAATTCAATTTCCATCATGTTAGAATGTCTTGCTTGTCTGAAAATTTTTCCAACCATTCATATAAATATTGATCAATTTTTGTCTGAGTATTTGAAACATTTTGCTCTTCGTGACGGCTACAAAACATCTCATATATCTTATTGTAAGCCAAACTGTTCTTTTATCTCAACACTGTAGATGTTATTGCAACACTTGTACTACAACTTTCTTATGAATTTTCAAATCCCGAATCATCTCTATACTTGAGATATAATCTTTCAATTACAAGTTGTACTTGGCTGATCAAATCATTTGTCTTATCATTATCAACTAACATAGTAAGACAATATTTTAAAATTTTTGTTTTACAACTGGGATCTATTACAATTGCCACATACATCAAAAGATTTATTTTATCACAAATTCTCCAATATTTGTCAAACTTTCATTGCATTCCAATAGTCATTTTTCTCAATAATTGATTATCACACTCATCATACTCTTAGATAACTATTTTTAAATTACATACTTCACTTAAATAAATATTCAAAGTAATATGCAAGAAGGCTGAAACAATTACAATCGTATCATAAAAAATTTTCAAAAACTTGATAAGTTCTCGAATATTAGCTCAATTTTCCGTCGTGGGAGGTCTTTCTTCACCCTAATTAACAAGATAATGAATATCAATTTCCTTTAACTTCTCAAAAGATTTTTCAAAATTTTCATCACTTTCTAACATCAAATATGTAGAATTCTATTTGGTAGGCACATCAAGAGAAACATTGCTTTTGCGCATGATTTTAACATTTTCAACACAATTCTTAAAATTTTACAGCCTTGTAGGTGAAGATCGAACATACTTCATAGCTCTACGTACTCTCGTGATAGATTATTGATGGTCTTTTAAACCATCACATACAATCAAATTCAAAATTTGTGCAAAACATTGCATATGCATGTGTTTTTCATTCAAAGCTAATTCATTCCAATTTTGAACACTTTTGATCAAATATGAAATGACATCATCATTGGAAAAAGTGTTATCAACTTTGATTGTCAAAACATTTTCAATTCCTCATTCAAATAAGCAATTTTCTACTTCTCTACCAATCGTTTCACCTTTATGATTCACAATCAAACAAAAATTAATAATCTTCTTATGCAATGTCCAATAACTATCAATATAATGCGCAGTTAAAATCATGTAATTCAAATTTTGAATTGAAGTCCATGTATCGGTAGTCAAGCATACTCGTTGAGATGTGTTTCTAAAGTATTCTTTCAACTTCATTTTTTCTTTCTCATACATACTAACAATATCTCGTGCAACCGTATTTCTAGAGGGTACAACAAATTTCAGTTGCACATATTGGGAATAAGCTCTAAAACTTTCTCATTCAACAAACTTCAAAGGCAATTCATCAATAATAATCATTTTTGCTAGTAGTTCTCAGTAAGTTACAACACTAAAACATGACATATTGGAATTGGATCTTATATTATCCATATTTTGGAAGCTTGAAGCCTTTTGCTTCATATCCACACTTGCCAACAATTTTTTGCAACTACTAATGTGTTTTTCAAGTTTGATGTACCATTATTTGGTGTATAACATGCATATGTCTGTTAACAATTATTACATTTTGCTCTAAGGTTGTTATGATCAATGCTTTCAATCATTGTAAAATGATTCAAAATTTCTAATTTTTTTCTCTTGTTTTGACCAGTAATAGGGTTAATAGTAGGACCCTCTACAGTTTCATTAACGTTTTTCATCCTCTACAATTTCAGCAATTTGAACCATTTCAGAATCAATTTTAGCCAAATAAAGAATCATTCATTCAGAAATAAGCCAAAACATCCATCAAACAGAAAACATTCATTAAAACTCAAAAGATTCAAAAACAATTAAATTCAGTAATCACCAATCATTATTGAAATTATTGAAACTAAAGCAATATACAGTGAGCACCATAAAAACATTCGAAGCAAAAAAGCAACTATTCAGCAGAGAATTCAGCACATTGTTCAGTTCATTGTTTCAGTAGAGAATTCATTGAGCAGAGAATTCATTATTGTCACTCAGTGAGATATTTTAGCAAAGAATTCATTAAGTGAGAATTCATTGAGCAGAGAATGTTTATTGCAAAAAGATACAACAAACATGTGAAAAATGCTAAAAGATTCTCACTTTATGAACAAAATAATAAAAGATTTAGAATTAGCAATATACGCTCACTGTATTTTGTTCACTGTAATTAGCAATATACGTCTACCAATTAGTGTAGATAATGCAAAATAGGTTTAGGTTTATTTTGTTCACTCCAAATCATCACACCAATCACGATCAGATTTAGAATTAATGGCAAATTGAGGGTAAAAATTATTACTTACCGAAAAAATCGACAATGGAGCCAGAGCGGAGGGGAAATTGAGGGTGACTGGCGACTATCGACTGGAGATTGGAGCAGAGTAGCAAGCATCGAGCTACTGGAGTAGAGGAGCGAGCGCCAAGCGATTGGAGCAAAGCATCGAGTGTCGAGGGATGAAACGACGAAC
Organism: Begonia loranthoides; assembly: GCA_022433065.1. Lineage (NCBI taxonomy): Eukaryota > Viridiplantae > Streptophyta > Magnoliopsida > Cucurbitales > Begoniaceae > Begonia > Begonia loranthoides. The sequence continues at coordinate 21,913,060 of CM039477.1, read as the reverse complement.
ACAAACCACGAGGCAGCACGGACTGCGGAGGCACGAACGAACACTCAAACACGGAACAGAATAAACAGCCCTAAAAGGCTCAAACACGATTCAGTTTCAGTTTGTCAGTTTTGAGAAATCAAAATTGAAAAACCAAACTGAAAGACCGGTTCTCATCTAAATGAACCAAAATTTGATTTTTCGGTGTGCAAAATCAAACCGAACCAAACCGACCCAAATCGATCAGTTTTGGTTTAGTTCTTCAGTTCCAGTTTGTTTTGCACACTCCTAGCACTGTGAAGGTCAGAATGGCCTATGTAAGGGTTCGAGCATATCAGTGAGTATGCAAAATCTCACATTAATTAAGAGAGTGAAAAATGCATAGTTTATAGGTATGGTATTCTTTTCTACTCAGTACAACGTAATTTTGGATAACCTCAATAATAAAAGTGTGTGGATTTCGACTCAAAGCAGAAATATTGTACTGAAAGTACTAGAGGACGTTACAGTTACAATTTTTTTATTAAATTAAATAATGAAAATAAATTAAAAATCTTATTTTTTAAAAATTGACACTACATTCTGGACAAAATTGAAAATGCAGGGATTATATTGAAGCACATTCTAATCTACGAGAGCTAAAAACATATTTATTGGTATAATTATTATTATTACCCGCCTAAATTAAAAGGAAAATTTAAACAAAAATTGGGTTTTGTCGTTTATTGGAAGGCTAGAATCCAGATTTCAGAAACAGGGGTTTAATTAATAATGCTTGTCCATAGAACATTGGGCCAGTGGGCTCTGACTCATGCATTCATAATAATATACCTGACAAATTACAAGTTGTATCCATTTATTATTATTATTATTATTTTAATCCATTGCTATAATTTTTAATATTTAATTTAGAAATTAAAATAATGGGTCTTTTTCGTTTTTTATCCTAAGTGAATTTGAAAAAGAAAATCCTCAATTTATTGCATTATCGGGTCGAGCCAGGCCGATTCAGGACAAGTCTAAAAATAATTTTTATGAACCAATTTGGACTGTCACGCTATTAAAAAGACAAATTTATAAATTTTTCCAAAATTTTAATTTCTTTGTACTGATTTTGTTGTATTAGAAGTATGTTATAATTAATATTTGTTATACTGCAAGGGAAAACGATCAGACCGTTCTTGAAGATAACTCCAAAAGATCATGCTATAGCTCGGTATTCTACACAAAACAATGAAATTTTACCTCCACTATTAATTGGTTTAGCTAGGACATTTATGATATGCTCTGAGGGGACAATACTATAGGATAAGTCATGTACTTATCGTATAATGAAATATCACGTGAGTGCATATATAATGTTAGAGTTCGATGTGACCCGAACTCTAGTTGGGCTAGGTCGGGCCATATCCAATATTATGGTTATTGGTTTTCTCTATATATTGATATTCGAGTCGCAAAATTCATTGTATATTGATTTCTATTTAGTGAATTTCTCCTCTACCCATGGTTTTTACCCGTAAGGGTTTTCTACATAAATCTTGATGTCACTACTTCTGCAGTTTTTTTTATCGTTTCACGTTCGATTCTCAATAATTGATATCAGAGCTTGGTTGAGGTTCTCTATACCAATTTTCAACAATTGGTATCAGAGCTAAGTTAGAGTTTTAGTACTCAGATCGAAAGAAATTTGGAGTTTGCAATTCTTCGTGAAAATTGCAATTTTGGGAAAAAAATGAAAAAAGGGAAAGTTGTTTTCCCCTGCTCGCCATCATCTTCTTCAACAAGACTGCTACCCGTGCTGCTAGCCATCTTCCCCAAATAGAGAGAAGTCATCGTAATTGTCGGCGACTCTGTCCAATAAAGAGAAGAGCCGCCTGCCCAACTTCCCCACTGTCGTCCGTCACCAAGATGAGTTCAGCCACCATCGAAGTAACTCGTCGACGCATCTCTACCAAATCGTCGACCTGACTGCTGCAAGTTTTCTTCTTTGCTGCACCACTATCCATTGTCGTCTGTCACCGACCCTCTGGAATCCACGGGCAGTCCAAGCACCGATCGTTGCAGACCTGCAGTCCTCCTATCTGCCGTCCGCTGTAGGGAGCTCCGCTTTTACTGACTAGTGAACTGTTGACTGTGAAAAAATAGTCGACCAAATTTTTTTTTTTTTTGGATCTCCTGTTGAAAGAATTATTGGGAAAAAAATTCTATTTTTGGATTTCATATCACTAGCAGCGAAATTTTGGTGCTGGAATTTTTTGGGTTAAGATATTCGTATGGAAATTTTTTGAAATTAGATGGGGATCAAATTTTTGCAGATAAATATTTTGGGTTCAAATATTTTTGGGGAAATTTATGAATTTTTTGGAAGATGAGTTCGCTGAAATTTGATATTCCATTGTTGGATCAGAATACAAGATTTCAGTTATGGCAGGTGAAGAAGCAAAATGTTCTCGCACAGATGGATTTATACGACGTGTTATTAGGGCTCGATAATATGCACATGTCTTGGAGTGAAGAAGAAAAACTTCGAAAGGATCAAAAAGTCCTATATTTGATATGTCTGCATTTCTTAAATCAGATTTTACAGGATGTTTTGAATGAGAAGTCTGTCACTGAGTTATGGTTCAAATTAGAGCAGTTGTGTATGGGGAAAACTATGACTAGCAAGTTGCATTTGAAGCAAATATTTTATTCTCATCAGTTAATCAAATGAACTTTTATTATAGAATACTTGGCTGCATTCAAGGAGTTAATTTCAGATTTGGAGACTATGAGATGCAAGTACGATGAGGAGGATTTTGGGTTCATTCTCCTATGCTCGTTACCTGCTTCATATGGTACTTTCAGAAATCCAATTTTATATAGTAGAAAAAATCTAACTCTGGAAAAGGTTTATGGTTTTTTCTTATCAAAAGAGAAGATAAAGCAGATTGTTGTTGAATCTGTGTCTCGTGGTGAGGGACTCGTCGTTTGGGGTAGAACAAGATAGTCAAACTACAAAGGCAATGATAATGTTCAAAATTTGAATGGCATATCAGAGTCAAGGTACCGTAATAAAATCTGTTACTTCTGTCAGAAAAATGAGCACATTAAAACTGAGTGTCGTAAATTGCAAAATGAGATAAAGAGAGCTGCTGAGAAGTGAAAACAACCGATGACATCTGGTGAAGTTATTCTTCCAGATAAGATGACTATAGTGATGGAGATCTTCTAATTTTTTCATGGGGAAACTCAAAGCCAAACAAGAATTAGATTTTGGATTCAGCTTGTTCATTTCATGTATGTAACAATCGGGATTGGTTTTCGACATATAAGACTGTTTAGGAGGTGTTGTGTTAATGGATAATAACACACCTTGCAAGATAGCTGGTATTGATAGATACTATTAGAATCAAAATGTTTGATGAAGTTGTAAGGACACTGAGTAATGTGAGACATGTTCCTAATTTAAAGAAATATCTGATCTCGTTGAGTACTCTAGATTCACAAGGGTACAAGTATAGCGTTGTAGGTGGAGCAATGAAGATCAGTAGGGGTGCTCTCGTCAAGTTAAAGAGACACAGAAGCTCTGCAAATTTGTATATGTTACAGGGTTCTACAGTGACGAATAATAAAGCTGCAAAGTTTGTGAATTCATCTTCTAAAGGTTTTTTTAGAGAAGACTCAGAAGAAGTCAGGTTCTCAAGTGAAGTTCAATTTGGAATCTGAATCTACATTAGAGTCGATATGTCAGCTTATTACAGATGTTTAGGGTGATGCGGTCACTACATCGTCACCAGTTTTAGTTTCACGTCAGAAGGGTATCGTCAAAGGCAGAACCGAGAGGAAGGGTAAAGCTTCATGGCGATATGGTGAAACTACTTCAGTGGGATATGCATTGAGTGTGTTCAAGGATATTAATTCCAGTGAGGGATCTTCAACATATTCACATACAATTCGTTGCGACATCTCCGATAGTTTGGTGGTACCATGGAGGAGATGTGATTTCTTCCCGAGTGTGTGTCTCAAGTTTAATCAAGGCTTAAACTTGTTTGGTATTAGATATTGAGTTGGCCTAGCAGGGACCTTTGTGGAAGAGGATGTTATTTTTCGTTAAAATTTTGCAGATCGTTTGCCTTGCATTGGAATTTCTTTGAAAATTGAGATTGTCAGAGTTCGGTGTTTTGGATTCGTTTTTGGGTAGGCCGAGAAGCCTACATTGGATCTCTCATGTAGAATTTGTGTCAAGATAGAAATTGTTAAAGTTCGGTGTGACCCGAATTCTAGTTGTGTCAGATCGGCCTCATATTCAATATTAGGGTTATTTATTTTCTCTATATATTGATGTTTGAGTCGCAAAATTCATTGTACCTTGATTTTCATAGTGAATTTTTCCTCTACTTGTAGTTTTTTCCCGTAAAGATTTTTCACGTAAATCTTGGTGTTCTTGCTTCCGCAGTTTTCTTTTTCCGTTTCGCGTTCGATTCTCAACATATAAGATGCTAAAAAAATTATCAATATCTTATTCGTTTACAAGAAAAATGAAAACTATAGATCTTGTAGAAAGACAATTCTATAAATATGTTCATATTGCCAAAAAAGTTAAAAGATCAGCTAGTTGAGTTTCACTGCAATTACTTGAAACACGTTTGGATAGCATAAATTTTCAATTACTATGATTTCAACTATTTCTTAAGAATTAGGAATAGCTATTTGCTTTTTCCTTAAAACATTTGATATTCGATCTTGATAACTAATTCATATAACTAAAAGAGCTAAACCCAATTGGAAGTAGACCGAGTTTAGTTGACTTGTTATAATAAGAAGTGATTCTAAACAATTTATAGTGTCAATCCACTCGAATTATAGAGAGGGAGAAAATTTGATCTTCGATCAAGAATTGATGCAGACCATAGTTTAATGAGTTTTGGATTAGCTAAATAGTGAGACCAGTGCTAGGATTACTTTCAACCACCTCAATATGTCGACAATAATATATTTGGATGATAACATAGTAATGTTAATTAGTTTGTAAGTTTGAATGACCATGTTTACAATGAAGTTTAAGTACCTTGAGGATTAATAGCAATTCATAGAAGCATTCCAGATCTTCTTCCGAAAAAAGAAGAGTTTTCTTCTCAACCTCTTTGTATTGAATCAGACTTTGATAAATTATCAACAATATCAAACTCTTACAATTTTGAATTGAAATTAATCTAATCTTTTATTTGTTCTTACATGTGAATCTTTTATTTTTTTTGTAAGATAAATTTTGGTCGTGCAAAGTGTTAAACATTGAATCTTTTACTCTAAAACTTCAACATTTGAAGCTATTCTAATTATATAGACTTTCTAGCATGCATTATTCACTATTACGAGTGGGTACAACCAAATGTGTGGAGTTCCGTCTTATTTATGTACTTGTATAAAGTGAGATAGGTTGGTAACGGAGAATAAACATTATGTGCAAGATCGATTCTCAGCTTTAGATATAAAAAAATCATTTGAATTTAGACGAACTATAAAGTCAATAATTAGCCAAAATTCGAATTTAATCTATAATTCAACTCAAACCCAACAAAACTCAAGTCTAAGCTCGTCTCAAACTTGTATATTAATAAAATTAACTTTTATTTTTTAACAAAATTAAAATCGAACCCAATCTAATGGTTCAATGCGTCCTATCACTGGTTCAATTTGGATTTCAATTTTTAGACTATGAGTGGACGGTTCGGTTTGGTGGGTCCAAACCTATTCACTAAGCCTCACTCTCCCTCCAATAGTTAAAATATTGCCATCTAAAGTTAAGAACAAACAAGAGGGTTTGGAAACTCTCGTCCCATCAATTTCACCGCATCTCTCTCTCCTCTCTCTCTCTCGCTCTCTCTCTCTCTCTAGAAAATGAAGAGCATAAGCATGGTGGAGGCAGGGCTGCCAGCAGGGTTCAGGTTCCACCCAAAAGACGAAGAGCTTGTGTGTGAGTACCTGCTGAAGAAGATCACTCTCTCTCAATCTCTCTTCCCTCTTCTCATTGAAGTTGACCTCAACAAGTGCGAGCCCTGGGATATCCCTGGTCAGTCTTTTTTTTTCCTTCATATCTCCATCTCTTCCCGCTCTTCTTCCTCATATTCCTTGATTCCTCCATTACCCACGATCACAAACCCAGAAACCTCCTTCTGGTTTTTCAATTACTGTATGCTCCTTCATGCATATTCGATGATGATGATGATCATAAGTTTTTAATATTTTTGGTTGATTTGATATCATCCTATTAGTGGATAGATTCTAGTACTAATCTATTATTTATTTTTAATTATTAGTTCTTGACCAAGTATGTTGACAGCTAAGTTTTATTTTAGGTGAGTTTTGTTTTGTTCAACCTTTTTTCAGGGTTGAAAAACCATTCGTACTGCTTTTGGACATTTGGACAGTGAAATGCCCTCAACTTTATCAGGATAATGCCTTTGATTAACCTATGCATTACCGAAATATCCATTTTCACCAGATATAACATTATTTGCTTTTATCGCTTATTTTTTGACCCCAACAAGCCTCACAAAAATAGATAACATTTTTTGTTGGACTCTGAATCCACTTTGTAACATCTCGATCTCAATTGAGTGCTACAATATTATCTGTTTTAGATCAAGATAAATATAAATTTGTTCTTGGGTTTTATCTCAAAATGACATTCTATTAGTTAAAAGTTGAATATTATTGTACGGTTGGTCAAAATTTGATTGCTCGTAGCCGCACAAGTCGCTGTGCAATTGACATGAGAGTCATAATATGAAAACAAGTTGATGCTCGTGAGATTGGTTTTACCGTCTAGCGTGCTCTCCAGCGATTGACGAGAGCCATACCCTTGATGAAAACACGTTGAACTCGTGCGATGCTTTGTCGACGACCCTCTTGGTGTGCCCTTTTTTGATCAAGTGTGTTTTTGAAAGCTGTTTTTTGAGAAAATTACTTAATTTTGCTAGTGGAAGATGTTTCATTTTCTTTTACTTTTTAAGGTGAAAATGACGGTTCTTGGTTTTTGTCCAAACAGAAAGCTGAGAAAGTGATGGAGGAATCTGAACTCATTCAAACCCTTCTTTCTTCGGCTTTCAATTACCAAATACTTCCCTCCTGGCCGCCATTGATAGTTTCATTTCAGATTGGAACAACTTCCCTTTCAACTTCTTTCTTACCAAATCCACTAACCCTTGTCCACCTCTCTCTCCCTTTCTCTCTCCACATGTCTTCTCTCTCTACACTGGTGCCGTAGCTATCAAATATAAGTTCATAAATATCACTCTTCTTGACATCTATACTTTTGTCAATGGAGAAATCTCAACAACACAGTAATAAGACACGAGTAAACCATGAAATTAGCTGCGGTATTTCTTATTATATCAATCCCTTTTGGTTCCAAGATGGCTCTGTAAGCCATTTATTATGAAATAATGTCCTATTATTACTCACTCGACTTAATTAATGATTTGATTAATTGACTTAATTAAGCTTTTAATGATATAATAGGTTTGGTACACATTGATTTAATATAAATATTATTATATTTCTCTTTGACGACGAAGAGCAATTAAAGTCTCCAAACAATACTCGATCCTCTCGGTCGTAATTGACTATACTTATCATCAAAGAATTACGTTACTGTCAATGTCATAGGAGAAAAATCGTGATTTTGTAGTTCATTAGTGTGTGATAATTTATATTGTTTTATTATTTCGATATTCGATGGTTTATGAATAATCGTTATTGGTTTTTGATTTGCATTTAGAGTTTTCCCAATTTGAACTTTATAGATTCTAGATGAGTGTTTTAGCCTACAAACTTTGCAAAATTTTGTACGATTATGTTAAGAGCGAGCGAGGCTTCAGTGGTATCCTTCTTTTAACCTGATTTTGTTTTGTAGAATTGGCCTGTGTTGGAGGGAAAGAATGGTATTTCTACAGTCGACCGGACCGGAAATATGCAACCGGACTTCGAACGAATCGAGCAACAACATCTGGGTATTGGAAAGCCACGGGAAAGGACAAAGATGTTCTCAATAACAACACCCTAGTGGGGATGAGAAAAACTTTGGTGTTCTATCACGGTCGGGCTCCCAAAGGAGAAAAATCCGAGTGGGTGATGCATGAATTTCGGCTCGAGGGTCCTCTTACTCCTCAAACCTTTCCTTCTAAGGTAAAACGGCAAATATTTTGATCTTTTTCGTCTTTCAAGTTTCGATTTTTTCACATTCGTTCAAACTATTTGCCTCTCGGAACTGGATTTTCGAGAAAGAGTTGAGCAATTCAAGACCATCCATTCAGTTTCGTGCTACGACTTGGTTTGGATTATTATCGTTACGAAATACTTTATGTAAAAACATTTGAAAATGAAGAAAATTTGTGAATCAAGTTGTTGCGATATTTCATATAAAAATTTAACAAAATATATTATATTTGCTATCACATTATAACTTAAATTTTGTCTCATTATTTCACATCATACATCCATGAAAATTGTCAAACACAAGAAGATCATCTACTCCACATATTAAAAAAATTACAGGTTGCAGAAGAAGACACCATAGCTGAGGTCTGAAATTGATACTTACTCTTTGTTGTATGCATCTACAGGAAGATTTGGTTTTATGCAAAGTCTTTCACAAGTACAGAGATGTGATTGCCAAATCCGCCATAGCCAGAAGCTCCTACCATGGACCAGAAATAGGCTCCACACCTCTTCCACCATTAATGGATTCTTACCAAAGCTTCGGCCAAACGGAGAATAATTCCATCGAGCAAGTGCCCTGCTTCTCCGGCTTCTCCTCGAATCAAAACAATCCCGACCCAGTTCTTTCAAAGCTGGTGTTGACCGAAATGGAGCCAAATTACGCGGCTAACACGAGTTTGGACATGTTTGGAGGAATTTTCGTCGATAACACAAGTTCTTGTTTCGATCTGTGTTACCAAGAGAGAAAAGTGATGGAAATGGTGTTGAATAATCTCTCTAGGCTTGACGAAAACCATAGTTTGAAGGTGTCCCCATGGTTGGGAGAAGGAAGCTCTAGCCTCCCACATGCAGCTGCAGAAACGATAACAAGCGATGACATAAGTAACCTACAATTCCCTCTTAGATAACTCATTGCAGTCTATCCAAGCGAGAATTATGACGATATATATATTAATGGTCGAGGTAAAGAAGCATATGAGCATTATGTGCAGTGGGACTTGGTTGACCTCCTAATTGTACTTAAATGGTGTTTTATCCCTAATCTTATTGTCATTAAAGCCACTTTAATGTATGTGTTTATCATATCATTAAAGGACTATTGATGGGTACAATGAGGAGGGCGATTTTCTATCAAACCAAACCGCACACTATTCTAACAATTCTTAGATTTTGGTACCAATATCAGAAACCAAACCGAACCTAACTGAACAAGATTTTGTTCAACTGACTAATGAGTTAATTCTAAATTTAGACCGGGTTTGAGCTGGATTTGGAATGTATTCTAACTGTTTATGGCTCCCAAAACCATGAACCGAACCATGGAAGATGGTTTTTCGATATTGAAAATCAGTCACACTTCCCATGAGAGTAGAGCTGAACTGGGGTTGAACTGACGGTGCAGGTTTAAACTGCTATTATTGGTCCAGTTCCGTCCACTCTAAGTACATTGCTTAATTCTTGGAGCACGTCACGACGTGACAAAAAAGAGCTGGAAGTGCAACAACCACTGACCATCTATGCGCAGAAAGTACCATCTCACCCAAAGATGGAAGAAAAGCCTAGGCTGGATCAGATCGAACCAGTACGGGCAGCCTCGACCAAACATAGACGAGTGGCTGCTCGTCCAAAACACGATCTGAAGTCCACTCGACCAAATATTCATATCCTTGCCTCTTTCTAATTGTCCATACATCTCAACTACGAAAAATCAGTATCGCAACAAAACATAGATAGTTTAAACTAACATTCCATTTTTTTCACTTCTTGTTCATCACTGGCCAAATATAACTAATCTTGGTCGAAATGCTAACTGAAGATAACAATTAACGAAAAATTTGATATATATCCTTGTTCAAATGAAAAATATGCAATGATATTAATTTGCATGCAAGGCAAAGGGGCAGAGAGAGGGCAATAGCATAGATATGAAACAGAAATGTGGGAGGATTTCTACGAACATCTATTGTGCCAAAGCACTGGTATCGTAGACAAGATGCGCACCCCGGGCTAGAAGTCCGGCAAGTGTCACCGCCCAAATGGTCAATCCAGTCGTGCCTGAAAGTCTTTCAACCAACAATTATGCACTTGGTTCTACTTCCTAAATGTGAGACTACACAAAATAATCCCAAGAAATTATAAAATTTATTTAGGATTTTTCGTCAAGGGGTAAATTAGTCTTTTACAATTTACTTTCGTAATTCTATTTAAAGCTACCTACCATTACATCTTCTAATCAAGTGGTCAATGAGAAGCTCTAGTGCCTCTTTGTTTTCTTCAAATTAGTTTATCGTATTTCACAAGAACATCAACAAGAAAAACTCGTAAAAATGTCTAACAACATGAAGGGTAGAATTGTTCATATGCAATGGATCTTGAAGATAGAAAAACGATCATCTCAAAGTTATCATTTCTACTTATCGATCTATCCTTGGCTAAATCTGAGCAATCAATTTCGCATCTAATAGCCGATCAAGCCAGCTAATGATGAAACAAACAATTAAGGAAAATGATGCTTAGATTTACTTATTATGCAGAGGGGTAGATAGCAAATTTCTTCATAGTAGAAACGAAAAATCAATAACGGAAAGGATTAAAGCTCCAAATCTCAAAAATAGATCGTAAAGAGGTTCTTACCACCCTCGTATACATCGCCACTGGGGAACCAATCATCGGTGTTATCAATAGGACTGCAAAACCATGAATAACGAGAAAGATTATCATCCGAAAAAATTTTAATATGCATTTTTAGACCATTTTCAAATAAACCATGTCTTCTAATTCATGAAGTTCTCATCCATTTCAAGCTAATGATTATGTTCTAAATACAAAAACGAAGTAACAAATCTAAGATAAAAAAATTTTACCTGTACCCATCCACGTTAGCACCGTATTTGTCCACATATTGGTAAACACTCTTTCGCTGAATCAAGTTTACTAATGCAGTCAAGCAAATAAACCACATGTAAAGGGTAGGGGATCATTTGAAGAAATCTCTTATTGTTGTTTTAAGAATATGAGCAATTTCATACCATTCATTCATTGATCCAAAGGATTCAAAGACTGATTCGATTTCATCATTTTTTATTCAATCTTATGGTACAGTTTAACGTATCGATTCAAAAATTGCAGAGTAAAACTTCAACATGGCGGATCGAATGCACAACATGAAACCTTCCCTCTTTTCTCCAAAGATATTATTCCATGTCCTCTTTCCCCTCTACAAGTCTCATCATCATCCAAACATAAGTACATTGCAGGACATTATATGTCTAGTTTAGTTACGATAATATATACTGGGTAAAATCCTGCAGATTAAGAATATTAGAGAAAAGGAAGCATCATCCCAGCATTCAATGGCAAAAGATAAGGAAACCGACCTTTCCCTTCCTCCCGGATGAATCGACGCCATGCCTCAAACTCATGCCACCATTTATTCCTGTTTGATCATTTCGATTGAAGAAAATCAAGAATCAAACTCTCAAAAGTCAATACAAACGATCAATCATAAACTCAGCGCCACGTACAAATGAGCAAGCCCACTACAAGAGATTACCACACAAATCCGCACATCGTAAGAATTAGGTTTTATTCGGCGAAAAAAAGGGGGCAGAGGAAGAACATTAAAAATACCGTAGTAGGGCTAGTTGGTCTTAAACTTCTTCCCACCGCTGGCCTCGACTTTGAAAGAGGAAGTTCTGGCTAGGGAGGGAAGACTTCTTCCGGCTACAGATGTGTCAAAAGTTAAAGAAGATGGTTTAAGACCGACGGAAGCCATAACTGAGGACGCCATTTTCTCTGCTCCCAATCTGTATCTCCCCCGATTGGCTACAGTGTGTTTCTCTCTTTAAAGCTGGCAGAAAAGAAGGGTGCAAGGGATTGCAGAGTTGACACGAGGCTCACTATCTGTGGCTGTAATCTGGATAGGATCTTCCCCATGTTATCTGAAACTAGAAGCTATTTTGTCTTTTTGTGAATGGCCCATTAAAAGTTCTAACTGATATTTTGAAATAGCTATTAACAAAACACTCAAACAAAATGTAGACAACAACTAAAATATTGAATTATGAAATTAAACGGAGTAAATATTATTGTTATGTTTTTTATTAAAAAGAAATTATATTTTATTACAAAAAATAAATTCTTGAAATATAATTCAGGAAAAATTATTTCTACTTATGAAACGATTACTTTTTGCTATGAAAAGACAAAATTTTGCAACAGAATGATAATGTTAATCTACATAAAGATTATTTTTCGCTACTGAAATGTTATTTTTCTTTGCAAAAAGTGAGATATAGATGATGAGAATTGGACGACGATGACGGACCAATAAGAGGAAAGAGAAGATAGTGTTGAGAACTTGATGGATGAAATTGTAAGAAGGAGTGAGCCCCCGGAAGATGTTTGGAAAATTGAAAATATGAAAATTGTTTTGATGACGAGAAGATCATGTCGGAGCTTCCCGGCATCGTCTTCTAAGTAAAATTGCTTCAATTATTGCGATTTTAGTATAAAACTGAAATAAAATTAAAATTGCAGAGAGTACTATATTTCGACATCGTCTTCCTAGTAATATTTCTTTCAATAGGTTAACGGTGATATTTGTATTGTTCATTTTTTATAATTCAATATTTTAGTTGTTAACGATAATTATTTAGTTGTTTATTTTTCATTAATTCTATAGTTTAGTGGTTGTTTTGTTAATTTCCATATAGAAAAATTGAAATTTGAATATTGTCTGGTAAAAGGAGCTGTTAGTTTTGTTATAAGATTTGTCAAATTTGAAAATTAAGTTTCCTGTGCTATCCAAACCGCAGGTATTAAAAATTTTCACCTCAATAGATGTCTTTTTGCTGACACAGTAATGTTTGTGGTCGAATTTGTTAAAAAAATGACTAAAGTATAAATAAGGGAAAATGACAAACCAACCATCGTACTTTGTGATCAATGATAAGTCAACCAATAAACTTTTTTTGCTAATAAATTAACCATTGAACTATGAAAAATGGACGGAGTAAACACTGTAGTTACGTTTTCTGTTAACTACCATTGTCGATCCGCGACGGATCGTCGTTGATCAGCAGTGGATCATCATAGTTTAGGGGTTAATTTGTTAATCTGCAGAGGATCATCGTTGATCTGCAAAGGATCGTCGTCAATTCGCAGAAGATCGTCGTCAATCTGTAGAAGATTGCTATAGTTTAGGGGTTAAATTGTTAATCCACAAAGGATCGTCATAGTTCAAAAGTTAAATTGTTAATTCGGAGAGGATCATCGTTGATCTGTTGTTGATATTCGTCGATCCACTATGGATAATCGTCAATTCGTAAAAGATCATTATCATAGTTCATGAGTTAAATTATTAATTCGCAGAGGATTTTTATAGTTCAGAGGTTAAATTGTTAATCCACAGAGGATCGCCGTCAAGGATCATCGTAATGGTTAACTTGTCATTGAACACAAAGTACGATAGTTGGTTTGTAATTTTCCCTATAAATAAACACTAAATTTTAAGGGTTCATTTAATTTAATCTTGAATTTTTTTCAAACAAAAACAGAATCTCAAATTTTGAAATTAGTTCAACTTAAATCTCCAACTTTTCTTTTAACAAAATAAATCTTGAACAAAATTAACATTGACTTGATTTTTTTCAATTTTATTCAGTTTGGTTTTAGATTTTGAGTTGGGTTTAGACTAAGTTTGGGCAGGTTTTGTTTGATTTTCTTTTGTAATTTTTAAATTTAAATTTAAAAAAATATAAATATTACATCATCATAGCAAAATCGTGCAAAGTCTAATTTATTTATAGTGCAAAATCTAAAAATATTTTTTATTTTAAAAAATTAAGGATTTAAATTGAATAAATTTTAAAGTTGGAAATTTATTTTGATAAAAAAAAATACTTAGAATTTAGTGGAACATACTCTTAAAATTCAAATTATTCTCAATCTCATCACGTAAAATTTTGAAATTATTGATAACACGTGATTTTCGATGCACAAAAAAAAGGTATCAAACATAGTCCCCGACATCGAATACTTCCATTCAAATGTGGGACCGAGATCGACTAAGGTCGGGTTTTAGAAAATCACATGTTTTTAAACACAAATTTTGTTTGGTTACCAATTCTGATTTTGTTTCTTGAGGTTAGTCTTCACATGTACTTTATTTTCTCATCCAAAGTTAAGCTTTTAATTACAATATTTAGAGACCAACAAATGTTCTATTGCAACTCCTTTTTTGGACATTTTTCTCAATTGTCTATAATTTTTTTTGTTTCCACGTAAATTTCAGTGTTCTTTCTTTTTCTACCGTGAAATCCTCATTTTTGTTACATACCCAAACGTCGAATGCTCATTACCTTCTCGAATATGATAGAAAGAGTAACAAATTACTTGAAATTGGAAGCATGTAATCATTTTTTTGCTTTGGTAGGGTATCTTTAGTGAAAGAAATTCAAATTTAACCCATGGTTCAATAATAATAATAATAATTATATTTACCTTTTGCTTTTATCTTTTAATTTTTATTTTTTTGAAGACTATGTCGAAGCTTCCTGTTATCGTCTTCAAAGCAAGATTACTATAATTATTGAGATTTTAACTTAAAACAGAAATAGAATTAAAATTGCAGAACAAATTCAGCACTACATTTTTTTCTAAAATTTAATGTTTCTTTCAATATGTTAACAATGATATTTGTGTTATTCACTTTCTATAATTGAATGTTTTATTTATTAGCAAAAATTGTTTAGTTGTTGACTTGTCATTGATTTCATAGTTCAGTGATTATTTTGTTAATTTTTCTAATTAATTTAATAAATATATCTGTTTTTTAAATTAAAAAAATGCACACTAATTATGTTACATGTCCTATTCAAGATCATTGACAAATTTAATTGATTAAATTATTACTCATACCTTGATCCCTTCAACTAATTGGGTGGAAAGAGTTTCTGAGTAAGGACAATTTGCATCAGTCAAAAATGTCAACTTTGGTTCTTATAATTTTGATTGTTTAATGTGCTTATAATTTGCATTTTTTTAAAATGGTCATTAGTTTAAATTTCCCAGTAATTTAGTTTTAATTATTTTATTAAAGTGTTTGTAATACTCGTCTTTTAAAATAGTCATTCCAAGTTGCATTTAATTTTTTTAAACTTGAAAATTAAAAATTAACCTTTTTAAATTAAAAATATATTTTAGCTTAAAATTTGAAATAGCAAAAAAAAAAAAAATGACAAATAATCCTTCATCTTTTACTATTAGTGATAAACCAACCATCATTATTTTTTTGCTAATAAATTAACCATTGAACTATGAAAAATTGACGCCATTACTATCGCTGTCACGTCTGCTGTTAAAGCTTTGACAACGAACCGCCTCCGTTTGTCACGTCTAAAATCTTTGATCTCAAATTTGAGGGCTTAAACGCATGATTTTGGGTTTGAGACATGTGAGTCGCATGGTAAATCATGTAACAAGTTGTAGATCTCTAAGAGGGCTTCGATTTGATCTATTATGGAGCAGATTTGGACACCCGCAGTCAAAGTTATGGGCATTTGAAGTTGAAGATGTCAAAATTATAGTTCTGCTTCTATAAACCAGGAACCACTGCGGCTTGACAATGAAATCACTGCGGTTCGTCGTCAAGCCGCAGCGGTGTGTCAATACATCGTGGTGGCTTCATACAAAACTGCCACGGTGTATTAAGACACCGCTGCGGTTCCTACATGAACCACAGTTGGGTCATCATAATTATTCGCTTAGTTTTTAAAAACTATGGTGCCGCAACAGTTTGTATATGAACTACCGTGGCGCCACATCATTATGTTTAACGATAAATGTGATAGCGATGTTGGATTTGACATTTTTTGGATTAAATTGTAAAAAAAAAAAAAACAGAGATAGTGGAGTATAATGATTATTTTTCATTTTTCCAAAAAAAAAAAATGCAGAAGAAGAAGAGAAGAATTCAATGGCCTCACATAAAAAATAAAAATGAGGACTGGGTGCTATCCTTGACTTGCCCAAAGCTTCCCTGGCTACAATCGTCGTTGCCCAATTCTTTCATATCAGGAACAACAGATGGGTTATCATGGCTGTTTGATCAAGTCAATCAAAAGTCCATGGCGATTAGATGAACAAAATGTGATCTTGAAAGTCAACCTTGGATTGCAGGCAGCGACCCTTGGTAGACTTTTCCTGAAATTCTATATAGTAATGTCTTCTCCGACGGTTTTCCAATACCCGATTACCGCGGCTTCTTCTTCCATTTTCTTATGCTCGAGAGGAGTCTGCTTTTGCCTCGTTGATTGATTGTTAGGTAACCTCACCTCCTGATTTGCAGTCTTTTTTTTTTCTCTGTCGTCGGTTCAGAATCGGTCTGGCGGCGGCGGTGTTTGTGCTTTCTGAAGAGTTCATGAGTCCTGTACGTTTCTTGGGTTTCCGGCGATTCTCGACGGAACTTGGGTTTGTTACGAAGTTTCAAAGGTTTCTCACTTATTGGTTTCTTCTTGTTCTTAATTTCTACTCTTAAAATTAAGCTGATTTTCGATTTAAGGGTAGAGAATCTTTGATCTTCCTGGTTAATTTCTCCCCATTTTTCTATGAATTTGTTGATTCTCTGAGGATGCATTCGCGTGAATTGATCTGTACCTTTGCCATGTGATTTATTATGATACACTTCTAACTTGTGATTCTCCAAATGGAATGATCTTGTGGCTAAAAGATTACATTCTCAGAGGAAATAACAAGCTTTTCGCAGGTGATTTGTTTGTCAGGTCTGCTGAGTGATCTATTTGAACAGTTATTTGGAGATGACTTGTTTTCGTTCCTTATTCAGAAAAAAACCTCATTCACCAGCAGGAGGATTAGATGTTGGTGAAGGTATACTCCAAATTGCCGTCTGAATAATTACTATTTTGTAATGGAATTGCTTTAAGATCTTTTCAAAAATGCACAATCACCGAATAACATCTCGTTCTTAATGTTCAACAACGAGATGTTGGGAGCCACGACACGAAATTCAGCTTGTTTTGAGCGCTACAGCCTCAACAGCTGCAGTGACAAAGCACATGACAAGTTGCACCGCAACTCCGAGAGTCAGTGCTACAGCAGCTAATCAGAGCCGGCACTGTAGTGTTAATTTTCTGTGCAACTTGTCATGTGCTTTGGCGCTAAAACGTTCATGCTGGGACTATAATGCTAGATACGAGCTGAATTTCGTTTTGTCGCTTCAAACATCTCGTTATTGAATTTCATATGCTCCAATCATTGGTATAAAACCAGTTTATCAGTAATGGATTTGTTTAAGATCTTTTCATATGCACAACCATTGAAGAACAGGCTTGAAATGGAGCCTTTGGTTGTAGTCCCTGTTTTGCTCATCCCTTGAGTCTTATGTCGGTTTCTTTTGTATGTTTTTCCAGAATTATCGGGCATCCAGTGCGTTAAATTTTACACGTACAAAGAGCTAAGGATTGCGACCGAAGACTTTAGTCTGACAAATAAAATCGGGCAGGGTGGTTTTGGCTCTGTCTATAAGGTAGCCAAGCTATCGATTACTTCGAAAAAGACTTGAAATTATTCAGAAAAATTCTCTTTTTTCGTAATCTTTTTTTGTTAATCAGGCACAGTTAAAGCAAGGGGAAATTGCAGCCGTGAAAGTTCTTTCTCCTGAATCGAGGCAAGGGGTGAAAGAATTTGTGACTGAAATTAATGTCATCACAGAGATACAGCATGAGAATTTGGTCAAGCTCTACGGCTGTTGCGTGGAGGGAACTCACAGAATCCTCGTCTACAACTACCTCGAAAACAACAGCCTCGCTCAAACTCTTCTTGGTATTTTCTCATTTCTTACTTCCCTCGAAATTTTATTTATTGTACCGTTTTGATCTGCCCGTCTTGTTTTTTTAAACATTATGATATTTACGATATTCAATTTTAGTGTATTATTAGAACTTGTTTGGTATTATCGTGCATTTGTGGATGTTCATTCGTTTTCAAGAGTTTGTGTTACCAAACAAGATTGCAGATGAATGCATGAAAAAATGCTGCACAAGTAGAGAAAGGCGACATCACAATGTTGTTATCTTCGACAATAAATATCCGATTACGGATATTTGAGACATATTAATTTCACTATTGCTAAGTGAATACTGTTCTCTGTTTTTTATAATTTGTTATTTCAATTTAGTTTTCTCTAATAGGAGGAATTTTTTTTTAAATTAATATTTGTTGTTTTCTTGAGGGTGGTTCTTCTTCCTTCTTTTCTCTTTCAATATATTTTGTTTTTTTAAAAAAACAAATTTAGGGAAAGACAATAAAAACCTTGACTTCAACTGGCGGACGAGGTCTAATATTTGCATCGGAATTGCACGGGGGCTTGCCTTTCTACACGAGGAAGTTCGTCCACATATCATTCATAGAGACATCAAAGCAAGTAATATTCTGCTCGACGCCGACTTATCACCTAAAATTTCAGATTTTGGTCTTGCAAAACTTATCCCGCCAAGTGTGTCTCACATGAGCACACAAGTTGCCGGAACGATGTAAGCTTCTATAATATTTTTGCACTTTTTAAAAAAATATTATACCCTTGTTCATCATCGTTGCCTCGAAAAAAGAGCAATGGCCAATGGATTGACTCTTGTAAAACCGAAGGAAAATGATTGTTTATCTTATAATTTGTTTGTTGAATAGGACAATATTGTTCTGACATTAAAAGATCGAATGTTCATGTAATAGTTCCTTCGATAAGTACAAGTTTTCGGAAATTAGGATCAAATTTTATGTGCTCTAGATATCTTCTTTCTTGTTCGTTTGTTTTCCTTTTTGTTTACGCGAGTGAATAATATGCCTTTTTAATGTGCTCTTTCTGTGTAGTGGATATCTAGCACCCGAGTATGCAGTAAGAGGACAAGTGACCAGAAAGTCGGATATTTACAGTTTTGGCGTTCTCCTCCTGGAAATTGTCAGTGGAAGGTGTCACACAAATAAGCAGCTCCCGGAAGGCGAGCAGTATCTTCTAGAAAGGGTATGTGCTTTTTGTGACTTTGTCTTCAACATTGAATGTTGTTAGTGAAAAGAATACTTGTTTTTCGTCCTTAGTTTTGTCGATCAATCTCGTGTCTTGAGATTTTTAAAACTTTTCCCTTCTGAATCCAGTTACGATGGAGGCTAAATTCTTAAAAAAGCAACAAATGGGACTCGATGTACATAACATGAGTCCAATTGATGAACATCCTCATTTACCAATAAATTGTCCTTAAAATGTCTTTTACGTAACAAGATGGTGTCTTTTTTTTCGATGCAAGACGCATAGAAGTCGATTGTTGGTTGAAAGTTGGAAGGACGAAGCGTTGGACAATAGTTGTCTAGTTGTTGAGAATGCTATAACTCGATCATGAGACTGACAAGAATTTTTCAGTTTCTTCGTATTTGTTGTCTAATAAGTGATCTTTTTCTTATGAACGTTCTAAGATGTTCTTTTATTTTTTGGTGAATCTGTCTATTCTGTGTTAAAAGGCTTGAGGGGAAGTAAATAGTTTGCGAGAGAACTCGAAAAGAGTAATATAGTGAATTTTGTTTGATTCGACTTCAAAAGTCGGTCGTGTGACATGAGTCTTGAAACTAATTATGGAAATTTTTGTAGCTAATTCTTGATACAGTGAATTTCTCTCTTTCATCTCTGGTTTTTTTAGGTGAAGATTTCCACTTAAAATATGTGTTCTTCTTCTATTTTTTGTTACCCTTTTCGTTTTTGCCTTCTGAGGGCTGATGGAACTAATATGATGTTACAGACATGGGATCTTTTTGCGCGTAAAGAGTTAGTCGGGTTAGTAGATACATCATTAGATGGAAATTTCGACGTAGAGGAGGCTTGTCGATATCTAAAGATCGGTCTTTTTTGCACCCAAGATGATCCAAACCTCCGGCCAAAGATGTCAACCGTCGTAAAGATGCTAAAAGGAGATATCGAGGTTGGCGACAATTCAATAACAGATCCCGGGTTAATGGATTTGGAAGGTCCGGAGCTGATAAAAAAGAAGCTGAATAAATCAAACTATTCTTCTTACGAAGATGGTACTTCGGGGTCTGAAAATCCCGACAGCTCAACCTTTTCGTTTGGAAATTCTACGGTTCCGGCTTCGAGTTTTTGATTGTTGTTGGTTCTTTTTAGTGCTGATACAGGGTTTTTGGGGGTTTGAATTAGGAGAATCATGTCTGTCCATTACTTTAGCCGATAGTGTGTGTCTGTAAATGAACCAACATTTTCTGAGTAATTAGTGAATATATTAAGACATTTTACATTATTAGTGCACCTACGTGCGATGCACATGCGTGTCATCATACGATATACGACCAAATCGTAATGTTATATATATATATGTGTATAAATCAATTTTCATCGAAGAAGGGTCTTTGCGCCTCACTGCGTTGGTCGTGACTTGCTCTTATTTTCTTTGATTGTTTTGTGATGGAAAAACTCTTCATTTGTTGCAAGTCGGGTTTCTTCTACACCCCCTATCGGTTTTGCTCCGATACCACCGCTTGTCATGGTTTGAGATGTCAAACCGAACACTGAAATAAGGGAGAAGATGATAAAGGAAGAAAAGAATGGAGAGGACTAGAAATCTTTTAACGCAAATAGTGTCTTCTTCAATGTTTTCTAACCATTTCATCGTCTCCTTAATTTGTGTGGTGATAACATTCACACAAAGTTAGTATAATAGTAAGATTTATCGTGTCGAGTATATAAAAAGTTAGTGATCGTAAGAATTTTTAACCCTTTGTTAAGGAGAGTGAATTAATAAGGTTTTACTTCTAAAGGAGTGTAAATTTTATGACCATTCATTAACCTGTGCGAATTACTGAGATTTCACTTTAAAGTCGTAGAAAGTGAATTTGAGACGTTCGATTGATGTTTTATGAATAATTAAGAATAATTCTAAGGGAGTTTGAAAAGAAAATAAATTTAAGATATTTGATTGATGTTGAAGGAGGATAGTTGTCATAATTTATAATTAAAGAAAATATAAATTATATATTCTTTTTATATTAACCATTCAATATTCATAAATCATAATTAATAATTAGGGGCTGACCGGTTGAGATTGGACTGGATAAACTAGATATAAAGGATGGGCATGGGTTGGTTCAGTCCGTTTATGCCCTAGAACCAGACCAAAACGGGGCTCAATGGATCGCAATATTCAGAGTCGGACCAGAATTGACAATTTGGTTCCAAAATTATAAAAAAGAAAAATTATTTTTAAAAAAATATTTATGTTTTTATTTAATTTCGGGTCGAGTTTTTAGGTTTTGAGTTGGGTTATTTGTTATTTTCAGATTTTGGGACAAATTCAAATTGAATTTGGGGGGTCAGATTTCGACCTATGGTTTAATTTGTTTTATACAGTTTTTACCCCCAGAACTGTAAGTCCGAACAGTGACTCACGGTTCCATTCCATCCAAAACTGGCCCCGGTGAGAATTGGACTGAACTATCGATTCTCGATTTAAACTGCAGTTCAGTTTGATTTGTGCCTACCACTACTAAGCATTTAGGCTGTTTAGTTTTGTTTGTTACATTTTTAAAACCCCAAACCAAGTAGAATTGGAGTTCTCCATCTGTTATCAATTTTAACTTAGCAAAACCAAATGGCTAATATATGTATATACTATAATTTCAAAAACTACAAAAACTAAAAAGACCAAAAATTGGTTATATTGAACTGAAACTGGCAAAATTTGTGCCCAAATAAAAAATATAACAAAATTGAAATCGTACTTAAACAAAACTAAAAAAAAAAAACACTTTTGGATTGATTATGAACCTGAATCAATTTAATTTGAATCCAAATCGAACAGAATCCATCTCACTTCTAGTGATGAATGAAGCGGAATAGCATTACCTTCGTCATGAAGTAATGATTTAAATTAGGGAAAATGACAAAAGCAATTATTGTCCTTTATTGTTGGGGACAAATCAATCATCATTCTTTTTTATTAACAAATTAACCACTGAATTATGAAAAAATGACGTCGTTGATATTGCTGTCACGTTTGCAGTTAAATATTATAATGTTGAGTTGTGACAGTTCGTCCACAAACCGTCGTGACTCTATAGTTTTAAAAAAAAACAACACGACATTTTTTATGACCCGCCGCGATTCGTGTACTAAACTGCAGCAGTGTGACAATAAACCGCTGTTGTGTCATATGAAGCCGCCGCGATTTATCGTCACACTGAGGCGGCTTCATATTACACCGCAGCGGTTCAACGTACCTCATTTTGCGTTCTTAGAGCCCTAGTATATAAGAATCGCATGTAAGGTCAAACGAGTTCACCGCGAATCACGGAATCCTCGGCAACGCTGGAAGTGAAAGCAATGTTGGAGTAAAGCTCAACGACGATTTTCTGATGGTTAAGTACTACGATTGTGAGCAAGACGAAAATGTTCGTCTTCGATGTTTTGGGATTGTAGGTTTTAGCCATTGTCGGACAGTTACAGGACTACGAGTGCTCTGAGCCAGTCGCATACAACGGAGCACCTCAAAGCACTCAGAGTCTTGTAACTGTACCGATAATGGTCGAAACCTAGTCTCCCCAAAAATCGAAGACGAAAACTTTCATCTTGCTCCCCAAGAAAACCTTAGTACTCAACCCTCAGAACATCGTCGTTGAGCTCTACTCTTATATTGCTTCCACTTCTGGCCTCACCGATGACTTCGTGGTTTGCGGTCAACTCGTCGAAGCATCGGTCGAGGGATGCCTGCTAAGTGAAATGACGTTTCAAATAAAGTGGCACAACGATGTTCACACTTGCTCGAGAAATATGGAAAACTCTCATGCCTCTTTCAAACGAGTAGCAAGCAGAGTATCAGTTTTGCATCACGTCAACTCCATCGAATATGGAATATCAAATAATGAGATTGAGTGAGCAAACATGCAAGGATCATCTACAACAGTTTCTGGATGTTCCTCAAGAAACAATACAAATGCTTGATGTGATTACATCACACTGATTCTTATAGCACATGTACATTATATGGTTGTAAGGGAATTTAGTTTGTGTTTATCATGAACATATACACGATATGGTTGTAATAGAATTGGTAAATTGGTTTGCAGTTGTGATACACATGTACATGACATGCTTGTAATAGAATTGATAATTTGGTTGTTGATGATGAAATGAAAATTGATTATTATGAAACTATAAAATTAGCAACATTTTCTCGAGCCAACATTTCACTTTTTGATCGATTCCATTTCAATTTGCTTGAATCTGTGAAGCTTATTTATGCACAAATTTCTTAAATGGTGCAATGAAGCACGTATTAAACTGCAACGGTGTGATGATAAACCGCTACGGTGTCATATGAGCTGCAGCGGTGTGACAATAAACCGCTTAGGCTTTATATGACACTGTTGCGGTTTAGTACATGAACCGCAGCAGGTTATCAAAAGTGTGTTGTTATTTTTTTAAGACTATAGAGCCGCTGCGATTTTGTAGACAAACCGCTGCATCTCGACGTTTAATAGCAAACGTGACAGGTGAGCCTCACCTTTATTCTCTATATACTATGTTTTGTTTCGGTCATTGTTCAAAAAGTATGGTTTTGTGGTTCTTAGTGGCATCTTTCACATATTGGATTGGGTTGAAATTAAAGGTATGTTGAGGAATTTATTTACTTCTGGCAGATCATTGCATATGTTTGGCTAAATCTAAACCGTTGATCTTAGATCTGATTGTTTGCATTTTCATTATGATTAACTTAATTTTAGATTCTGTGTTTTAAATTAAGTCAATGACTGAATAGGGGAAAAGAATGCTAAGGGATGATTTTTAAAGTATGGGAAAAACTAGTTTTTATGGGAATGGTTGTTGAATTATTTTCAGGGTTTGCCTCGGGGCAGAGGGTTGTTGCTACTGGCTGAAATGAGCTCAGCTGGAAACCTCGCCACGGGAGATTATAGAGCTGCAGCCGTCAAGATTGCAGAAGAACATTCAAATTTTGTGATGGGTTTTATTTCAGTCAATCCTACTTCATGGCCGGGACAACGTTTGAACCCTGCATTTATTCATACACGAGATTATAGAAATATTTAAAGTGCAGGGTGCTGAGGACATTTGAATCCCCTTTCATTCATCCCAGCTGTTTCCTTGAGGTAGTGTTATTGTCACTTAGAAGAAGCATAAATGGAAATTATACAACCTTGTTTGTTCTAAAACGAACAGTAGGAACATTGTCTAGTGCATTAAAATTAACCATTTCAAGTAATGTAAGATGGATCATGCTTGATAGCTCAGTAGAAATTAGGCTTAAATGCTGCCCTCAAGTGTTGTATTATTTAATAATATAAATTGATAGTAAACACATGCAATAATTTACCCTGAACAAGACATAATTTATTTACATGATTGTGATCAGACATGCCCACATCTTATACATACAAGCAACAAATAAGCTCACCCTCTTCACCGAAACTCCCCCATTTCTTCATGGTCTATAATAAACCAAGGAATAATAGAAAGTTTTGGCCAATACTCTCCTTCTCTATCGAGACATCTCTCATTCAGCTGGGGACATTGGGAGATGTCTAGACATTGAAAGTTTGATGGGAGCTCATGGATTGGCAACTCTCGCAACTTTGGACATGCAAAGATAGTTAATGATTCAACAGAGGGGAGTTGGAATGCCGCCGCTAAGCTCTCCAAATTTCGAAAGTTAAATATCGAAAGAGTTTGGAGTTTGGGAAGACATACCTGAGCCTCATGTTTTATATTGGCGCAAGATCCATCAATGTGTAGAGATGTGAGAACGGGTTGAGGGGAGAGGCACCCATTGAAGAAGCCTTCTACCACTTTCTCACAATCCTTTTATTTCAAGATGTTCCAGTTGCCAAGGCAAATCCTGTTCAGCCAACAATTCCAGATTTGGACACCAACAAATTGTCAAATATCGAAGGCAGGTGAGCTCTTGTATTTGCTTCGGCAAGCCCCTCAAATTTTTACAGCCAATAATGCATAGACTTCTCAATCTCTGAAAGGTTGCTATATTTTCTGGCAATCTTCTCAATTTTAAACGACACATAGTTAAATTTTTAAGTGAAGAAGAACAAGCTGCAAACATCTCCTCTCCTCCTGGTTGTATTTCTTCAGCATTACCAATTTCAATACACTTTCGTGATGGCGATTTGTATTGGACATTCTCCCCATATGAAGAAATCAACATGCCTTTTTCAATTGCAGTGCTTCCCAAAGCCAAACTTTTTAGATTTTCAATGCTTAAATCTACGAGAGACGCTGGAAATCTTGGCAAACTTTGAAGATAATTGCATCGAATAATACTTAAATGTTTGATGGAATCGGAAAATTTTGGCATGCTTTCAAGGTTTTTACAATCGCTGATTGTTAACTCTAGAAGTTTATCAGGAAATCTTCCTCTGGGAAAAGTAGTGAGAGATGGACATGACTCAATTGATAATTTCTCAAGGGCACACTCAATGGTGCTGCTTCCATCAATCATAAACCCCTCGGGAAGGGATTTTAGGGCATCACATCTATAGATCTCCATTCTCTTGAGTGAGGATGGCAACCTCATGGCTCCAAAGCTTACTAATTTAAAACATCCACTGATGTCCAACGTCTCCAGATATGGAAGGTAGTTCAGTCCTGTTTCACCGGGAGCAACTAACGCCTCAAATCCATCACAATCTGCAATCCTCAATGTCTTAAGCTCTACCATTCCCTCTATTTCTTTGCCATTTCTCACCAATGTCTTTAGCTCTCTGCATCTTTCAATCTCCAACGCTTGGAGCTCTCCCAACATACTCACAAGCCCATCATTCATGTAATTGAGTTCTTTTATGTTTTTCAATTCTAATCTTACTAGTGAGCGGAGGTTTGTTAAAGCCTTCAAAGTTGATTCACTACAATCTTCGATAGTCAGTTTCCTTAAAGAAGGATGTCTGCACTCTAAATTTGTGAGATTTGGACATTTTATAATACTCAATTCTCCAAGCAAAGGAAGCTGATTGGGTAATTTCCCAGCCAACAAAGGACAATCCCTTATAACCAACTTTTGTAATTTAGGATATTCAACTTTAGCTTTCTCCCCCAACCCAAAACCTGAACACCATTCTTTCAATGCATTCATTTTCTTAAGAATTAGAGTCTGCAAAGAGGGAAATGAATTTGCCGTATTTCCCAAAAATTCTTTCCCCACATTTTTCAACTCATGCATGTTGGATATTTGTAACATTTTGAGCGATGTCAATCCTCCCAGTGGCGGCAATAAATTCACATTCCTACAATCGAGAAGATAAAGTGTCTCTAAATTAGCAAAACTAGAATAACCAATCCATTTGGAGAAGCGTTCCCCATTGTACCCAGAAATTTCAAGTCTTTTGAGACTGAAGTGAGGCTGGAGTTCATCGAGTATTTGAACTTGCTTTTCATTTTTTAGAGCACTTGCCTCTTCCATCCATTTAAACTTGAGTGCAACAAGTTCCTCTTTTGCTTTTAAATTAGCATCTCTTGCATCTTGAAAATCAACCACTTTCTCCAATCCCCAAATGGAAAGCTCTTCCTTGAGTGAGAGTTCTTTTAGTTCCTTCAATATCAACCCTTGGTTCTTCTCTCCAACAACAAATTTTGTCAAGATTTGAAGATTCATGAGATGACCAATCCCCAACGGCATCACCTTCAATTTCGGGGTGTCACTAATATCAAGAAGTCGAAGGTTGATTAGCTTTCTTATTTCTTGGGGAAGTTGAATGAGATTCTTACACTGATTTAACTTCAAAACAGATAAGTTCAAAAGGTCGCTTATTGATTCTGGCAAAAGTCGTATTTCTGTGCGAGACACGTCAAGATGTCGCAATTGTTTCAATTCAAAAATTGAATCGGGTAGTTCATATATATCATAACCTCTCAAACAAAGTAATTTTAAGTTTCTCATCTTTCTTATCACTTTGTCCAAAATAGCATTACTCAAAGGAGAATAATAAAGATTTTGGTGGAAGGCTATGAATGATCTCAATCCCATTAATGATGAAACTTTTTCAAATCTTTTTGCAACTTCAGGAGAACGAGACTTAAATGATAAATGACGGAGTTTTTCAAACTTTATATCATCTTTACATCCTTTGTCGTGGGGTAAATGCAGACATGTTCGCCTACTAATCCACACGGCAAGCTCATTCATGAGTTCATGCATAACAAATGTAGAGCCATCTTTTCTGGTTGATGGTTGAAAAAATGACATTGATAACAAATCATTAAAATACTTATTCCCCACTTCCATAAAGTTGTTCGATTGTTCTAAAAATCCCTGAGCCATCCACCACAAAATTAAGTCATCCTTGTTAAAATCATAATCTTTGGGAAAAATAGCGCAATAAGTAAAACATTGCTTCAGATGGGATGGAAGATAATGGTAACTGACTCTTAGAGCAGGCAGAATATCACAATTGTGTTGCGGCAACTCCCACATATTACTATTCAATACTGCCGTCCACTCTCTCTTACTGGATTTTCCACGCAATAGTCCTCCAAGAGCCTTGGCAGCCAATGGAAGACCATTGCATTTCCTTGCTATCTGCTCCCCTATTTTTTGCAAGGACGAGTGGCTACTGAAAGTATCAACCTCAAATGCATGCAGAGCCAATAATGACAAACACTCTTTAGGTTCTAACTTCTTCAAACGATGCACGCACACTGCACCTGCGGTGGTCGCTACTTTTTCAATTCGAGTAGTTATCAACACTTTGCTACCAAGCCCGCCTGCTAAGAGAGGTTGGATCAGAGCATCCCACTGCAAGTAGTTCTCATTCCACACGTCGTCAAGAATGAGCAGAAATTTCTTCTCACTGAGCGCATCTTTTAACTTCTCTTGAAGAGAATTTAGATCACCAGAGCTGGAGGTGAAACGATTTGCGATTTTCACGGTGATCTTATAAACATCAAATTCATCTGAGACGCAAACCCAAGCCTTGATATCAAAGCTTTTGCTGACTGTCTCGTCGTTGTAGACGAGCTGGGCCAGCGTTGTCTTCCCTAATCCACCCATACCCACTATGGCTACCACAGAAAATGGATTTGCATTGGAATCACTGGCTACCACAGAAACTGGTTTTCCATTGGAATCTCTATTCAGTAGCTCATCGATCAGGGTTTCCTTGTCCTCTTTCCGACCAAATACATGGGATTCATGAACGAGACTAGTAGTTTCTAATCTCTCTCTCACAACTCCACTTGATCCTCCAGTGACCCTCTCTGCTAATCTTAAAACCTCTTTTTCTTTGGTGATCCTTTCGAACCTCTGAGTAATCTCTTTCATTTTCGACTCAAAGGACTCATTAAACTTGTTACCACCAGGACTCAAACGAGAAAAGGAAGTGCTAAAGACTTTGCGTACCTTACTCGAAGAGGCTTCCGCCATGACTTCTTGGCGTAAAACTTCAGTGGAAAACTCGTCCAAGATGTCCTCCACATCATAGGCCAAGTCTGTGAGATCGTCGAGCCAAATTTTGATCGGCCCTTCAGTCATCTGCCTTTCTTCTGCGTCATCCAGGACAAATTTCATTTTGTGGAGGAACTCATTCCACCGTTCGACCTCAGATTCTACTGTGTTTTTGCTTGCGTACGTGAGAACGACTCGGGCGAGCTTGTCGAAGAGAGCTTGGAAAGTAGCAGACAGGAACGCGTCCCCAACAATCTTAGCCATGGCTTCCACAAAAGAGAAGTGNTGCATTCCACGGCTTTTGCTTTTGCGAAAACTTATATGTAAAGCAATTGTTGTTGAACGGTGAATCTGATCGTGAGCCAAATTAGTGGTTTGCTCTCAGCTACGATAGCAACTTCAACTCTGTCTTGATCTGAGTGTTTAGCTGGCGATTTTCCTTTTCGAAATAGTTGCAAATTACGTTTTTAATTCAGAATCCATGGACGGCAATCGTGGTTTTTGCTCACATCTTTGGGGCTGAGATGCTATTACTTTCTCCCATTGATGGTTATCAGTGGCAGCGGTTTCTTCCTAAGTTTTCTTTTTGTGAGGAGTTCACAGTCTGGTACCATGGAAGATATAGGGCTTTTCAAACAAGGCTGGAAATGGTTTCAATCTCAGAAGCATGCTTACTCGCGTATTCAGAATGCAGCGTGTTGTTTCAGAGATAAAATTATGGTTTTTATAGAGAGACATTGGCCAATGGTGTGCAGTGGCTGTGCTTGGCTCGGGCGGTTACTGATATTCCTGCTGCTTCAATGGAGGGACTGCATCATAAGAGGTTTTAGGTCATTTATCGGCTTAGGTTCAGCGGCACGGCTCCTCATAATGTGGAGTTGTTTCCTTAGTTTGACTTCCATTTCTTGTTTGGTTTATGTTCTTCTCAGTATGGCATGTACT
>CM039477.1:21821690-21882975 GCA_022433065.1 Begonia loranthoides | reverse complement strand
TTCAATTAAAAAGAGCCACTAGCAATCTAGCTTTTTATATTGGGCATCTTTTTTATCACTTCGTTGTCAACACTTTTATGCCTTCTCTTTTTAATCCTTCTTTGCATGATTGAATGGAACAAACAAAATAAAAAAGGAAGAGAGAATATTACTTACTTAATTAGTTGTTTTGTTATAGACCGTTGGATTTCGACGAACGACTACGATTTGACGATAAATACGCATGATGATTTCATACTTTTAAAAGGAAATAACGACGAGTATATATAAAGCTTACTCGTGGTCATTTGGCAACGTCAAACACTAAAGTTAAATTGTCAAATCTCTTCCTATAATTTTTTCTCCTTTTTTTCGATGATAATACGATTCTCAACAACAAAATGAACGTTAGACCGAATTAAAAAATGTATCTAATTTTCACGATTATTTGATTGTTTGTGTTATCTTAGCCTTAGCAATAGCCCCCATAAATAATTAGATAAATGGGGGATAGTGGAAATAATATGAAGTGGAAGATTAGCATTTTATCCATCAAAATTAAGAAAAGGTTTATGGACCAATCAAATTGTGCCATGGTGACACCCGTCACGATTAAGTTATTGATGAGTCACCGACCTATCTCCAAGACAAGAACTTGACTTTCCCTTTGAATTATTCGAGCTTCAATCCTCCTGCTTCAAGAGGCAAGTTATCATAACCACAACTTATTTTTTTATTATTTAAAATAATAATCATTATTATCTTTATTTTACCCTAGGGCTTCATAAAGTTTCAAGCCATTAGTTCTTCCCTTTTTTTTGCAATGAAACTTTATTTTTCAAGACTAATATTGATATCACACAACTGTTTTTCGTAGTTTTAATTGTTAGAGTTCGGTAGCACATGATTATGCTTAGATAAGACCGAAAAACTTTTCGATACAATAAATGTGATTTAATAAAGTTATAAATATTTTTAAGAACACGTGGTGATAGCGAATATACGAAGGTTATAGTCCCAAAATCATATTTTTTTCATAGTTTTGCCATAGGCTTTCTGATTTGCCTCATTAAACTTGATTTTTTCATAGTGAATTTCTCCAGCTTTTTGTAATTCTATATTCGTTCGAATTTTTCACGTAGATCTTGCCATTCGATTTTTGGGTAGGAGTCTTTGATGCGCGAACGGGAGGGGTTTAGATCGAACCTGTAAATATGATGACGATAGATGAGGATTGATAATCAACATACGTCCGATTTGGAAAGTTTCCTTGACCTTTGACTTGATATCTTTTGATGAATTTAATTTTACAACAGTCTTGGTATATGATAATATTTCTCCAGAGTAAAACTCGGGTGTAAAGTTTCGTAGTTGTTTCTTTTTTCGTGTTTATCGTAAAAAAAAAAAAACACTAGGAAAACTCCTATGAAGAAATGAATTAGGGTTTCGAATAATGATATGGTTTTACAGTGATATTTTCATCAATAAAAACTTAATAAAAATAACAAAAAAGGAATGGGTCTTTTGCCAGTATTTGGAACATGCATTTGCAATATTTTTGTGTCATTCAGTGAGAAAGCACAAACCCATGATGAGCTAATTCCTCCAATGGCAACCAAATAAGCATTTAGAACAGTTCTTGTCCAAATTATTGAAGACATCTGTCTCCAAATTGAAAATGACACGTTTCCATCTACCATTGAAGCTTTTGCATTTGAAAATTATAAAAAAGAAAAAGCTTGATTAAGTAATTGTCACATTGTTTTCAGAACATAAAGTCGTTTAGTTGATTGCAGAATCTAATTATCTGTTTCATATTTGTACAAGATAATTAAGCTTTATATCGCCTATTTTAAAGTCTGCAAAATTTGTAACGACTGCCTTGTCGGTTTTCTCTTTTTTTTTGTCGTGGTCCACTCGGAGGCTGTGTGACAGGATATTTTCTAACTTTTATATTTTATTAACAGAAATATCAACTCATAGAAGATATTTAAACAATTCATTTATATTTTTTAAGGTTTAAATATTTCTTAATATGTTTATGTAGAATCTCTGTGTTGATAATATAATATTGCCCACTTTAGGTTAAAGTCGGTACAGTTTTTGTTTTTTGGGATTATCCAAAAATGTAATATACTAGGTAGAGAGGAGAACTCTACTGATAAACCATTCATTTTTCACTCTCCCAAGCGATGTGAGATTGTACACCCTTACTGGTATGAACTGAGTCCTCACAATCAAGAGTATCTTGTATCATCCTTATCTTTATAGAGAGGACTACCACAATCTCCCTCTCTTGGGGTTCTGACGTCATTGTTGGTTACACTTCTAGTTGTGCTTTAGCTCTGATACCATTTATGGAATCCCCAATGCTCTTAGTACAATATTGTCCGCTTTGGGCTGAACCCCGCACAATTTTTGTTCTTGGGTTTAGTCCAAAATACGTTGTGCTAAGTAGGGAGGAGAAATCTACTTATAAACCATTCACTTTTCACTCTCCCAAGAGATGTAAGATTGTGCACTCTCACTATTATGGGTTGAGCCCTCGCAATCAACAACATCTTGGGTCTTCCTTGCCTTCACAGGGTGGACTGCCACAATTCTCCCTCTTGTGGGCTTGACGTCATTGTCAGCTACACTTTTAGTTGTGATTTGGCTCTGATACTAGTTGTGGAATCTTTAATGCTTCTAGTACAATATTGTCCGATTTGGGCTGAATCCCGCATTATTTTATTCTTGGGGTTAACTGAAAATATGTTGTACTAGGTAGGGTGGAGAACTCTACTAATAAATCATTCATTTTTCACTTTCTAAAGTGATGTGAGATTGTGCATCCCTATTGATATGAGCTAGACCCTCATAATCAAAAGTATATTGGGTCGTCATTGCCTTCATAAGAAGGGTTGCTACAATTTCTTTGGTATATGTTTTATCACTGTCATGCCCTAAAGGGGACTTGAGGCAGAATATGGAACGACCCAGCCCACAAACGAACCGAGTCATCCGATCTTTTAACTTTTAAATTAATTAGGTAGCAGAAGATTTAAATGAAATTTAAATAGTCATGACTCAACGAAAATGGGCTAAACCAAAAGTCCATTAGTGACATTAAAAATAAAATAATAAATATAAGTTCAAAAATAAAAGTACTATAAAAGTAAATAACTAAAATTCTATTACAAATTTTAAATCGATTTCCAACCTCACAAAAGTATTCTTGATAGGAAAATAAATGTTAGGATAAAATCTCATTGAGCACACTCCTGTGTTAGTTGTTGAGAATCTTCCAAAGTAAAACTTGAAGGAATGTCATTGGGGTGAGTCTAAAGTTTATGAATCATGCTAAAATTAAAATGAAAATAAAATGGGGAGCATGTCGTATAAAACATCTGAAATAAAACAGATTTATAATACAGGCGTAGGACTTTCCTATGTAATGTGGGATATATAAAAAATAAACTCTATTATACATTATAAAAAATCCAGTGAAATGGAGCTACTTACAAGCTCCAAGCAGACTATGTCATATGCATAAATAGTAATAATGATACTCGGCGATTGCTAAAGCCATGCAAATAAGACTCTGATCAGGTTTAGGGTTTTGCGCCTAAGAATACAACATAATCAGCTTTCTCATTACTCTAGTTAACTCAAACAAATACATCATTCAACAATCAAATGTGCGTAAAGAATACATGACCTCTTCACAGGTCAATCAAATTTGGTTCACACAACAAAGATGATCAATGAACAAAAATATGCATGCTCAACTATAACATATCTAGTGAAAAATATATAAACATTATAAAAACTGATAAGATATAAAAAGGGACTTAACATTTTGTATGAGAACTCGTTTCAAAATAATATTTTGTAAAACTATGAGATGCTAGACATAAAATAAATCTCTACCTCAAGTGGACCTACCAATTACCAAGTTCAAAGCAAACTGAGAAAGTCTAATGTATGTTGAGTCCAAACTCTAAGCCTCAAAATCTAAGGATAACATTATCACATAATTAGCGTAAAAACTCCTTGTTTAAATTTTAAATTCGGGCTAAATAAATTACTCATGAACGATTGAGTCAAAGTCCAAAAAAGTGGCAAAATGGGCTCTAAAATGAACTAAAAACATTTGGCTTCAAAGTCCAAATTGGGCTGAAAATGAGGTCTAGGCCGCAACCAAAACAATTGGGTCACCACCCAAAAATTGGGTATGGGTCACGACCCAGACCCAACCCTTGGTCATTGGGTCGTAGCCTTGCCTGGACAAGTTGCAGCTTAGCGTCGTCTTCTATGATGCCACAACACTATTTTGTCAGATTTCCAAATTTTTTGACAAATTCATGACTCGAAACAACCCATAATTTATTGGTTGCAATTTTAACACAGATTTATGTCCAAAAACTAGAACTTTACTTTCAACAAAATTCCAATCTCCAACAGTTATCAAAATTCAAATTCCATAAACAAAGGTTAATACAAAATCGAGTTTACCTATTAATGGTGGCTGAATCCTCCAAGTTTATGAAATCATACACAAACTAACCCAAGTGTCATAACCTAAATTCATATCATCGTTAAAAGTTGCGATTTCTTTTAATGGTAGGGAGAAGTGAGTGAATTTAGGTAATTGTAGAATTATGGGTAATAATTGGTAATTAGAAAAAAAATACTTACCACAATAGATTGCAGCTGTTACATTCTTCCCCACTTAAGAAATTTCCAATCCGAAATTTAGCACAACTTCAAATGTCCCACTAAATAGATGAAGGTATTTCGTTGCCATTTCTAATTCGATCTTACACATAGCCTCTCTTTTGCTATGATTTTTCCACTAAACACGAACCAAGAGAATTTCACGACAACATTAAACTTTGATCTCGCTACCTAATATCATCTTAGGCTCTTTGATGCACTTGCGGAAGCTCTAAGAATCCAATGATGCACTGGCAAAGCTTACTCGGACGCTGGAGTGTAGGAAAGAGAGATTCGGGTGTTTGGAAGGAAGTTGGATGACTTTAGAAAAGATAGACGCTAAAAAACGGGAACAATGGACGTCCCTTGTGGAGGAACGGACGTCGTTTTGAGTTAAGAGAGACGGGCGTTTTAAAACGGGGAAAGATGGACGTCCCTTTTATAAGAACGGACGTCCTTTAACGCAAAAGATTTGATAGTGTTAAAATTCGAGTAACAACGGATGTCCCTTTTAGAAGAACGGACGTCCTTCAAGGCTAATGAATTGATGGCGCTAATAATGGAGTAATGATAGACGTTTGAGAAATAGGAAAACAGACGACATATATGGATGATAGATGTCCTTCATAGCTGAAGCGTCGTCATTTGAAGCATAGGGACATCCTTTACAGCTGAAGCATCCTCGTTTGGAGCACAGGGACGTCCTCTATAGTAGAGGGACGTCCAAAACGCGACAAATACTACCCGTGATTACAGAACGAGAAGCTCCTTCAATATACGTCAGAAAACGCGAATTGGACCCACAAACTACTCTGAACGGGAACGATGATTCTTGATGAAGTTAGGCCCTTGTCAATGGAAAAGGTCACGAAAGAAAGGCCAAAACTTTGAAACAAATCCTTCTCTGTGAATTGAGGTTGGCTTCCTCCAACGATAAGTGATGAAATGAAACTGCGTAGAAAAGTAACAAGCTTGTCCGAAAAACATTACTGCTGTGTTTTTCAACTTCAATGGCTGCCTTGCAAGAAGCAGCTCTCCAACTTGGATCTTTGAAAGTTTTCTACACCATTTTTTGGATATTCTTCTTCGACGGAACAAAGAAGAGAAAGGAGTAACAATAAGAGAAATCACCTAAACTTATAGGAGATGATCTCAATTTTGTATACACAAACTTGTTTGGATATGACTCATTGAAAAAGATGCGGCAGACTGGAGAAACTCCAAGTTTGAACAAACATTCAGTTTTCTGTATTAAAATTCATTCCTCCTTAAGAAATTCACTTAGAGATGCTTAAATACCCCACTAATTAGGGTTAAGCCCTTATGACTAAATTATAGCAATAACCTTAAAAATAAAACACAAAACATATGAACAACAACATAAAAAAGCAAAATAACCCAGAATAAATAATTCCAGCAACAATTAAACTATTACAAAATAAAATAATTAGATTAAATTAAAATAAAAATGAGGCGGAGCCCGTGGTGCATCACTCTTCCTCATAAGAAACATCCTCTTGGATAGGTGCATCGATCCAGGAAATGACATGCGATGGATCATGAATATATCTTCTCAGCATAGAAATGTGAAAGATGTTGTGTACATAACTCAATTGTCGCAGTATATCAAACTGATAAGCTACTGTACCAACATGCTCTATAATCTGAAAAGGCCCAACATATTTGGCACCTAACTTTCCATTTACACCAATGTGACTAATGTTGCGATGTGGTCGAACCTTAAAAAACATGAGACTCTCATATTCAAACTCAACTTCCCTTCTTGTAAAGCCTGCCTAGCTTTTATGATGACTTTGAATAGTCCTTAGTAGTTCCTTAATCGATTGCACTTTCTTAATCGTTTTCTGGATCAAATCAAACCCAAGAGTAATATGCTTCTCGGCCACAGTCCAACATAGCAGCGATCTATACGGTCTCCCATAAAGAGCTTTATAAAGCAAAACTTCAATACTAGTCTGGTAGTTGTTATTATAGGCAAACTCCACTAACGATAAGTGATTCACCCAGCTATCACCAAAGTCTAGAACACAACTGTAACGACCCGTAGCTTCTTTCCTTTGAAAAACGTGTAAACCTTAAAACTTTTGAAAACATCTTTCTTTTATAAAACAACGGAAGACTTTAAAGACGATATCTGAGATCATTTCTTAAAACACTTTATAACCATATAGCGAAATAATGTATAATATAACCTTTTACAATTCAAATACTTTACAAAAACCATTTTTCTCTCTTTAAAACCATTAGCCTAGCCAGCCACAAGAACCTCGTGTGCAAATCTTTCATCAACTGCTCCTCGACCTATTCTCCTGTGTACCTATATCACAAGACATAATATAATGAGCTTAACGCTTAGTAAGTGATATAAAATAAACTATAAGAATGCACTACTTTTAAAACTCATATGCAGTTTCTGTTTTCGTTTCTCTTTTATCTTTTCTCTTTTTTGTTTCTGTCTTTTACTCTTATGCATTCGACCCCGACGCCCTCGGCATAGTAGCAATGGATAGTTTGAAAACCCTCTAGTCGTGGACCGATCTCGACAATGCATCCGACTTGAGGCCTCTGGTAGCAGTAATGACATAGTCCGAAAGCTTGCTAACCATTGGCCGGTCCTGCAACCGGTATGAGCAGCAATGACATAGTCCGAAAGCCCAACTAGCGGCCGTGCCCACCAAGGGCTTAAACGACCTCGCATCATACCGTCGCTCGTATCACATATTATCTCTTTTACATTTATTCTATTTATCATCTGTTTTGCTTCCATGGTAAAATGGATATTCCTACAGCCCAACACTTAATATGTGTGGCATCCATTAAACTATCTTTAAAACTATGCATGTAAAACCATCTTTCCTATCATTTTGAAAACCATGATCATGATGCTCGTGAATGCATACAGTTCTACATTATCATTACTATAATATTTAAGCATGTTCATCTATTAAACACATCATTAAAAGAACCTAATTTCTAATAAACACCCAGCAAGCAACATTACAATTCACGAAATATGATTTCTATTAAATCCTATAATCCTCAAAGCATAACTTTATCATATTAAATCTATAACTTAAAAGAATCTATTTTTAATAAACAATCAGCATACAATCCTAATTCTTGCGATGTAGGGTCCGAAGATCAAAGCACATATGTATCACTTACCTGTGGTCTGTAACACGTTTCTACAGCTCATTCTTCTTCCTTTATACCTATTCATCAATAACATTTAATCGTCAATAACAAATTAACTAACCAAATTCTCAAACCTGTGACAATATGCATACACATTATAATCTTATTCCCTAATTCCCAATTATCTGAAACTGTCCATACTTCAAAACTTTTCATTTAACATATAACTCTACCTAAACAGAATATAAACATCCTCCATTTTCTCTTTAAATCTTTAGCCTAAAATCCATAAATCACAGCTTCATCCTTAATCAAACCAGTATCTGAGTTTCCAGCAACCGTAACTAAGTACCCAATATTAGCACACTTCACAACAAATAGCCAAAACCATTTCTCATCACATAACTGGGAGTGGTAACAAGCAGGGAGCACAATAAATTAACAGGCATAGTGCATTTATCGAGCAACCATGAACAGAGAACCATAAATAGAGAGC
Source organism: Begonia loranthoides (assembly GCA_022433065.1). NCBI lineage: Eukaryota > Viridiplantae > Streptophyta > Magnoliopsida > Cucurbitales > Begoniaceae > Begonia > Begonia loranthoides. The sequence goes on along the minus strand of CM039477.1, from coordinate 21,874,646 downwards.
TTCACCAAATAATACAGAGAACTTAACCAAACAGGGGAGGCCATCAGTATATTCATAACACATTTAACAGAACAACATTCGCACAATAACCTTCAACAACACACAACAGGGAAGAACAACTCCGACAAAATATCACATTTATCATCCATTCATTTTTCACAACAAAACCTTCACATAAAATTCATAAAAGAGTGAAGGAACATCTTGCGTACTTGAAACAACCTAGGGCAATTTCCCCCATAGGCTCCCAACTCCTTCCTCTTCTTCTTTAATCTTCTTTTCCCCCTTCTAGTTCCTTCTTTCTCTCACTTTCTTCCTCTGCTTCTCACAACTTTCTCCTCACTGTCGCTTTCTCTTCTTCACACCTTTCTCCCTAGAACTCTAGAACACTCTCGGTCTCACTTTCTCTATGTCCATTTTCATCCTTCAGAGAAGTCCCGTATAAGCTCTCCATGACCACTACACAATCTCACCTAACACCCATTAGAAATTGCCACCTGTAAAGAGAGTTAATGTGGAAGACTATAAACTTAACCGCTTGGGGATCCGCAATTGTTCACAGGCAAGAAACAACAGAATTGGGTTCACACTTGCCCGCTGCCATATTTCCAACAACCATTCAGCCTCTGCCATTTCGTCCATGCCAACTCCGTACGCCAACCAAGCTCACGACACCTTCCCAACAATAGAAAATAGACACAAGAGGATTCCAATCACCAAACAGAACCCAGAATCCCAAAACCATCCCCCGAGGAAACCAATGATGCTTGACAATGGAGACCGAGACTCAACACAGGGGACTTACCTTGCTTGTTGCTGGAGAAGCATTGCTCTAGACATTTGCTTCACCATCCCTTCCAATCGAGGCGCTACAAGCTTCCAGCACATAGGAGCAATGCCTACACTTTCGTTCCTGCGGCCTCAGCTACTTGAGCCCTAGCTCTCGTAACCCATCACCCATCCTCCCTGTGTCGACCTCTGCTCGCCGCATCCATTTCACAGAGAAGCCTTGGTCAAAGTCCAGCTCTCCGTGGGAGCTTCGTCTCCTTCGCCAGCAATCTCTCCTGTCTCTCTCTCTCGAGTCTCTCTTTCTCTCTTCTCAAAATGGCCAATGACCATTTCTTTCTTCTTTCTCAAGCTGGACAGGTTCAGTCCACCCTCTTTCTATTTTAAAACCCCATTTTCTATTTAAATTCTTCTTTTCTTCTAATTAATTAATTTCTTTATTTTATAATTCTTCACTTTCCATTAATTACAAATTCTTAATTAATATTAAATATATATTTACGTGTCAAATTACGTATCGTATATTAATCGACCCAATTCCAACTTCCGACTTATTCCAAATATTGATTAATGATTATTACAAGTCCAATTTAAATTCTTCAATTCTATTTCCTAAATAAATTTCCATCAATTAAATCTACAATAATTATCCAATTAATCAAATTACACCCAATTAATTTTTCAATTATTCTCACTTAATTCAGTTGTAGGAAATTGGGGTATTACATTCCTCCCTCCCTATATAAATTTCGTCCTTGAAATTTAGCTTAACATAATAATTTTCTCGCTCTAATAACCAAAATAATCGTTTGCATTCATCGCGTAGACATACGCAAACAACTTCTTGTATCACACTTCGTTAGCATTCATCGCATAGACATACGCAAACAACTTCTTGTATCACACTTCAATACAAAATTTCCAGAGGCCACTTTATTGTTCCTAACACCTCTCTTAACCCAACCATATAACTGTCTCATCTATATATTTTCACATCTAAAGAGAAAACTTACAGAAACTTGTACTTATTTCATTTTCCTTAACGCCTGGACACATCAAAATATCAATTTCGTATATAACATCACAAGGCACGAGCACTACGTATTGCATCATCTACGATAAGAAATACCTCCGATGCCATCATTTTTTGTCCTTTAACCCAAAACCAGACGACCTTTGACCAAACGATCACCCTCCTTATCTTTAAAACATTGATTCGAATGAGCAAGACACTGTCTGAAATGATTTCTTTTAGACCTTTGACACTGCTTAAATCTTGAAGATCCTACATTTTCTCTTTGAAGCCATGTGTCTTCTTGAATACGCTTTTCATTTCCTTGTGACTTACTTCCAATACTATTCAAATTTGACATAATTGAGTGACCCTATCATCTTTCTATTGTGGCAACCTGTCATGTGAAGGCTAGGAAAGGCCCAGGTGTGGGTCTAGCCCATATTAGTGGGGGCTGGGGGTGCACAATCCCACATCGCTTGGGAGAGTAGAAAATACATGGTTTATAAGTAGGGTTTCTCTCTCTACCTAGTACAACGCATTTTGGGCTAATCCCAAGAAGAAAACTGTGCGAGCTTCGGCCCAAAGCGGACAATATTGTACTGGGAGCACCGGGGGACGCTACAACAACATCTCATCATATCTTCTAGAGTCTAAATGGTATGCTCAAACTGCAACTCCCCATTTTCCATATCATAAATTGTGCAGTTTAAAATATTTTTTCTAATTAGGATGCATAGCGGAAGACTTTAGCATTTCAAATACAATTTGCAAAACAATAAACACCATGTATTTAAAAATTTTGTTCATAAAATTTTCCATTTCAAATTCATATACAATTTTCCTTACAAACTCTAACCCACATGGTCGGTCTTCCAATAACAAAACAAGTCGTCTTCCTGGAGATACTTCTTCAACTACATCATCTTTATTATGAATTTCCTGATAACATTCTCACCTACATCATAAGATTTATCTATGAGCCTAATGCTCAGTAAAAGATATAATAATAATGCAATGATCGTGTTATGCAACTTAATAAAAACATGTAGTTTTATTTCAGTCTTTCTTTACCTTTCCTTTTTCCATCTAGACGCTGGAGGTATTACCGTACAAGGGAGAGTGACCCTCATGATCCACTTTAGGACCTCCATCTTGAACCCCATGCATCACAACATCTATTTACATTAATTCCATTACTTTCCATTTTCTTTAGTTTCACTTAGCCATCCAAGTGTTGGAGGTATTATCGTGCAGGGGAGAGTGACCCTCTTGATCCACTTTAGGATTGCCATCTCGAACCCCATACCTCATAATATCTATTTACGTTTATTCCTTATATTTTCAATTTATCAAGTTTAAACATATGCATAAAACATTTTCTTATTCTTTCTTAAAAAACATGATGCATGAATATGAGTGCATACAATTCAACTTATCATGTAATAACAATACAACGTATCCTCGAGTCAATATAATCAACATATAAGTATACAAGATAATCAAATCAATCACCCTATTACATTTCTTCTTTAACATAGCATGTCAACATTACATAACTAACAGTTTATCATTTTTAACGATCTTTACTATCCCCATATAATTCTTAACATAATACCTATAGTGATAACATACAACAATCAAATCATGTTATAATGCTATCCTTGTATACACAACATATCAAATAATATCTCATTCTTAACATAACATCTTGTGATATAGGCCAAAGAGGCAAAAAAACACACAAAATCTCTTACCTCCAAGCTGTAACTACCCGAAAATTTAAAGTTTTTTTTTTAAATTCTTAAAAACTCCTTAAATCCAATCATCACTTGAAAACTCTTACTTTAAAACCTTCTAAAAGAAAACACATATTTTAATCTTCTAAAACTGTGATTTTTTCTTGAAAAACACGTGCATAGTGAAAGACTTTTCTTGTTGAACATAAAATAAAACTTAACTTTCCTTAAAATATATTTCTTACATAATACATGAAAATTCTCTTTTACATAACTTTTGTGTAGCAACACCAAGTCTTCTTCATCATGGAGAATTCTCCCTCAACTACTTCTTTCCTTTCAAATTTCTTGTTCCATGTATCGTCATCTAATCCATTACCTACACCACAAAACTTATCTATTGGCCTATTGTTTAGTAAGTAATGAATATTAAAAACACGAACTATAATCTTTAAAAACATGCTGTCATCATTAAAAACATGCAGATTCTTTTCTCTTTTTGTTTTTTGTTTCTATTTTTTTTTCTCTTTCCAAGAATGAGTAGGCTTGGCAGTGGGACACACACCACTATTCTCCAACCTTTGAGAGATAGTCTCGCACCTTTGGGAGACAGACTCAAACCTTTGGGAGTCCTTCGTTAGCTGCCATGCATATCTGATGCACGGCGACCCAATGAACCTTTGGCCTGTCATAACCCGAAGATGGGCCGAACAGAACTGCTAGGTCAAGCAACCCGATCTTCGTAGAGAACCCGATCACCCAGCCCAAGGCGTGAGTTTTAGCAGAAGACTTATAGATATTTAATTCGGCCCAAAAGGATATGGGCCTAGGTCAGAGTATGGATCACGAGAAAATAACGGTGCATAAATTAAAATGAAATCCAAAGTACTGTGCAACAAATCCAATCCAACAGTGTTTTAGGTTTACAGACCAAATGAAAATATTCTCACCAAATAACGATAAATTGCTCAAATGAAAATAATAGAACACTTCAACTTTTGATCTTCAGCTGCTCTTGCCTTTACCTGAAGTTTTGGGGGAGGAGTCGTTTGGGATGAGTGACTAACTCAGTAAAGTATGGCTATACTAGATGCACCCCATGCAAAATTGGTTTTTCTTTATTTTCAAAAACAAGGTTATGTCTCTCCTTTTACCGTACAAGGATTTTTATTGGAAATCTCTTGTTATATTATAAATTTGGCTCAAGGCCATCGATGAGGCTTTTATCGAAAACTTGCTGTATACATAGACAACTATATCTCGTAAAATAGGCCATCATTGTTTTCCAATCTGAAAACGTCACCAGTGAAAATGGGTGGTCACTCAAGGACTCACTCGCCACTCAGCAGAGAAAAGGTGGTCACCCGTTGGCGACAACACCTCATGAGGCAGAAGAGGATAAATGACGGTGGTCTGTAGATTCAATGCGTCGTACGATCAAATATAACAGATATAGTTGCTCGCTATATGTGGATTTATTTAACACCAAAGATACCTAGAAACTCCAAATGGACGAGGGTTGCCAATGAGTAAACTCGGCCGTCACGCCACCCGTCAAATGAAATGGTCCTTAGGTTAAATAAGTCTTAGCGACTAACAACCGTTTGATCCGTGGGACAAATCCTGGCTAGGTTTAGGGGCTCTCGACCCAAGGAGACGTCATCACCCCCCATACTGTTTACGACTTCCAGGGCTTTCGACCTGAGGACACTCACCAAAGCCCCGATCTGTTGTCGCACGTCAAACAATCAACCTTCACACAACAGAAGGTTTCAAAGGGGATAGTCTCGTGATGCTTTAGCGCTAAAGTGCCAAGGCATCAAGAGGGTCTATCCCTCAGTATATGCACAATAATTTCAAACCATGTACGAAATTAAACGTGAGAACAATATACTACTAATAAAAACTGACGTGTTGTCAAACAGTCCCCGTCATTTTTCAAGTGTGGTACTCCACAAAATAATTATTTTGAAAAATGGGATGCGATGCAATGCAATGCAAGAGGTATAGAAATCCCTACTTTTTCGGCTTTCTTTCTTGTTGAGCGGAGCAATCGTCTCCTTGGGAATTGTATCACACTCGCCAAAATCGTCGAAGCCTAACAAATGTATAAATGCGGGAATTCATAAAAAGATTCTAGAAAATTAAGCGGGGGGTCCTATACCGGGAATAGGAGCCCAATCGACATATAAACAACTCATCCAAAAACCCCAGCAAAATCCTCAACTTTATCCTTTGGTAAATTTTGTAACAAGATAGGGGCAACACTTACCCGAATAGCCACAATTAAATATCTTCAAATTACTATGTGAAAATGGTAACCAAAGCAGGACCCAAACCATCTCAACATTTACTCATTCTTGGGTCTTGTATCAATCATTCCAGAAACCAAAACATAAAATCCATTACTAATGACAACCAAAACAGTAGCCAAATGCAGCAATTGAACTAAATCAACTCCCAAGAACAGAAATCTAAGACCACCTCATCAAAGCAGTAAATATAACAATTTTGGCCAAGAGACCCCAAACAAACCATAAAACCTATCTCCACATCATGGTCAAAAACTTACAACTCTACAGGAATCAAGGAAAATTAGAGCATTAGTTTACATGGCATCCAAACAACTTTAAGCATTTCTACCCAACAACAATAGTCTCAAATGTTACCTTGTAAAATCCATAGCAAAACAGTGGATAAATTTATTAACATTCTTCCATTAGAATAGAACAAAATCACGGAGCATGACTCACAGTATTCTCAATCCAGACAGCAAACAGAACCAACTGAAAAACCCAAACTCAAAAGACTTCAACACAACCGAAATTTGACAGAGGTATCCTCACATCAACAGAAACTTAATAATACAGCAACCAAAACATGTATCATTGTGAACCAACAAAAAAATCCATCCAGAAATCAACAGAATAAAATTCAGATCGATGGAATCCTAAGAATAGAGCAGTAATCAAATTAAAAATCCTCAAGTTCACCAAGACAGGGCAATCTGGCCGAAAACCCCAAAATGGAGGATAACAGACCTAACATGAAAATCATAACAGAGCCGAGGTTACTCACCAAAATCTGAAAATCGGAGTAAGAAATGGAGCTCCTCGGTTCAACTTATCTGTCGTCCAAACCGCTCAGCCTCGTCGGAGTTGTTACCGTTGCCCAAGGCTCGGTAACACCCAATTCCACCGACTTGACTAATTGACCAAAATTTTACATGTGGTCGCTCCACGACAATTCGGCTCAACTTTTCAACGTTATGACCAACTTTAACGCAAAAAATTTACACATGAAATTTCTCATTAAAATTTTTGGTGGATTTTACAGGCCTGTCTGCCCCGACATCAACCGAACACAAACTAACGGGCTAATGCACCCATTGGTCCAACCTTTGGGACAACCTATCCTCGAAACCCATTTACGTATCTTCAACATCTTTTATCTTTCTTACATGAAAATCATTTGCATGAGAAAACATTTTCGTTCATCTTTTTTGAAAACATGATGCATGAACAAGCAACCTACATGACACATCATCATCAAATCCTCAAGCTACTTATCAAATCACATAATATCATGAAATATTATCTAACATATCAATAGACAGGTCAAAAAATTCTCAAGTTATCTCAATTCATAACTATATCTAATGGATCATGAAATCACAAAATATCATCAATATCATATAACAAATCAACAGACCGATCAACTATCTTCTTGAAGCGTCTATATCATACGAAATCATCAACAACTTAACCTTAGCCTTTTGTGGTGTAGTCCCAAAAGAGCCAAACACATGCGTCATTACTTACCCCTTCTTTAAAACCATGAACCACTTATCTCTTATGCTCGTAAATTCCTCCATCACAAGAGCAGGTTGAACACCCCATGGTTTCCTTCTTGTGTGACTATCTCTAGCCACCGCTTCCTCTTTAACTCTTCTTGGTTTGTTGACACTTCAGTCACTGGTCGAACACTCATCTCCTCACGCATTTTCATTTCTCACATAAGTTCTAGAACTCGTATTCTACAACGCAAACTTAACATACAAACGTTAGAAACCTTTGAAATAACACTCACAATGAAAAGTCACTAGTTCATCCACTTAGATATCAAGGGTCACTCATTTCCAAAAATATCCCATCTAGATTCATCCATAATCCTTATGTGAATCTTACCCCTTCAACCGAGAGTTCACCACCTTTCATTTTCCAAAATGGCCATATTAACTCTCTGGCCAACTGTATCCTTCATGGTAATAATATTTTCACGTCTTGAACAAAGTCAAATGCCCATCGTCATCATTTGAATGACACCGTCTCGACGTTTGTTAACATTCTTCATCATCTAAAAATTGCTTCAAAATGATGATCTATAGTTGCGGAAGTACAGGCTACAGCGGAAACGTTTCGTGTCTGACAAGAATATTCTCAGTAAATATTCATCCCGCTAAACCAATCATTCCATGCCACGTCGTATTTTTGAGAGCATCTCTGTTCGCTGACGTCGCGACTTCACTATTTAGCCAGGTTCCTTTAGTCAAAATGACGTTGTTTCTATCCTTGTTTATTTCACCACAGGTGCGTTGTCCCTTTGAAACGACGACGTTCTTTTCAATTTGAGAACGCGTTTCCTAATGCGACTTCCAATCCAAACGATGATGTTTAATCCTTCAACGACACTTTTCTCTTTCTCCTGCAATCCAACGACATCCTAACGGTCCACATTTCATCCTCAATTAAATCCAATGGTTTTACATCCTTCCTAATAGAATCTTTCATCACAGTATAAGCATCTTTTTCTTGATCCAATGGCTCTCGTCTCGTCCGCCCTTTTTAATCCAACCATCCCTCTCTCATCCAATGGTCGATCCTTTGCTCTCTCTTTTAATCTAACGATCCTCCATTCTCTTTCACAACCGCGGCTTCCTTCCTTGAGCTAACAACTATTAACACTCCAGATCATATAATCCAACAACTCAACTCTCTCTTGCAATGGATCTTCCATTCCTCACGGAAGCATCAAATACCCAATCGAACGATCCACGATCAGTCTCCTATTTAATCCAACGGTCAAGCACACTCCTACTAGGGAATCTTTCCCGCTCCAGGGTATCCTTCCATTCGCTCTTAATCTAACGGTGTATACTGCTCCCGCACATTAGATCCAACAGTTGCCATTTGCCCCTCTCATCCTAACCATTTCCTTTGTCTAAAATGACACCGTGTAGCATATGAATTTCTTCATTCCATGGATCAGTATACTCCTATAGATGCAATCTTTAGACAACTTCTTAACAACAAACATTTCCTTCAAAATGACAATGTCTATAAGTCACGATTAAAATATACACTACATTGCATAACTGATTCTTTCCATTCTAACTTCTACTTAATCTAAACTATTATTCTATTCCCGTTATTATTAAAATTCTTTACATTTATATATGTTTCTAAACTATAAAATATACCTATTTTAAACAACCTATAATATATATATATACACACACACACACACACATACATACATATATACCCTTCAACATAATTTCTTCCTTATATTAATTATTATTTTTCTTACAAAATTGCGGTCACTACAAAAGCTTTATCACAACATCTTGTCTACTCAATTATCTTCTTGATCTTCCACATCTTAAACATACCAATATCTATATTAGCATCCACTCATGCACTAGTAACTTAAATTATGTATGACTCAACTAAGCCCCATAAAACCATAAAGAAGACACAACTTACCTTGAGAGAGAACTATAGCTCTTGAGAACTTCTTCCTTCCAACAAAATTCTCATGGATGGAGGTTCAATCCAAAGGAAAATAGTTCCTTATATAACATGGCAGCTCTAAGCATGAAGTGTCATTCCTCCTCAACATTCCAATGCTAAGTAATCAATTTTCCATCTCTTAAATCATGACATATCATCTATTTTCAAGTAACTTTTCATATTCTGGGTCGACCACTCTCTATTTTCAAATGATTCCAACACTGAATGTCTTTTCGACAGATGTTTATTCTTCTATAAATGCCTAACCATTTGTTACAAAAACCTAGCCTCCCGCGAAAAATCATTTTACATTGGTTTTGATCGACCGCAAGCTCGCTTTTGGTCCACCGCAAATCAACCCGACAGCAACGTATTTTGATTTGTCCTTGATCCAGTCGATTGCAAATCCAGCTCTGGTCGACAGTGAATCTACATGAGGCCAACACATTTGTCACATTCTATAGTCCAATAGAGCAACCATCAATAGTGGTCGACTGCACCCCTGCTTAATTATCCATAACATTGAAAATTCTTATCTTCCACAAGCCATAAACCACAACTCACAACACAATCATCCAAAATCATTAAACATTATCCTTATACTTAGTAAAATCAAAATTTGGGGTATTACACAGACTAAACATTTGCTCGAGGGTAATGAGCTGTACTCAAATGAAGCTCAGTGCCCAAAACTCTCTAAAGGGCTCTTCAATACTCATAAGTAAATCTTGGATCTCTTCCTAACACTATGTTCAAAGGAATGCTGTGAAGAGGAACAATATTTTTGATATATAGCTTACTCAACATCATCAAAGGGAAAGCCATTCTGACCGGAATAAAATGGACAGATTTTGTCAATCAATCAACTATTACTCATACTACATTGAAACTGTGTACAGTCTTAGGAAAACTAGTTACAAAATCCATAGTAATCTTATCCCATTTCCACTCATTGATCAGTAAGGGCTGCAATAGTCCAGCTGGTCTCTAATGTTCAGCCTTAACTTGTTGACAAATCAAATACTTAGACAAATAATCAGCTACATCCCACTTTATTTTGACCCACCATAATTAGTGCTTTAAATTATGATATATTTTGATACTACTAGGATGAATAGCGAATTTAGACTTATGGCTCTCTAGTAAAACTGCTTGCCTCAAATCTTGATCATTAGGCACCACAACACGGTTCCTGAAAAATAAATAGCCATCATAACTGATCTTCTAACCTTCAAATTTCTCACTAGCTTGGATCTGATTGAATTTCTCTTTTAGCTTATCATCAGACTTCTACATATTCTTAACACATTGTAGAAATGTAGACATCACTACCATGTTAAATACTTAAATTGTACAGTCATCTTCCAGATACTATAGATAAAAATCATCACGAACTAGATATCTCTTCCAATCTTCCAGCACAAGACATGAAAGAGATCCTAGAGGATGATGACTCAAAGCATCAACCATGATATTCTAAAGAGAAATCATAATCCTACATTTCTTCCATCCATCAGCATTGTCGGAGGTTCATTGCGTAAGCAAATATGTTAAACTCTTATGATCAAAAAACACCTCAAACTTTATAGCGCATAAATAGCTTTGCCATATCTTCAAAGCAAAAATAATTGCCGTAAGCTCCAAGTCATGGATAAGATAATTTTGCTCATGCATCTTAACTGTCTAGATGCATCAGCTAAAACTTTGTTCTACTGTATTAGAACACAAGCCAAACCAACTCTAGATTCATGCATCAATATATATTGCATACAACAAAGTTTCATTGGGTATTGCTAAGACTAGTTCAGTAGTCAATCTTTACTTCAGTTCTTCAAAAACTATCTAACATCTGCTATCCCAAGTAAACTTAACTTCTTTTTAGGTCAATTAAGTCAACAACAAGGCAATGGAAGAAAATTTCACTAAGAGCTGGCGGTAATAATTGTTTGACCCAAAAAACTACACAATTCTGTAACATTATTAAGTGGCTTCCAATCCAACATTAACTCAACTTTGGTTGAATCAACAGAAATGCCATTTTGAGAAATAACATAGCCTAAAACAATTAATTGCAATCATCCAGAAACTACACTTTTCTTGTTAACATATAGCTAGTGCTCTTGCAACGTCCTCAAAACAATTCTTAGATGCTTCATATGCTCATCTCGAGTGCGAAAGGCCATCTTAGAAATTTCCACCTCACAGACTATCAACTGATGGTAGCCAAACCTCAATCAATCTTTAAAAAATACATAAACCCATCAAGCTGATCAAACATATCATCAATTCTTGGTAATGATTACTTATTTTTTACTGTCACGTGATTCAATTTTTGGTAATCGATAGAGAAGCGAAGCGAATCATCTGGCTTCTTTGCAAATAAAATAGTCTAACCCCATAGTGAAATACTATTATGAATGAATCTCTTCTCCAATTAATATTTTGTTGAGTCATTAACTCATTGAACATAGTATGAGTCATACGATACGGAGCAATCAAAACTAGAGCAGTGCCAAATACTAAATTAATGCAGAACTTAATTTCGTGATTTGGGTGATAACCCAGACAGATGGTCAGGAAAAACATCTAGAAAATTAGAGATTATCAACAACTTTGGATCTTGCCTGACCAAAATGTGGTCACCACTAATAGCAAAAACACTCTTGTAATACTTCGATTTCCTTTGACCACCCAAACTAGCTCATAAACCAGGATTTATAGGGAATATTTGAACACTACATGGGTGTACTAGAACTTGCCCATTTGCCAATGTAAGAGTTATAGTTCTCTAGTGATAGTCAATTTTAGCCCAATATTGGCTCAACCAATCCATACTTAGGATTACATCAAATTGATCTATAAGTATCATTATTAGATAAATTGATAATTCGTTCCCACAAACAACGAGAGCAACATATTTGATAATAAAATTCATCCCGCGACTGTGTTCATAGGGGTACTTAACATCATAAGATTTTCTAACCTTTCAATTAAACCCAAAATGTGACACAAGATGTAGAAATAAATGAATGTGTCATGCCAATATCATACAACACATGAATAGTAGTAGAAAAGATAGAAATTGTACTATCGATGACACCTTGGTGAGTCTGATCAAAAGCCTATGATCTGGTAACTGTGTATGTTTGACCAGTCACATTCTCCTTCCCTTTTCTGCCACCGCCACAACTACTCTTGGAAGAATTGTGAATAGATCTTTCAAATTGGCTCGAATATCCCTCTAGAGTGGGGTTAGTAACAAAAATTTTCTGATACCCAGTAGGCCTCTGAAAGTCAGTTCCAGTCGGGTGATATTGATGTTGATAATGTGGCCTATATCTAATAGACTACAAAGGAGCAAATTACTGGTGTCCAGAATGTGTACATTAACCATGACCAGGAAATTCTCAACCAACTCCAAAATCATGACTAGAAAAAATTGCCTGAGTAGGTGAAGAGTTAGCCTAAGAAGGCCTTTGATTTGCAGGACAGTTCCTCCTTAAGTATCCCGGCTGACCATAAGTATGGTAAACATAAGGGCCTGTATGCCCATCAGGATAAGGGGCTCCACTAGACTGATCACTTGAGTTACTCTAAGTATGATATCCATGGTTTTGATCATTCCTCTGATCCTTCCTGGTCATCTTGCTTCCCACTGGCTGTTCTTTCTTTGTCCTACCCTTGTACTCACAAAAAACTCAACAAGGTCAGCCTCAACACGCTGAGCAGTGGCCACTACCTCAGAAATCTCACAGATCTCTTCAACAGATAGTCGAGAATGGATCGTTGGCCTCAAGTTCATCTTGAACTTCACAATTCTCATTATTGGGTCCATATCTTTGATATATTGAGAGAGCTCCACAAATAGTAAAAAATAGTAATGTCTCTCTGATATAAATTTGGATACACAGAAATCATATTCTACTTATGCCAGCATTGTAGTAGTTGTCTTTGAAGATGGTCTTAAATCGCTATCAACTTATCTTGTTGACCTAGTAATCAAACTTTAGAGACATCCACCATACACCAACCATCTTCTTAAAATAGAACATAGTGAGGCCAACTCTATACTCCTTTGAAACTTCTATGACATCCTTGTCCTTCATCAAAACACTTAATCAGTTTTCTACAACTAGATGATCTGGTTCTCCCTCAAACACTAGCAGATTTAAGCGCCCCAGTTCTCTTAAGTAATCTATTTGGTGGACTACTAGGTTTTGCACCCCACTGTCTCTAGACAAATTTTGAAGTGCATCTCTCAAGGCTATAAGAGGATCCATCAGCTGTGAGTTAGCTGATTGCACTCTCGGTGCTGCAGGTGCTTGATTTCTAAGGGCTTTTGTAGGAGACATTTTCAAAAATTTGAAAATTTTAAAGTTCAAGTTAGAACACTTCCTTTGGCACAGTAAATTGAAAAACTCGACTCTTTATATCATAATTTAATAAGAATAATTGGAAAGTAATTGGGGATATTCGGATTTATTTGATAATTATCGGGGTATTACCAATGACGTATTCGTAGATTTTAACTTAAGGAATTGAGAATAATTAAAGTTTATTTGGAAGGGGGTAAATATTGTAAAGTAATTGAAGTATGGAAAATTATGGATTAAAAGACATGAGTTAGAGATTTCGAACGCAGAGAGAAAATGTTTAGCTGATGAATTCGGACGCATGCAGACATAGGGTTGCGTCCGAAATCACTTGGGACGCCATCCCTGCGTTTTGGGACGCAGCAAAATGGAAGCCTCGCGTCCAAATTCTTCCCTTGTCCTATCTAGATGATTTCAGACACTTGCGGATGACGACAGACGCACGCGGATGCTAAAGGTTTGAATCTGTCCAAATTCTAAAGAGTTTCGGATGCTTGTGGAAGCAATTGTGGACGCCTTCTCTCGTCCAAACGGCAGATTCGGACGAACGCAGACGAGACCAGGATGCACACCCTCATCCAAAAAGTCCCAATTTTGCATAAAAATAGGTTTTAAATAACGAAATTAAGGTTAAATTACTAAATGGGAATCCACAAATTCGACCTCTGGAGGTGAGCTTCTCCCACGATTGGACCACATCACCCCACTCCTACGTCCTCCTCTCCGATTTGTGCACGATCACCTCTCCCTCCAGGTAAGGCTTCACCTTTTAAACACCTGATTAGGTCCTTCTCTCAACAATTTTTGGTTAGCCATCCTGCGTGAGAGAGTTCTCTATATGAGAGAGAGTCTTCCTGCAAGTGAGAGAAATCTGTCCAGCAAAAGTTGTGTTCCATGAGTTAAGTATACTCGTGTATTTCTTCAACGTGGATCATGAACCGAAGGGGTGATTGTGAACAAGGAGTTGGTGGGGATTTCTGCTGTCCGTGATTGAATTCTTCAACAAAGGTAAGGTTTGGGTAGAGTTTGGCCAGTGGAGGCCCTACCCACAAGTAGAGTATGCTTGTTTCATTGTTAATCTGTGTTTTCTTTATTGCAATCATATATTCTAGATGATGGAGAAATTCAATTGTTATTGATGTCTAACCCTATGATATGCACTGATGAACTAACTGAAGAGATGGTATACCACATACGAATGAACTGTGTATAATTATATGAATGACAGGTTCTGTTTAGTTGCGCTGCACACTACCTTGTTTTTAGTATAGGAGATGGATCGAAAATATTGTGAATGTTCTGTATAATTAGGAATTGTTGTTCTTTAAATGAGTATGGGTGGTCAATCTGAGTTAGTATTCTGTAACCGTAAAGCAAGCTGTTAAACCTAGTGATTTCTAAGCATGTTTTACTTGTGATAATTTGTTCTATGTTTACTGTTTATTTTATTGATAATAAATTCACTGAATGTTGTTATTTTCATTGTCAGAACCATAAAGAATCACCATATGTTTACTGTTTATTTAATTGTTAGAAGCATAATGAATTCACTATATGTTCGCTGTTATTTTCATGGCCAGAATCATAATAAATCCTTGTATAATTTTAGAAGCATGATAAGCCATTGTACGTTGGTTGTTTAAGTTAGTTGCTAAAAGCATGATAAAACAATTATGTTGGCTGTTTAAATTCCTAGGTTAAAAGCATGATAAAATATTTTATGTTGGCCGTCTAATTTCTTTGTTAGAAGCATGATATGACATTGAATGCTAGCTGTTTCAATTCTCTGTTAAAAGCATGATAAAACATTTAATGTTGGTTGTTTAATTTCTTGGTTAGAAGCATGATGAATCTTCATATGTTGATTGTCTAATTTCTTTGTTAGAAGCATGATGTAACACTGAATGTTAGCTGTTTAAATTCTCTATTAAAAACATGATAAAAAAATTTAATGTTGGTTGTTTAATTTCTTGGTTAGAAGCATGACAAATCCTCATATGTTGGCTGTCTAATCTCTTTGTTAGAAGCATGATATAACACTGAATGTTAGCTGTTTAAATTCTCTGTTAAAAGCATGATAAAACACTTAATATTGGCTTTTTAATTTCTTGGTTGGAAGCATGACAAATCCTCATATGTTGGCTGCCTAACTTCCTTGTTAGAAGCATGATATAACATTGTATGTTGGTTGTTTAATTCCTTTGTTAAAAGCATGATGAATCATGGTATGTTGGCTGTTTATTTTCATTGTTAGAAGCATGATAAATTAATGTATATTCGTTGTCTATTTTCATTAATGGAAGCATGCAAAAATGTCAATTCTTTTATTGCTATATTCTGTAAATTCATGTATGTCATTCGCTATTTAAGTCATTGCCATATTTGTCCTTCTATTTGCTTTTATTTCATGCTATTCAATTTTATTCATTACTTAAATTCTGTTATTTTTATATACTGTATCAACATGCATCACAGTAATAGAAACAAGTAGGGAGTGCCACCTTTGAGGTGGTACTCATATGCATGATGTGAGGAAAAATGATAAATGAAAGGAATGAAAGAAAAGAAAACGGGAAGATTAGGGACGGAGGGCTAGTTCGGATCTAACATGGTAGTTGGACTTACACCCCTCCAACATTAGGAACGGGACCAGCTACACACAGGAGGTTAGAAGCCGAACAAGACTATTCCCTCACACATGGGTTCTCCCATCTTCTGCTCGACGTATGAGTACTAAATGAATGAATGAATGAAAGTAAAGAAAAGATTGGTTGGAGTGGTACCCATTCCAAAAGAACTAAAGAGAGAAATAAAGCATACTGCATAACCCCATTCCTTACTGGGCCTTTAGGCTCATGTTTTATTTGTGGTGTAGGTACATGCACGAGAAAATGATGAATGGGTCAAGGAGCAGTTGATGAAGGATTTGCACGAGCGAAACTTGTGGCTGGCTAGGCTAAGGAAAGTAAAAGATAAAAGTGTTTTGTAATTTACATGTAATACTTTGTCTAGTATTTTTTAAATGAGTTATTTATGCTTCCGCTATATTTTGATTAATGATTTTATAACTATGGTTTTCCACTGTATATAACGATTTTTTATAACGAGTCTAAGAAAAAGGTTTTTAATGGTCCGACTTTTTAAAAAAAGAACTCTGATTTAATTAAGAAGGTTTTAATAAAGATTTTAGTTGTTTCATAAAAGTTTTAAATTCGACGCATTTTAAAAATGTTATAAAAATCCGGGTCGTTACATTATCACTTTATCTATCTTATTAATGTCACAAGATGGTAAACTTAGTTTTGATACCAAAATTTCTATCACGCCCCAAAAAGGACTCGAGATAGAACGAGGAACGACCCGACCCACAAATGAACCAAATCATCAAACCCTTTAACTGTTAAATTAATTAGACAATTAAAGACTTAAATGAAACTTAAATAGCTAGAGCCTAACCAAAATGGGCTAAACCAAAGATCCATCAATGACATTAATAATAAAGTGATAAATATAACTCTGAAAATAAAAGTACATTAAAAGTAAATAACTAAAATTCTATTATAAATTTTAAATTGAGTTTCAACCTCATAAAAGTACTCTTGATGGGAAAATATATATTAAAATTAAATCTTGTCAGCTCACTCCTGGCTCTAAATAATTTCCTTCAAACACACTTACCCTTTATCCAAATTCTTTTTCGAGTAACTGTCTAAAATCAAGGAAGTTCTAACCCCCCTTACTTTTGAATTTGTCACTCTTTTCTTGAAAACTTTAATGAAATATTCTTATTAATGAAAGTATTGTATTTGTTAAAAAAAAAACTCATACTTGCTACAATATTGAATTTCCAAAATAAAATTCTATGATTATTCAAAATACTTAAAATTTTAAATCTTTGAAAATTTCAACATTGTATTCAATAGATATTATTTAAGAATATTCTACTTGTGATAATTTCCATTTACTCAAATGTTAGATATTAAGATTTTCCCAAAAAACCTAAGGAATATTACATTTGTTACAATTTAAAGTTTTATAAATAGAAATATGGACACTCAATATAAATAAGAGGGAATTAAACATCAAAGATTCATATGAAATTAAATAAGTTTGGGAGAATTATTATTAAAAAAATAAAAAGAAGAATAAATAAAGTTTGTGATTCTCTTATCCACTTCATCGCAACATTATTGATTATACTCCTCTATTTATTTTACTATGCATTATATAAGTATTTTTCTTTTAATAGTGACATTACTGAGTAACCAAAGGCCTTCATCACCAATGTTGTCAATCGTATGAAAAGGTAGTGTAATTTAAAAAGAGAAGTCAAAAAAGAATTTTTAAAAAAATCCCCCAAATACCTATAATAATTTGTGGAATTATCGATTTCTAATTATTTTTGCGCTAATAGTGAGACTTCATAAAACTAGTATAAAAAATATTAAATTTAGCATAATTTAATTAAACTTTAGTAGTTTGAGAAATTTTAAATTTAAGGTATGCACACACACACACACATTTTGGGGTAAAAATTACTTGGAGAATAATCCCAAAAAATATTGATTTGAGTATTTAATAATGTTGTAATTTTCATTGATTATCAATTAAAAGCAATTGTGAGACTTTTTGGATTTTTAATATTGGTAGCATGAGTTTGGGGTGTGATAACTCTTGAAAAGAAGTTATTTGGCAAGTATAATTTATTTTAATATTGTTTGAAATTGGGGATGTAATTAATAAAATCAAAATTTTGTCATAAGATGCTACAACACACTGTAACATCACATTTATATATAAAAGAGTGTGTTTTATATGATTTTTATGGTAAAACGTATGTAAAATGATATTTATTGCATATTCATGATGAGAAGAATTGTGGAAAATACAATGAAGAATTATCAAGAAAAAAGAAATTTTAAATTCTTCATCAATTAGAAGATTCTAGATATGAGAGAGAAAATAAGGATTTGAGCAGCAAAAGGGGAGGAATAATAATCCAAATTTAGAGAGGACCTCGGAGGGGAAGCAGACGAAAAAAGAACCCATCTAGGCAAGGATTTGGCAAAGGATGAAGAGGAGTCTTCCTACTACGACAGTAGAGGAAAATCATTTGCAGAAATGTGAAGGCCTATGGTCATCATTTCTTGTTCGTTGATGCAAATATTCTAGACACAATAATTGCTACAGCATCCCGACGACAAAGAAGATTATTCATATTTTTCTTCTCCTTATTATTTTAATTTTTAGAATTAAGCTGATGATTTTTACTGTTGTCATAAGCTAATTTTTTCGTAGTTAGGAGGAGAGAGTACTCTTTTTTGTAAATTTTGCTATTTTTAAAGTTTAAAGCATGAATCACGTTGAATAATTCAACATATGCTTAATGACTATTTTATTTAGTGTCGACATACATAAATAATTACTTGTATTCCTATTGTACTTACTAGTAATTAGGAATTAAAGACCAATATTGAATTGTGTGAGGATAACATTTACATATTGTTTTATTTTGAATCATATTACATGTTAGAATAATGTTAAATCGAATTTTCTGAGATATTTGTTTGCTATATAAGCTTTGAAGAAAATATTTAAAAAAATTATCAAGCAACTCGATAAAGACTTAAATTAAGACAATAAGTTTTAAGTTATTTAATTGTTTTACTGCAGCATTTTACAACAAATGTAGTAATCTTACATAATAAGGGAAATCAAATCCGAACCATATTACTATTATTCAAATATCTTATTTGTTTATTTGTGTTTTATTTTAATTATTAAACACATGATTCACCATTTCAATTTTATTTTTATTTTTATTGTTTTGCTTAGATTTAAATTGCGCTAAACTTGCTCTCGTGGTATCGATACTATACTTACTCTTTATTACTTTGTTTGCGACATGTTTACACAAACACTTTACAATGCCATGGAACTCCACCTTATTTTTTACACCAAAATTCTTCCTTTTATGTTGAGGCTTTCTCTCTTTAAGATCGCAAGTTTGCCTTTTTTTTCCCTCTTTTTTTTTGTACATCATTAACCTTAAAAGAAAAATAGCAAAATGAACAAATAACATGCCGAAAATAATGATTCTAATATTCTAAAACTAACAAATTATCAACTTTCAGACTATCAAATATAATATAAAATACAAGATGGCAATGATTGTGTGGCGTTTGCATGCCACATCCTTTTTTTTAGATATTACATGTTTTAAGTATTATGGTTAGTATTTACACTATGTATATGAGTTTGGTAGGAAAATGAGAAGTTGACAAAACTATCAAGAGAGTTTGTAAAATTTACTACTATATAAAGAAATAAACTTTTGAGTAATTTTTTTTGCTTTTTGCTAAGCTTATTTATCTCTTGGTGAATCTTTATTTTCATTGATAATCACCATGTAAAATGAGAAATTTTTTTTCAAGTAGTCCAAGTTGGTCAAAAGCAAAAAATGCCACAGTATTTCAAATCGAAATAGTGCTCGGTAAATTAAAGTTACTTTGAAACGACATTTTGAAAAGTGTTTAAATTTTTGAAAAATCAAAATTTAATGATTTTATTTCATATTATATATATATATATATAATAGAATAAAATAAAAGAACTTGAAATTCTTTTATAAAAGGCTATTTGACTTTTAGTTTTCAACATAAAAGGAGAGAAACAAAGGAAGAGAGTTGTGAGAGAGAGCATACTTCTGAAGTTACATAGGTGTTTGTGACATCTTGGTCTTCGAGTTTTGTCAAAACCTTTCTGGGTATGTTTGTTTCTAACTTAGTTTTTGTTAATTTTTTATTTAGTTTTGTTATTATGTCATAATCCAATTTCGAGCCTTACAACTCGAAATCTTTGATTGAATATAGACTATGTTGGCAAATCTAGGCATATATCGTTATTATACAAGGTTTAAAATCAATTGGAGCCAGACATCAATGGAAATTTTGGATTATTTGCAAAATTTGACACTAAAACTTGGTGTTCTTATGCATCTCTAGGCGACCGTAGGTATGATTCGCTCAAATGAATATGCACCAAAATGTTGGACGTTTGTCTTTACCCAAATGTAACTCTCAAGTTTGGGAATGAGAGAGTTAGGCTAAACATTTAATTATGAAGAGAAATATCTAGGATAAATTTGGCAGCGCTTCACTATAGTTTCTCTTATTGATTCTTCTAATTGCAAGTGCTTCTATATATAAAAATATGTTCAGCGGTCGACCACGCAACTCGTCTAGTCGACCGCTTCTTGACTGTTACAAATGTAGACCTTATAATTTTGTTTGTTTGGTCAACCGCTTCTTTGTCTTTGGTCGACCACTTCTACACATTTTAGGAATTGGCTCGACTCTGTCCAATTTTCGGTAGACCGCCATTCATCCTGGGCAACCGCTCTTCTGCACTTCAGCATATGTCGAGCTATTTGTAATATCTCCGGTAGACCTCTCTTATTATCTAGTCAATCGCTCTTCTATTGTTCTACCTCTGATGCGAACTGGTCGACTGCTCAGTCGACCTCTACTCCGTGTTTTGGACATTTTGAAGCTTTTAAGTCCCTAATCTTAATCATTAGCTATATGGACTTAAACAAACACATTAAAACATATAAATACCCTTATTAAGGGGTATTTCCAATGAAGATCAAATAAAAACATATTAATTACATTCAAGTTATAAACAAATTATTATCAAAATAGTCATTAATCATCAAAACAATTAAGTCTAATGTCTATTAGGTTAATAATGACGTCAGAGAGATGAACTCGGGACATCAATGGTTGACTACATGCGGTGTAAGAAGAATCATTATCATCGAGGTAAAATTTCTTCTATTGTATTTGTTCACGCATCATGGTTTCAAAATCATATTTGTTGATATATCACACTAGAAAACCTCACATGTCATATCTTAAAACATGTCAGTTTTTATGTTATACATAAGCAAATTTTATATATTTATTTTCAGCATGCATGATATTTCATTTGATTTACTTGATGTAGCTTCTGGGTGTATTGGACCTTCGATTAGGATCACTTATTTGTTATGAATCATTGGTTGAGTGAGAAAGTGTTTTCAAGTTATGCGATATATTTATTGGGACACTTCACAATGCCATTTCCATATGTCAAAATCCTATCAGAATGTTCAACACTGTCACGACTGGTCTTGGAATTCTTGTTTCTCTCTCTTATATGTCCTCAAGTATTGATATGTAAATGTCTGTCATGACCTCAACCTCGAATCCCCTCAAATTACGGGATTGTGATAAGGATTTTTTTGCATGGAGAATGACACATGTACATAATTACTGGAATTGAAGTATGCTAACGTTCGATTACATTATCAAGATATCCTTACAAAGGATTGTAACACAAGTAATCACAACTTAATTTATTATATTTCAGTTTAAGTAAAATTTTTCTTTTTATTCAATAGGTACACTAAAACTACTATGTGATTTCATTTTTACTCTTTACATATTAACACAAGTTATTCAAAACCATACAATCTTTATTTTATTGCAACACTTGAGCCACTATATGTAACCCTTATGCCAAACTATATACAGTGAAAAGCAAAAGCCTACACACTACAAGTCCAAGACACAGAGTTCTATTCCTATCCGGAGTGCCTAGCCTCTTGCTTTTGATCTACCTTGGCCTTGTCATTTTGAATACTCTTTAAATCTGAAAAGAAGAAACCACAATGAAATGAGTTATAAAGCTCAGCAATTAAATCTAATACTCAAGATTTACAATTATATATAATTCATAAGTATATGACCAACACCCTCCAACTATGTCTATATCTAGACTATTTTATAAACCAAAATAATATGCAATATGGATACCACACAACATCTATCTACTCACCATGACGCAATGTTGATGCAAATCAATGCAATGTTCATTTAATTTAAACAATGAGTTGTTTAACAAGTACCATTTTAACATATTCTTGAATGTCAATATGCAAGATCATAAACCATCTTATGTAAAGTCACACACAACCATGAAATTCCACCATACTGGCTAATGTGTCCAATAGATGTGTCCATGAAAAAATAAACCTCCTGCTGGTTAGGGACTTTCAACTCAAGGGGGGCTTACAATCACTTTTCTTCTATTTTTCCACTTTACATACATCACACAATACATAACTTGGTTCAACATATTAGGTTCCTCTGTGACCAATATTACTACTCAGATAATATTTTTGTACATATAAATATGTTCATGATACATGATTTGACATTTTCTAACTATGCATACATTGAATGCATATAATACATACTAATAATGCATGTAATATGAACCATGAAAATCTTCTTATTAAACATACATAAATAATGCATGATTTAGTGTCATACATTGATCTAGACATGTTCTATCTATATCTTTATATTCATCCAAAAAAATTTAGGAGTTGGTTAAACAATTGGTTAAAAACCTAAGAAAACATTCCTAAATTTTAGGTGTCTGATCGGCCGCTCCCTCGGCCACAATTGTTCGCTCCCTTGGAAAGAACACGACAAAACCCCTACTTCGATCTACTGGTGCAGTCGCCCGAATAATTCATACTTTCAAACTCAATGTTGCGGTTGACCATTCTCCCTTAAATTTCAACATCGTTTGACTGCACCATGACCCCGATCGACCGCACTGGAGGCATAATGTCGAAATCCTTCAACATTCCTTCATTTCCCTCCCACTAAACTCAAATTTAACCACACCAATACATGATATAAATGTCCCAAAATATCCAGTATTAAGATTTTCACATTCTAATCCTATATCACCACCTATAGCATGCAAGTTCCACAAAATTATAACTCTTTAAGGATTAGAGTTACACTTCAAATTCAGCTCCAAAACTTCACCTCTCTCATAAATTTTAAGTGCTTTAGGATCCTTTTCATGTTCTAAACATTTTCCTCATGAGATTCAAAATCAAAATCTCACAACTTTTCCCAATTTTCCTCAAAACCCTTTTTCTCCTATTCTCCCTTTTTCTCTCTCTCCCTTGTGCACTATTCTTCACGATTTCCTCTTCATTCCAATTAGAAAAAGTTAATATAGAGAATTCCATGGCCATTTTCCATTTTAGCCTCCATTTTTGAAGTGAAAAGACCACTTTATCCTTAAATTTCTATATTTACAATTTAAGTTACTTGCTTTAGCTTGACATGTTGCACGACCCTATTGGTGACCACATTTTATTACATCATCTCGTAGATACATGTTTTAGAAAACTTTCATTCTCAGATAACATATTCAAATTCTTACTCAATATGTCCAAATTAAGTATTTAATAGAAAACGTACAGTAACATCACATATGCTTAATTTGATTTTAAGATTGTATAACTTTCGTTGTATAAGTCCAATTCACATAATTCCAACGTCCATCTCTTCCTTAAATGTCTAGTTTATCACCTAAAATGTTTGTCCAATTCCATGCATATTTGCACATTCAACTATTGTAATATATCCAAACTGTTCAGAAAAACAATTTATCTCCAAATCTTAATTATACATAATTCTTTAATTTCTAATTTTACACATCATTTATATGTCATTCATAAGTATGCAAAATTTCAAGTCGTTACACTCTACCGCCCTTAAAGAAAATTTTGTCTCAAAATTTAAATCCAATTATCTCTAAAAAAGGCAAAGGTACTTTGCGTTCATCTCATAGTGAAGCTCCCATGTAGCCTACTTTACTTCTCAATGTCATCATTAAATTTAAACAATCCGAATTATTTTGATACAGAGCACCTTATCTTTTGCATCTAAGATGGCTATAGCCTCCTCCTCCATCGTTTTTCTAGGTTGAAGATTCAATTCCCTCCAATCAATCACATGTGAAGGATTAGGTTCATATTTTTGTAGCATCAAAACATAAAATACATTATGAATATTAGCTAGTTGAAGTGTTAGTGCTATTCTATAAGCCACCGTACAAATTTGTTCCCAAATTTCAAATGGTCGAACGAATCTCAGTGCTAACTTTTCCCCTTTACCAAATTTTTGAATACTTTTATGTGATTGTACTTTGATAAATACATAATCATCCTTTTCGAATTCTAATGGTCTCCTCCTCTGGTTTGCATAACTCTTTTGACGACTTTGAGCTGTTAAAAGTTGTTGCTTAATTAACTTGATTTGCTCATTAGTTTATTGGATCATTTCTAGACCTAACAAAACTTTTTCTCCAACCTTTGCACAACATAAAGGAGATCTACATGACCTACAATATAATGCTTCAAAGGGTGCTATGCCAATAGAAGATTAATTACTATTGTTGTAAGTAAATTCCACTGGACGCAAATTATTTTTCCAACTCCCTTGGAAATTCATAACACATGCTCTCAATATATCTTCTAAAATCTGTATTGTTCTTTCAAATAGGCCATATGTCTGATGATGATAAACTGTACTAAGATCCAGCTTAGATCTCATTTCATTTTGCAAACTCTGCCAAAATTTTGAAGTAAACTTAGGATCTTTGACTGAAACTATGAAAACAGGTACTCCATACAACTTTACAATATTTCTCATATATAGTTTACCTTAATAATCTACTGAATGACTACTATGTATGGGTATGAAATAACTAGATTTAGTAAGTCTATCTACAATCATCCATATAGTATCATTACCCTTAGAAGAATTTGGCATACCTAATACAAAATCCGTAGTTATTCATTCTCATTTCCATTCTACTATGGGTAATGGTTCTAATAATCCTGATGGTTTTTTGTGTTCAGCTTTCACTTTCTAATATGTTAACATTTAGATACATATTTAGCAATATCACTCTCCATTTCTTTCCACCACACTTCCCTTTTCATATTTTGATACGTTTTCGTAGTACCAGGGTGAATAGTAAATTTGGAACAATGATATTCCTGCAAAATTTCTTCCTTTAACTTTTTAATATCTGGAACCACCATTTTACCTTTAAATCATAATTCTCCTTCAATCCTAGTAAAATTTCAACTGACTCAACAGATAAAACCTTAGCTTTTAAATTATTTAGTCTTCATCTTCTGACTGTGAATCAGTAATTTCTTGCATCATTATGGGTTTCACCATTATATTCTAGTGATATATTCGTCGATTCTTTTTCTACAATTGTAACTTATAGGTATCAATTTTAGACCATATTTCATACTCTAGTATACCCAAATTGGGTGCTATTATTTTTGCCTTTCTACTCAAATCATTAGCAATTACATTAGCTTTACCTAGATGATAATGAAGGGTATAATCATAGTCTTCTAAAAACTTCCATCCAACGTCTTTGTCTTTGATTCAATTCTTTCTGAGTAAATAAATATTTCAGAGTTTATAGTCCGAATATACTTCAAAAGTTTCACTGTATAAATAATATCTCCAATGCTTTAAAGCAAAAGCTATTGCTATCAATTCCAAATCATGAACTAGATAATTTCTTTCATGAGATTTCAATTGTCTGGAACCATATTCCACTACTCTTTCATCTTACATCAATACAAAACCAACTCCTTATAGAGATGTATCACAATATACAACATACCATTTTCTCGTTCAGGAATTATGAGGATAGGTGGAGATACTACTTTTTCAAAAGTTGAAATGCTATCTTACATTTATCATCCCATTCAAATTTCACACATTTCTTTGTTAATCTTGATAATGGCATAGAGATTTTAGAAAATCCTTCCACAAATCCAAGATAATATCCAGGTAATCCCAAGCAACTTCTTATCTCAGAAACTGATTTCAGTTGTTCCCAATGTTGTGCCACTTTAGTGTTTGAAGAATCCACAGCTATACCATTACTAGAAACAACATGCCCTAGAAATTTAATTTCTCTTAACCAAATTTCACTTTTACTGCGTTTGACATATAATTGATGTTGTCTTAATAATTCCAACACTTCCCGTATATGTCATTCATGCTCGTTCTTTGAAGAAGAATATATTTAAAATATCATCAATAAAAAAATAACAAAAATATCCAAATATGGCTTAAATATTCTATTCATTAAATCCATAAACGCCACTGATGCATTAGTCAATCCAAACTACATTACCAAATATTCATAATGACCATATCTAGTCTGGAAGACTATTTTTTGAATATCTTCTTCTTTTATTTTCAATTGATAGTATCCTGATTTTAAATCAATCTTTGAAAACCATTGTGAACCCCTTAATTGATCGAACAAATCATCATTCCTACGCAATGAATACTTTTTCTTTATAGTCACTCGATTCAATTACCTGTAATCAATCACATTCTTAGGGTTCCATCTTTCTTTTTAACAAATAATGTCAGTGCATCCCAAAGACAAGTGTTGGGTCACCCCTTTTCCATTAATTCTTCGAGTTGTGTTTTTAACTCTTTCAATTAAGTTAGTTCCATATGATGTGGAGTATAGATATCATATTAACTTCTGGATATACATCAATTGTAAATTCCACTTCTTTGTTTGGAGGAAATCTCGATAATTATTCTGGAAAAAACATCCATATATTCCTCCACTACCCTTATTGATACATTTGTCTCATTTCTTTTATTTGGTTTTGTAATAAGATTTATTATCCATCCTTCAAATTTATACGAATCCCATGGAAAATGTGGTTGAAATATATTCCTTTCGGCATAAAATGATATAATTTCTTCCACAAGCAGCAATAATGTAATTTTGTTCTTATAACAATTCATTTTTACTTGATATTTTGACAACCTGTCCATCCTTAAAATCACGTCAAACCATTTCATCTCCATAACAATAAGATCAGTGACTAATTCATATTCACCAATCCTTATGACACATGCTTTACACACTTGATTTACCAATGTTTGACCACCCAATGGAGACTCTACCTTCCAACAATATTTTAAAGGCATCGTTCATAACCTCAATGCATACATTATAGATTTAGAAATAAAGGAATGTGTTGCTCCTGGATCAAATAAAACTCTTATCTGTGAACTAAAAAGAGTAAATATACCTTCAATAACAAAACTATCATGTTGTTTCTTTGGCTAGCCAAAAGCATAAAGTTTTACAGGTTGACTGGTAGACTCTTGATGACCAGTTCCCATTTTACTACTTCTAGCTTGGTTAGATTTAGCATATGAGGTTGACGATATAATCATTAGAGAAGTACATTTTCCCAACCATGTCATCCCTGAGTGGAAACTGCTAGAACTTCCTCTCCCACTTGATTCAAATGGGACTAGAGAATGAGGTGTTTCAAATCTTCTTTTCTTCTAGTCACCACTTAATTTACTATCTTCTTTCTTAGCTCCCTTGGCTCTTTTAGCCTCTCACTGTTCTCTACTACTTTCGAGTTTTTGTTCAATCAACATTGCTCTATCCACCATATTAGAATATGATTCAAACTTTAAAGCCACCAATCTATTTGAAATTGCAAGTATTAACCTTGCTCAAACCTTTGGGCTTTTGCAACTTCACCAGGTATAAAACTCTTTGCATATCTGGATAAATCCTCAAATTTAGCTTTATATTTTGCTACAAATGCTTCTTTCTGGGTTAAATCCAAAAATTCTTTCACTTTTGCTTATCTCATAGCTCTTGGGAAAAATTGTTCCAAGAACATATTCTCAAACTTCTCCCAATCCACCATCTCTTCCAACAATTCTTGTGTTTGATTCCACCATTTATTAGCTCAACCTTCTAGTTGGTTTATAGCCAATTTAAATTTCGAATGTTCTGATACTTCAGCCACCATAAATTTCTTCTTAATTTGATGTAACCATTCTTCCATAATGCTAGGATGAATTTCTCCATGGAAAATTGGAGGTTTATTCTTCCGAAACTCATTTTTCATTTGCATTTCTGTAGGATTAGTTCTTTTTTTGCAGCATTACTTTTTGCCATGGGCTCATCCATTTCTCTCATGGTTTTCATCATTTCTAACATTTCTTCTCTTTCATTCCTTCCTCCGCGAGATGGTTCACCACTTTTCATCTACACCATGAAACAAAATTCTAGCTCAATTTATGAGTTAACCAATGCTAAGGCAAATTAAGAGGTTTTTTTACACACTCTACCCACAACTCTATCTAAACAAACATAGAACTCTTATTTAAAGCTCTAATACCATGTTGTCACGACCTTGACCTCAAACCCCCTCAAATTATGGGATTGTGATAAGGATTCTCAGCCTTGGAGAATGACATGTGTACATAATTACTCAAATTGAACTATGATAACGTTCGATTACATTATCCCTGTATCCTTACAAAGGATAATAATACAAGTAATCACAATGTAATTTACCATAGTTCAGTTTAAATAAAAATTTTCTTTTTATTTAATATGTACACTAAAACCACTATGTGATTTCATTTTTATAACCACATTTAACTCTATACATATTAACATGGGTTATTTAAAACCATACAATCTTTATTTTATTAGAACACTTGGGCCATTATATATAACCGTCACACCAGAAAGCAGAAATCCACACACACTTCAAGTCCAAGATATAGAGTTCTAGTTCTACCCTAAGTGTCTAGCCTCTTGCTTTTGATCTACCTTGATGTTGTCCTTTCAGTTACTCTCTGAATCTGAAAAGAAGAAATCACAATGGAATGAACTATAAAGCTCAGCAAGTAAAGCTCATTCTCAAGATTTACAATTCTATGTAATTCGAAAGTATAGGACCAACACCTTCCACCTAGATTTATATTTAGACCATTTTATAAACCAAAATGATATTTAGTATGGATACCACATAACATCTGTCTACTCACCATGATGCAATGTTGATATAAATCAATGCAATATTTATTTAATTTAAACAATGAGTTGTTTAACAAGTACTATTTTAACATATTCTTGAATGTCAATATGCATGATCATCAACCATCGTATGTAAAGTCGTACACAACCATGAAATCCCACCATACTGCTCATTGTGTTCAATAGGTGTGGCTATAAACAAACAAACATCCACAAGGTTAAAGATTTTCAGCCTAAGGGACTCACAGTCACTCCACTTTTATTTTTCCACTTTACATACACCACACAATACATATCGTGGTGTAACATATAGGGTTCCTCTGTGACCAATATTACTACTAAGATAATATTTTTGTAGTTATAAATATGTTCATGATGCATATTTTGGCATTCTCTCACTATGTATATATTGAATGCAAAAAATAAATATTAATAATATATGTAATATAAATCATGCAAATTTTCTTATTAAACATACACAAATGATGCATGATTTAGTGTCATACATCTATCAAGACATGTTTATCTATGTCTCTATATTCACCCAAAAAGATTTAGGAGTTGGTTAAATAATTGGTTAAAAACCTATGAAAATACTCCTAAATTTTAGGTGTCTGGTCTCCCACTCCCTCAACCGCAGTATGCCACCGTGTAATTTTAAGATACAACATGGCAAAACAACTACTTCGGTCGATTGGTGAGGTCACCTACAAATTTGTAGTTTCAAACTTGACATTGTAGTTGACCATTTTTGGTCGTCCCCTTCCTTAAATTTCAATGTCTGATAGATCACACCACGACCTCGGTCGATCGTACTGAAGGCAGAATGTCGATATCCTTCAACATTCCTTCATTTTCCTCCCACCAAACTCAAATTTAACCACACCAATACATGGTATAAATGTCCCAAAATATCCAGTATCAAGATTTTCATATTCTAATCCTATATCATCACCTGTATCATGCAAATTCCACAAAATTATAACTCTTTAAAAATTAGAGTTACTTACCTTAATGTTCAACACTTTACACTTTAATTTAGCTCCAAAACTTCACCTCTCTCATCAATTTTAAGTGCTTTAGAATCCTTTTCACGTTCTAACTCTCTCTCTCTCTCTCTCTCTCACCCTTTTTCACGTTTTCCTCTTCCTTCTAATTAGAAAAAGTTAATCAAGGGAATTCCATGACCATTTACCATTTTAGCCTTCATTTTTAAGTGAAAAGACCAATTTGTCCTTAAAGTTCTATTATTTACAATTAAACTACTTGCTTTAGCTTGACATGTTCCACGATCCTATTGGTAACCATATTTTATTACATAATATTTTAGATACATGTCTGAGGAAACTTTCATCCATGGATAACATATTCAAATTCTTACTAACTATGTCCAAATTAAGTATTTAACAGAAAATGTACAGTATCGTCATATATACTTAACATGACTTTAACTATATAAGTCCAATTCACATAATTCCAACATCATTATCTTCCTTAAGATGTCTACTTTATCACCTTTAAAGTTCATCCAATGCCATGCATATTTACATATTCAACTATGGTAATATATCTAAACTGTTTAGAAAAAAGTTTATCTCTAAAGTTTAATTATACATAATTATTTAATTTTTAATTTTACATATCATTTATATGTCATTCATAAGTATGAAAAATTTCAAGTCATTACAATGCCCATGTGTTGACCTTATTTTTACTAACACTATTTTCTACAAAAACGGGTAGTGGTTCTATTTTTTTGTATTTGCTATGATATACTATGTAGAATTATTTTTTATATTTGCCTCAATGATGGTTTATGAAATTACTTTTTCAAATGGTAAAGTTTTGAATATAATACATGCATACACACATTTTCTATTTCATGATTTCAACTGACAAATAAAACTAATTTTTCATACATTGAATATAGGGATATGATCCTTATTGAGTTTAGTTAGTTCACCCCAAATGACAATAATTTTCATAGAGAATAACTAAGGTCATCAAAACAAACAATAGTTGAGTTTCGCTGAAGTTACTTTTCTTTTGGTAAGAATCATTGCTTTTTCTTGTTTAGAATATATATAATTTATATTTGGTTTCACACAATTTACTTTTCCTACAAAGTAATTTCAATTTAGGGAAATTAATACCACAGATCCTCTAGTTCGAGATCAATGACAAGTCAAACCCTTGAGAATTTTTTTTAACAACTAAAACCTTGAACTATGAAAAATTAACACCGTCAACCTCGCAGTCAACTTTTTCCGTCCAAATCCATCAAACTTAACTCCTCAGTTAATTTGAAAAAAAATTCCCTCAATCTCGATCTCGTTCGTCGACGCTAATCTTTAAAATCAATGTAAGTTCTTCCATAAAAATGAATTTCAGAGTCGAAGATTCAAAAATTTCGAACTTTCTGACTGTAAAACGACGATTTTTGAAGGAGAGTCGTTCGTTTTAGGTTAAAATACGATTTTTAACATATAATGGACGCCCGTTATACGCTGATGGACGTCCGTCGTCGGTTAAAAGACGCATTTTTACCTAAATGGACGTCCATCCAGCCATATTACATTTAATATTAATAAAAAAAATTCAAATTACTGTTTTAACTCTATAAAGAAAATGTCAATAATATTTTTTAGGGACAAAAGGGTAATTGAACAGACAAGTTAGGTACAGCTGTCTGCCACTTGTCTGTCCAATTACCCTTTTGTCCCTAAAAAATATTACTGACATTTTCTTTATAGGGTTAAAACAGTAATTTGAATTTTTTATTAATATTAGATGTAATATGGCTGGATGGACGTCCATTTAGATAAAAATGCGTTCTTTAACCTACGACGGACGTCCATCAATGTATAACGGACGTCCGTTATATGTTAAAAATTGTATTTTAACCTAAAACGAATGGCTCTTCTTCAAAAATCGTCGTTTTACAGTCAGAAAGGTCGAAATTTTTTAATCTTCGACTCTGAAATTCATTTTTATGGAAGAACTTACATCGATTTTAAAGATTAGCGCCGACGAACGAGATCGAGATTGAGGGAAAAATTTTTCAAGTTAACTGAGGAGTTAAGTTTGACGGATTTGGACGGAAAAATTGACTGCGAGGTTGACAGTGTTAATTTTTCATAGTTTAAGGTTTTAGTTGTTAAAAAAAATTCTCAAGGGTTTGACTTGTTATTGATCTCGAACTAGAGGGTCTGTAGTGTTAATTTCTCTTCAATTTATGTTGAATTTAATTATTGCACTATTTTATATTCGTGTGATTATTATGTGAACCTTAGTCTATTTGATGTGGATTATGCCTTGAAAAACTTAGGTTTAAACTATTTCACTGCGAACTATAGACCAAAGTCTTGGACTAACCGAATGCATCTTTTTCGAGTAAAATTTTGTTAAGTAAAATTCTGATCGTGGAAATTCTATAATCACCAAGTTTCACTCTAGGTTAAAGGGTGGACACATGAGTGTAAAGAAGACAATACATGATGTTTACTCTAAATTTGATTGGCCAGCTTTAAGGAAGGATGTTAAACATTTTGTGGAACCTTAGACAACTTTTTAACAAAGTATGATACATGGATATTTCAATCCAAATATGTGAAGAATTATATATGGATTTTGTTGTCGGGTTATGACAATCACTTATACATGATAATTATGAGTGATGGAGATTCTATTTTTATGAGTAAGTTTTGGAAAGATTTTTCACAATTGAGTGGTGCAAAATTGATCTACAATAGTGCTTATTCTCTGCAAATGGATGGTGAGACTAAGGTTACTAATCGGATCTTGGAGCAATATCTATAGCGTTTTACAATGAATAATTCTAATTTGTGGTATAAGATTTTTACATTGGGCGTAGTACTCTTAAATTACTGAACACAAAACAGAGAAGGACTCAACACAAAACAGAAAACGATTCGTCCCATGAGCGAACTGAACCATCTTACCCTTAACATTAATTATTTCATGTAGCAACAGTAGTCTTAAATAAGATTAAAAGCCAAGGCCCAATAAAATTGAGATAAACCAAAGGTCCAAGAGTGATATAAAAAATAATGCGATAATACAAGTTCAAAATAATTGTGCTGTATATAAAATAAGAGAAAAGTCTAACAAGAGTGAATAAACTAACAATATCCTAACATCAGTAAAATAAAACTCTCAAAATGTAATAAAATGAAGAAAATGAAAGTCGAGCCTGCTATTGCGTTAGCTGCTGAATATCTCCCTAACTATAACTTGAAATGGGGAGTCGTTTGTGTGAGTTTGACTAAACTTAGTAGGGCTAAAGTTTTATATTTAGGATTAAAGTTAAGAAAAATGAATGAGTATGTCAAGTATAAAATATTTTATAAATATTGGTTAAAAAATATATAGTAGGGCAATTGTTAAAATATTCCACTATAGTGGGGTACATACATAAAATAGGTCTCTACTATATAACTTGAAAATCTCAGTGAAAATAGAATTATTCATAAACTTTGGGTACACTATGTCATAGGCATATACACTAACAATAGTGATACTTGACAATCGTAAAACCACAAACTATCCCTACTAGGTTTAAAATTTTGAGTCCAATGACACAATATATACAATTTTCCATTACTCTAGTTCACAATTATGCACATTCTCCAATGATTAAATGTGTGTAATAAAACGAGACCCCACATGAGTTGATCAATCTTGGTTCACACAACCAATATGCTTAATAATATAATGTGCATGCTCAAAGAAACCATGTTTAGTGAAAATCGTAAATATAATATAAAAATTAATGAGTCCTAAAAATATAACACATAATTTTATATGAGAACATATTTTAAAAATAATTATTTTATGAAAACAATGTAACGCCAGACAAAATAAATCTCTACCTCAACTGCACCTATCAATATCAAAACCTAATATCAATAATGTATTTAGTCCAGTAAACATTCTAAGTCCATACTTGATCATAATATCACAATTAGCACCAAAAAAGGATTTCCATACTTTTTTTTTATAGGTCTTAATTTTTTGCCATGAGTTTTCAAAGGCAGTATTTGATCATCAAACTCTAATGTTTTTAATTTTATTCCCTGCAAGAAATCAAAATACAAAGTAGCAAAGTTTACTAAAAATCTTAAAAAATGCCAAACTAGCCAAATCTACTAACAACTTGCATCTTATAGCACTAGTTGGGAGGATTATTTTTGTGTAATCAAAATAAATTACTGTATCACTTCATTAGATTTCATTAACAAAGTAGAAAGTAACCAAAATATTAAGATTTTTTTACTTGATCTTGTGTGAAAAATGTGTAAACCCAAGTGTAAGTTTGCTCAACAATTAAAAAAATAGTAAGTGTCAAGTATGGAGAATAATCTATAAAAATTTCTTCTAAAATTAACAATAAATTTTGAAAGTAAATAAATAGATGATTTTTGGGTCTTTTGTAATTAATTAAACAAAACAAATAAAAGTAAATACTAAACTATAAAGATTCTTCAAGCATAAAATAAGCAATTAATGTTTTATATGATTGAAAATCAAATTTTCTTCTTTTATGATCAATATATGCACATTATAACAAATGTCAATGTGCTATAATAAGAGGTCAATGTGCTCATAATCGTATTAGCTTATTTGCAACAAGATTATATTTCTATAAAACTTGCAAATTAATCAATTTTATTTATAGAGCAAATTATCATCACATTAATCAATGTGAAGCTAATTCTAATAACCTTTTAGCCTCCAACAATATAATTACAATGTATTTGTATTCACTATCTTTCAATTAATGAATGGAAATAGATTTTAGTAGCAATATTGATTAAACTATATAACAAATTAAAGAAATATTAAAACATGGACACTTGAAATACAAAAGTCTATACGTTTATCACCTCAACCTAAGAAAATTTAACTCGCAATTATGAGTTAAATTGAAAATTGAAAATAAAATTAAGCATTTCTACTTTAAAGAAAGGTAGGAGATAAAATTGAAAACGACAAACTAGGCTAGAGATCGAAGTTACCTCAGCGGCCAACTGGTGGAAGAATGTAATCGATCGTCGTCAACTCCTCTCAATTTCTTTCCTCCAGTGCAATATTATTGACACGATTAATTTAAAAATACATTGATCTAGTCAAAATTGTTAGTGGCACAGGTAGACTTACGTGAATCGAATTATATAGTATAGAGTTAAATTATTGAAAGCCATAGAGAAAGTGTTCTCTTTCTTTGTTGATGTGGGAGTTAATCTTTAGTTTAAACATCAATGACTAGGCAAACGAATCTAAATATTGATAGTGAAGAAGGAGAAGGGGGAGATGAGTTGACTCCAAATGTAGAATGTTATTTTATTAGGACATGTCAAAAGCCTATTGAGTTGGAGGAATATAGGCAATTGGATTTAAAAAAAAAAAGTATATACGAAGAGACGTGATTAAAAGAATAGGATAGTTGAATATGTTAACTAACGAGATAGAGATATTAAATTTTCCTAGAGACTAAGCATACATTTTGGCTTAAAATATGTAAAAATCTCCACTTTCGCTAACAAAATATTATTCATTTCAGGTCGGCACCCGCTCAAATTTGTTCTTAAGCTTTATTTTAAAATAATTATTATTAGTTTAAGAAAAGAACTTTACTTATGAATTCAGTTTTCATAATCACTTTGGATTGTTGCAGCTTCGATTTAAAGCAATGGTCTCTCCCTTTCTAAAGTGATCTCATCTACCTTTCTAAAGCACTTTGTATTGTGCAACTCTTCTAGTCGTGACCTCATACTAATTTTGTTCTTGCAAAATAAGTTGTCACAAAATAAATGCATAGATTTATTTGTGAATTGTATTTCAAAATACATTTTGTTAGTTTATAAGATAGAACACCACAAAATAAATAGGCAAAATCAAAATAAAGTTAGAAAACACTGACCAGATGAAATATTTGGTAGAATAGGACTAATCTAGATAGAGAAAATAATCTAAACTAGAAAGAGAAAACTACAAAACTAGAAAGAGAAAACCCAAAAAAATACACCTTTTCTTTTCAACTAATTTAAAAAAGGAAACACCCATGATCCACTTACTAATAGTGGAAAGTAATAGGCCATATAGAACCCTTTTGCCAGCACTCCCCCACATATAGTTTTCTATTGTACTGAGTAAAAGTTGTAGAGTAAATGTTGCCACCTTGCTAAACATCCGTGATCCACTTACTAATAGTGGAAAGTAATAGGCCATATAGAACCCTTTAGAGAGCACTCCCATCACATAGTTTTCTATTATACTAAAAAAATATTGCCACCTTGCTATTTCCTTATGCATATAAATGGATGATCTGTTCATTCGCCAAAAATGAAAAGAGAATGAGATAGGGGCGACAAACACCTTTTTCTGTACAATAAACTCAATAACCGTTAAAATTGCATAATCTTACAGCATTTCAGAGTTCATAATAATGTTTTTCATAATAATGTTTTATGTTTAACTTTAAGATAAACATAAACAAAAAATAAAACTTACTGTATTAAATTCAAAACGAATAATATTGTATTATTTAGTAAAAATCTGCCATTACAACTTCGGGAATTCACTAAATCAATCAAATTCTTACTTTTTTTTTTCTTCATGAACTTTTTTATCCAAGAGAGGACAGAAGTGGAAGTGCCAGCACATAATTAGATCAATAGCCATTTTTAAGGGAGGATATGAGCCAACTATGATAAAATTAAAGGAGAAGTTGACTAAACCCTAATGAAATATTTTATTTTAATGAAGAAATCATTTTTCAATTTCAAAATGAAGTTTCTAGGCACTCATATAAAGTAAGAATTATGTGCCTCTCCCCCACCCCACCCCCACAACCGCTGATTTTAAAACATTAAGTAATTATTGAATTAAATCAATCAACTAATTAATTGTCTTCCCTTTTTTCTACACTTTCCAACTAGAGAGTGAGGGAGAGAAGTAAATTTATTATATCATGATAGATTGGGAGAAACTTTCTTATATTCCATCATTTTAAAGGACATATTGCCTTTGTGAGAAACACTTTCCTTAAGAGTGAAGGGAGGCTGTGAACCTTCTGCATTGGGGAATTTTATTTAGTATGAGATTGAGTGTTCGAGTTGAAGGTACATCACATATTGAATTTGGTTGTGTCGAAATGTGATTTTAATTCTACAAAGGAATTCTGATTCTCGTTTGGGATGTTTAGAAAGTCAAGAGATTGGCAAGAAATTAAATTAGATTATACCATGCTTTTATAATTGTTTGTTTAAAATTGGAAATATGTGGAGAAAAGTTAGAGTTTTCAGAATACTTAGAGAATCCTATGTTGTAAGCAAGTATCTGCAGAAGAGAAGGTTTTGCGGCAGAAGATGCGTCTCTGCTGGAACGAAAGCTTCCTCAGTGGAAATGTACATATCCACTGGAATGAACGCATCTGCATCGGAAGAGTACGCATCCATAGGAGCGAAGACTTCCGCAGAAGCATGCGAAAGACACATGTTAGCGGAAGTGAAAGCTTATGCGATGAAAACACACACATCAGTGGAAATGTTTGTTTCAGTAGAAGCAGGCTGAGAGGACGATGCTTAAAGAGCGTGTCAGCCTAAGTTTCATTAGGCTTATTTGTTTTGATGAGGTATATTTTAATTGTAATTATAAGTTATTTATTGGTTATTATCTTATTATTTATATTTGATATTAATGGAAAATACCCTTAATACGAGTATTAAGTTGGTCTAACATGTTTACCTAAGTCCATGTAGTTAATATGTTGATCATTGGGACTTAGAGAAATCAAGAATTGCTAAAACGGAAGAATGGGTCGACGAAAGTACTTTGGAGGTCGACCAAATTTGTGAAGAACAAGGGAGGCAGTCGACCATCTGAGAATTGGTCGACCGATTTTAAAAGGCAGATTGCCTTCTAGTTCTATGGTCAAGGAAACGGTCGATCAGTTGGTCAACCAAGAAATAGAAATTGTGAAGAAGCGGTAGACCAATATGAGAAAGCAGTCAACTGGTCCGACTGTACAACACAACGAACAGATTCCAACGGTCGGATGACGGTCAACCGAAATGAAAATTGTCGACAGGCTTCACAACTTCTATATATAGAAGACACTCCGAAACTCAAAATAACATAACGAGAATTGACGTAAAGCTCTGCCAAAATCATTTCTCGATTTCACCTTATTCAAAAGTGTAAATCCTAACTCTCCATACTCTCAAACTTGAGATTTATATTTGGGGAGAGTTATAAATTTTTAGTTTTCTATTTTATTTTTACTCAAACGTTGAAAGGCAAGATTTACGCCCGTGAAGATCAATCCAGAAGGTGACGCCCTGAGAACAGTCTGTAAAAGGTTTGGTTGACACCTGTGAAGTCAATCATCGCGAACCGGGGAGGTTGGACGATTAAGGATCTCCAAGTGGGAAGCTTGGAGAGCAGACGTAGGTCGGGGTTACTGAATCGCATAAACTCATCAGTGTCATCTCTCTAAGCATCTCTCTTTATATTTTTGTATTGTTTGATTATTTATTTGTGATAAATCAATAAAGATTAGAAGAGTTATATATCGCACGAAAAAGTTAGTGTCGCCTAGTTCACACCTCCCCCTTTATAGACGTGCACTGATCCTATAGAGCGGACGCCTAGACCCAATCTGCGGTGGACCAAATTTATAAAGATGTGAAGGACATTCGATGGGTGGTCCGGATCAGATTCTAAAATTTGGATGTTTTTGGAGATTGTTCCGTGAGTTCCCCAAGTTGGTTTCTATCCCAGTTATGAGTTGTAACAAATTTTTAAAAAGTTTTAGACAAGTGAATTGATTTAAATATGTATATTTGGACTCTTTAGACTTTTGTTGCTTGGACTTTGTTTGGTAGACTCGATTGAGTTAGGAGTTTATTTTATGTCTAGCATCTCATGATTTTACAAACATTATTTTGAAACGTGTTTTCATATAAAATGATAAGTCTATTTTTATGGCTTATCAACTCTTATACTATATATATTTTTTCACTGGACACATTTTATTTGAGCATACATATTTTTATTCATTGATCATCTTGGTCGAGTGAACCAAGTTTGATCAACCCTTGAAGGGGTTGTGTGTTATTTACGCACATTTTACCTTTGGATGATATGTTTGTTTGTGTTAACTAAAGTAATGTGATAGCTAGCTATGCCTTGTCTCTGAACGCAAAACTCTAAATTTGATTAAGGTCTTATTTTTCGTGGCTTTAGAAATCATTGTGTATTGCCGTTACTATATATGTCTATGGTATGATGCGTTTGGAGCCTGTAAGTGACTCAATTTTCATTGATATAATGTAGGGTCTATTTTATGTATGTACCACACTATAGCGGAATGTTTTCAATATTTGCTTTATTATTTAATTTTTACACCAGTTTTAAAATGATGATTTATATGGCATGCACTCCATGTTATTTATTTTTACATAACATGAAACTTTTACCCTCTATTGAGTTTAGTCGACTCACTCTAACGATATTTTCTTCAAGTTTTATTTTGGAGGATCTCTAACAGCCGATGCAGAAGTGAGCTCGGTGAGATTTTTAATTGAACATTTATTTCCTTTTGAGACTGTTTTTGAGAGAATTGTACTTGATTTAAATTTGTAATAAATTTGTAATTGTTTACTTTTTTTTACATTATTTTATTATGAAATTATATTATTACAATGTCTCTGATATCACTAATGAACCGTTAGTTTTAACCCTTTTGGTTTGAGCCTTGACAAAATCTTATTTTCTTTTAAATTTTCCACTGCTCATCAAGTAATCAAGATTAAAAGATCATATAACTCAGTTCGTTTTCAGGCTTGGTTGTTCCCGTTGTGTCTTGGTTCCTCTTTGAAGCCCGCCTTGACAAAATCTTATTTTCTTTTAAATCTTTCACTATTCATCAAGTAATCAAGATTAAAAGATCAGACAACTCAGTCTATTTTCGAGTTTTGTCGTTCCCATTGTGTCTTGATTTTTCCTTTGAAGCCTCTCTCTCTCAAGACCGGATTAAGATATTTTTCAATGTGAATATGGTGTGTCTTGTTTCATGGAGGGAGGAGCCCCATGAACGGGTCTGAAACTTTTCATGAAGGTAATGAAATTGAGTCTCGTTCATCATTTTTTTTTCTCCAAATTTCTCAATTTAGGATCAAACTTTTGTGGGTTTTCTTCAGCTGCTCTGGAGCCAGTAAGCCAGGCCCAACACTTTTCATGCCCAGAGAACATTTCCAAAATTAGACAAAATTCGAATGGAAGATAACTCAAAATATCCATTATCCATTCAATAGTGTTATATTTCAAAATTATATATATCGGACTGAATAAAATAAATGGTAATGCGTCACAAAAAAAATAGAGAATGTAGTTTGTGACATGCATGGGACAAAATTGGGAGGGACAAAAAGAAGTTGCTTTTTTAAATAAATTAATTAAATATTTGGTATTTAATTAATAAGACTCCTTGCTACAAAGATTCTCCATGGGGCTCCATTTCCACGTGCAATGGCCTGAATCCCACGTGGGGTGGGTCCATCGATTGGATGGGGATTGCTCAATCATTTGCAATGTTGCCTTCTTCCGAACCATACAAAAATCTTGAGTGCCGTAAACCCACTCATTCTTTTTTGTTAGTGCGACGTGGCTTCCTCTCATCCTTCACATTTTCTTATTATTATTTTTTTTAATAATTGTGTCGTTTTGCTAAGCCACCTTAACTTGACACATTCGTTATCGTCTCATGTCACGTAAGTTATTGTTTGACTCACACAAGGACATTGAATAGTCTGTTATGCATAAAAATACGATAAAGGCTTACTTATACATGAAATGGAAGTAAGAGGTCCATTACATTGAAGCCTATGCAGATGGACTTGGAGTAATGTAAGACTATATCTAAATTTGTTTTGGTGTAAATTTTGAGTTTTTAATGCGTGATTTACTTAGCAGAAAAAAGAGAAATTAAGAAAATCACATTTTTTCTTATAGTGAATTTTTTCTAGATACATGGTTTTGATTATGATTCTTCTTTTTCATATTCATGTTTCTTGTTGCGTGACATTTTAAACTTTGTAATTATTCCAAGTGAGGTGTTTTATATACACACATTTGATACGAAGAATCCCATCCACATCTCTAATGCCGACGCTTAGACATTATTAGTAGTTGTCGTTGGCCTCACTTTCATGTACCTCTCATTTAGAACAAAATCATATAAAATACAAATATTATATTATTGTTGTCATATTTCATGTGGTTATAAGTAATGTGGCCATCCAAAAACCATACACTAAACATTTCTAGGACCATGTCTAGTGGGAGGACGACACGTAAATGTGTTTTTTAATTACAAATTCAATTGTTATCATATCATGTGAGCGACCAACCTGAGACAGAATGACAAATAATTTCACCCATGAGATGACTGAATGTCTGACCCTTATCATTAATTTATTGTAAGCAGTAGAAGAGTAACAAAAAATAATTAAATAGCCAGATCCAATAAAATTGGACTAAACTAAAAGTCTAATAGCAATATAAAAAATAAAGTGATAATATAAATTCAAAATAGTTGTGTTGTAAAGAAAATGAGATAAAAGTCTTAACAATAGTCTAACCTCAATAAAATATGCCACGACTCGACCCTCGATCTTCTTAGGAACCGCATCATGAACTAAATTCTCTGCCTGGAAAACACTCACAACTCATAGTAGAAGCTCACAAAAAAACATACATTCGTGAAATTGGGTCACATACAAAATAAAATCTAACCCAAACGGGAAAGTTATACTATTATTTGTTTATAGAAACTTTATCTAAATTTATTTTACAAATATGAGCCGAACTAAAATTAAATACAACATTATAAAAACTCAAACTCTCAC
Source organism: Begonia loranthoides (assembly GCA_022433065.1). NCBI lineage: Eukaryota > Viridiplantae > Streptophyta > Magnoliopsida > Cucurbitales > Begoniaceae > Begonia > Begonia loranthoides. The sequence continues at coordinate 21,832,238 of CM039477.1, read as the reverse complement.
GCTAGGCCTATGCTGTGTTATTATTCAGTCCAACTAATCTTTATTTTTTTGGCCTAGAACTGCTACTACCTGTACCTGAAAAATAAATAAAAGAACCACGGTGAGCTTTTTGAACTTAGTAAGAATTTGATGCAAAATGAGACCATTCTATTATTTATCAAACCTTAAAGAATATCATGAAGATCGAGTATAGGTGGAAGTCAAGAGCAATGAAAGAGAAATGGAAAGACTTTCCAAAAACTGTATTCTTTTGACCTCCGAGGAGTATTTGATTATTTTGGCCTTCCAAATGACGTCATTGCAAAAAGTGTGCTTCATAAAGATTGTAACTGACTTCCTAAGCTTTCTAGACCAAGTTTGATCGCTAAATTCAGACTTTGTTTGCTATGTCAAAAGCCCATGAAACAGAGAGCTAAAGACTAAGGAAACCATCCAAGTGGACAGTTTCAACAAGGCCCAATGACAAAAGCAAAGGCCCAAACCCATGAAGATCAAGGGAAACCCATTCACTAACTTTAATGGAAAGAAGCCCAAAAAGATATGCTTGAAAGACAAGAAGTCAATCAAAAGATATCAAGTCAAAGATCAAGGAAACTTTTCAAATCGGCTGAGAATCACAACAAAAAGATCTTGAAGGTGGAATTAAATGAAGGAAAGACACCAAAGATATCATCTTCCTTGAAGATAAAGCAAGCTAAAGATTTTAGAAGATTTCTTAGAAGATTTCTTATTTTTTTTTATTTATTTTTTTTAGTTTCCTAATTTATGTTTGCAAAAGACTATATAAAGCCACATAGTCTTATGTTTTAGAGAGTTGAGAATTGAATACAAAATAGCTTTTGTTAAACTCGAAATTGGAGTGATTCCTCTTTCAAAAACTTTGGTGAGTTACATCCAAAGATCATTTGGTGCGTTATATCCAAAAAACTCCTCGTGTGAGTCATATTATGGGAAAACTATCCTTGGTGAGTTATATCCAAGAACTCTTCGTGTAAGTCATATCATGGGAGCCCTATCTTAAAGGTTACTTTCTTAAGTTCAATTCAAGGCGGATTCAGCATTCAAAGTCATCATATTTACAGGTTAGATCTAAACCCCTCCCGTGCGCGCATCAGAATTCTAATATAATGATTCAATAAACTATATAAATATCATAACTAACCATGTACTAAGCCCAACATGATTAGTCCTCACAACATTAACTACAATATTCAACTTTTGATCAACTCTCATGATCACACATCCCATATCTATGTGTCATCTAATTCTTTAGATATTTCACATTAATATCTTAACCATGTGATACTTTTTTATGTAAGAAGTGTTTAGTGCATACATATAAATGTTTAGGCCTATAATTTAGGTAATCATAGCCCTTTTCCTAATTCTCACGTGTAATTACTCTTCATGCATAAATCAATCTTATATATATATATATATATATATATATATTTCCATCATAGATCTCATGTGCTATACCTTTTTATGCACCACCACTTCATGAATAATTTGCTTAATATATATCATTCTTATATCTAACATGATTATCTATATCATGAATCATTCTCAATTTCTCACGCAATATTCCATTTAAGCACATCTATACTCTATAGAATATTTATTTTATAATTTGTTTTCTACATTTCTACATGATTTTTCCTATTGCAGATCATGTGTTCTATTATGGTCTATTTATTACTATTTCTATTTAGACATTTTCAATATATTTATAATCCAAAACTATATCTAGATATTTCTAATTAATCTCTAATCCCAATCACATCTCATGTTTATCTTTAGTGTATCTATCACCAATATTAGACATGTAAAAAATGCAAATTTTATTAATAATAAATTTTACGTGTAATGTTTCACGTATTATTCAGTCAAGGTGTTGAAAAGTTGACCCATTTTGTCACATAACAATCACGTGTGAAATTAGGTCAGGGTCAAATTGGTGGAATTGATTTTCTCCAAATGGAAATTAAATCGAAGTGATTAATTCGATAAATAGAAATTATCTCAGATTGAAGTCAATTAATGATCGGGTGTGTCAAAGAAATCATGAAATTAAAAGAAATGTTTTTAATATATATGTGGGTGATGTATATTAAATAAAGAATAAAATAATATTCTAAATATAGGGAGAGGGGAAAGATACCCTATTTTCTTATTGCATTCAATCGACACCCAAGAGAGAGAGAGAGACGTGAGATCGAATCAAAGAAAGAGAACTATCTGATGCTAGACTTATGTTCTCGATGACCTCAGCTATGACTTTTGTGAAGAGATTTTGTGGGTAAGTCAAGTTTTGATCTTCATTCTTGAGCTTCAAGTTTAAGTTTTGCTGGTTCTGGATTCAAGTTTGGAAAAACTTGAATCCGAGTGCAAGCTTGAATCCAGGTGTGAATACTAAAATGTTTGGGTATAAAGGAATTTATCAGTGAAAGGAATGAGTTTTCCTCGCGTCTTCACACTGGAATTGTCATCCTCAGTCAACCATGGGATTGTTCTAAAGACCAGGGGGACATTCTTCCCCAATGTCCATTCTGTACATTCACGAGGCATGGAACGTTCGTTCTGCATGTTCGCGGGAGTAGAAATCTTTTCCACTTGGCAGCAAGAGCATGGGATGTCGCTGAAAGGCTGGACGTCCATGCTGAATTCCACTAAAGTGCAAATGTTCATGGGAGCATGAGGCATCCATGTCGGACGTCTATACTGAACTAGCAAGTTAGTCTGGTTGTTTGCTGTACAAACCAAACAACCGCAATAGCGTTTTGAAGCAGATTTTTGTTACCTCGGTGAAGTTTGTGGCCATAGGTCTTTTACTTTCGATTTGGGTTCCTAGTCCCGATATAAGACTCATTCCTTACTTTTCCTAGAGTTTTGATAGGAACTCACCATAGTTGACTCTAATATAGGTTCTGATTGTAATATCTTGGATTTTTGTAGTATTAAACATAAGGGCTAAGTGGTGATTATCCAGCATTTATGAGGATGTTGTAGTATAAAGATGGGATTTAAGGTTTTTTGTTGATTGGAAGTATGATTTTTCTAAGGTAAAGATGGGATAATAAGTATTTATAAGATGTTATTGAAGGGTGTGGTTGATCGCTTGAAGAAATGATCGACCACAATTAGAGTAATTGGAAGGATTGAAGTATTAGGGAGTGTGGTGGTCGATCATCAACAGAGGCGGTCAATCACTAATTGTGTGAAATATTCTAGAGGCTAGCTATGTTTGGAGCGGTTGATCACAAGAAGGAAGGTGATCGACCGGTTCCAAAGCAAATTTAATCCAGAGAACGTTGATTTTCTGAGCGGTCAATCGTTCACTAAGGAGATGATCGACAGGTAATTCTGGAGAAAAAAAATTTGCAGCTGATCATAAGTGAACATCGGTCGATTGTGGATGCTCAAGCATCCCTCCAATGGCCCTTTCACCTTCAGTTGGATACTTAAGGGGTGTAGATCGTGAGTATAAATAGTAGGCGGAGGGAAGAAACAAAAGGTATTTAGAAGAATGATCAGTGAACTACTAGGATTTTATAGAGAAAAGGAGAGAGAATGTCTGAGAGAAGGAAAGGAAGAAGCAGTCCGAAAGTGTGAGAGAGAGAATTGTGAAGAAGAGAACTCTCGAAAGGAAGGGAGTTATCTAGAAGTTCAAGTATTTTCTTGGATTCTTCAGGTAACAGAACTTCTTCCTGATTGTCTTACGACTTATATATAAAAGAATATATTGAAAAGAAGTGAATAAAAGAGGAAGACTTTCTGTTTGTTATTGCTTGATAAAATGGTTAAGATCAGTGTTCTGTTAAATTGGAATTTCTCTTTGTGGTCCGCTGTTTAGAAGATTGAATTGTTCTCTGTTGTTATTGCTCTAATTAATCATGAAGTTGAAGAAAATATCGAATGGAATGAATATGCTCTCTGTTGGTACTGATTTGAATACTTCTATTGATCATAGCACTGATAAAGTTAGTTTAGGACAAAGATAATTATCTCTGCTAGTATGCGTTAATAGATATTGTTTTGTTAGTTTTGAATTTGATTTTTATGTTGGTTTCGGCCCGAGAGGTTTGCTAGAAAATAAAGTTCTTCAATATGGTTTCCTTTTATACTAAGATGTTGAATTGGGAGTAGTCACTATCGTTTATTGTTTCCTGGATACCGTGAAGTATTCACACTTGGACAGTATTGGAGATGATTTAAGGAATATTGTCTTGCATATTGGTTAGAGATTATAGTTGTTGGTTGGAGAATTATTATTAATGGGTAAATATTATTTGATTTTGATAGTATTGAGAAGGACAATTTAAGTGCTAACTCTCTAAGGACTCCAGTAAGTGATACTGTATGTGTTTTGTCTGAAAAGACCTACATCACAAGAGTATAGGGATTTATATGATGATTGTGTTTACTAGATCCTTAGGTGGAGGTTGTTGATATTACTATTGTTCAAGGATGTATTGCTGATTACTTGATGCTAGATACTATGTTTATTAGATTTAAGTTCAGTTCTTTAACTTAAGTATTTTGATAATGCATTGAGGTTTAATTAAGGATATGCATGATAGACTTATATGCATTCACATTCATTCATGCATCATTGTTTTATAAAATGTTTGAAAATGTTTTATGCATTTTTTTTAAAAGGTAAATGGAACAAATTAAATAAATGTAAATAGGTGTTATGAAATGTAGGTCTTGAGATAGCTGCCCATACGGGTCATTAGGTGCTACTCTACTTTGTCAAGTTGACATCTCTAACGCCTATATGGGTAACTGGAACTAATGAAAATGAAATACATGTGAAATGTATATGGATGTTGCGAGGTGTGGGTTCTTGAGTCAGTTGCCCGTGTGGGTCATTAGGTGCTACTCTACCTTGTCAAGTTGACATCTCCAATATAGGTAAAGGTAAAGGTAATGGAAAATGAAAATAAAAGCGGCATGTGTTTTTATAAAGAGCATAGCATGAGCATTTTATAATTCATATCGTTTACTGAGCTTTATGCTCATAGTTTAAGTCTTGTGATGTAGGTAAGGAGCCTATAATTGGATAAAGCTTGTAGAGGACGCAGCTAATGGAGTATTGCAGTGTTGAGATCTTTTGTGCTATTGGAGTGTTGACCTTGGGGGTTATAGCTCACGGAATGGAATAAGCATATTTAAGTATTTTAAGAATTGTCAAACTACTTTCAAGTGTTGTTTACTTTACACTGTATTAAATGGTGATTTTGTATGTTTTTATTTTATAAAGACTTCCACTTTTGTTTAACTTTGATTTTCCCTCATATGTTTTTAAACAAAAATTTATACAAGGTTAAATTAAAGATAAATGGAACATGGGATGTTACACCGATGACTTCGTGGATTTCGAGTTAATTCCTAATGAGATTATTGCTCTGGTTGGTAAGAAAATTCGCCAAAAAGATAGTGATTTTATACTTTATCGCATTGCATTGCAACATGATTTTTGAACTTTATTTGTGAGTTACCACATATGAAAACCCAACAGGGACTGTTCGACAACATGTTAATTTTTATACTACGTATATACATGAGTTTTACACGTTTACTTTACATGCATGACATTTCATGATGTGGTATGATATTGATACAAAAGGATGAATCCTCTTGATATTTTGGACGGATTCGGTGTCAAAGTATCACGAGGCTGTCCCGATACATCTTCTATTGCATGAAGACATTTTGTTTGTGCACTGTGTGAAAATGGGTAGTAGGGCAGTGTTATGCATTCCTTGGGTTTTGAATCCCTAAACCCGATTAGGGTGTATAAGTTTTGGGTTATGCCATTGTAGACTTGTTCGCCAAAAACACCTGTGAGGGGTTAGATTTTTGGATCGCATTCACAGTTCTTTCTCCATGCTTGTGAGACATTGCCATCTTTGGACTACCACCTTTCTGTGTGTTTATATTGGAGGGGCCCTTAATTGACCCTCCTTTTTCACAGATCCTCATTTATGACTAGTGAAAAATGATGGAGGCTTATTGTTGGACCGTATACATGCCTATAGAGAGGGGTGAATTAGGTGTGCTAAACTTTTTCGTGCGATATTTATTTTTCTAACCCTAAGTGATTTATCAATAACAAATAAAAAAACAGTCACAAATATAAGAGAGATAAGGGAAAGAAATACGACACAAAGTTTGTTCACTTGGTTCGGCAACTCCGGCCTACGTTTGTGCTCCAAGTTTCCCACTTGGAGATCCTTAATCACATAACCTCCCCGGTTAGTGATAATTGACTTCACGGGTGTCAATCAAACCTTTACAATGACTCTTTCTCAAGGTATCACCCTTCTCTTTGACTGTTTACTGGGCGTCACCCTTGATGTATCGATTTACAAATGCGGAAATAGAAAATACAACTTTAGCACTTAACTCTCTAATATGAAATCTCAAGTTGAGGATTGAGAGAGTTAAGCCTATGCACTCATTTACTTGGTGAGAATATGAATATGAAATTCGGCAACATTTCAGTATGATTTTCACTTGGTTGAATTGAGCTTCAGAGTGCCTTCTATCTATAAACTCTGCATAACCAGTCGACCACCATTATTTTGGTCGACTGCCTCCCATCCGTTGGAATGTTATAGTTGTGAAATGTAGTCTAGTAGTCGACCAAATTGTCCCCGGTCGACTGCTTCTTCAGCAGGTTTAGAATGTCGAGCAATCTATCTTTACGGCCGGTCGACCACCATCAAACTGGTCGACTGCTTCTTTAGTTTTTCATCAAATGTTGTTGAAGTCCTTATAGTCAATGCTTAAGTTCTTGAAGCTCTCAAGATTTAATTCAAGAAAATTATGAAATGGCAGTCGACCAAGGTAGAATGGCAGTCGACTAAGAAGATTACAGAGCTTGAGTTTTTCTGAAATGTAGAAAGTGGTCAACCAGAGGAAGTCACAGTCGACCGATAATGTTATAGAGTGCTCTAAAATTTATGAAGTATAGAAGGCGGTTGACCAAGAGGAGTCGCAGTCCACCAAAAAAATTACAGAAAACAAACATTGTTTTTAAGTACAGAATGTGGTCAACTAGGATCAGTCGAGGTCAACTGAAAATATGACAGAGAGGAATGGATTTCTTAATTGTGTTGACGTGGTCGACCAGAGCAAGCTTAGGTCGACAAGTGTGGTAAACTAAAACATAAATTGGTCAACAAAATGCTCACAGAAAACTCATAACGGTCATGAACCGGTCGACCGATAATGTTGGGTGGTCGACAAGGGAGCAGTTTTCTAAAAAAAATCTATAAATAGAGGCACTTTCCAATTTGCAAGGCACTGGAAGAGAAACTATACAAAAGTGTTGTCAATTTGATTTTCGAAATCATTATTCCATTTTCAAGCATTTAACATAACTCTCTCAACCTTAATTTGAGATTACACTCTTGTGAGAGTTTAAGCATTGTTTTCGTGTTTCTTGCTTTAAAATCTTCCAAACTTCTATTTGTGAAAAACTTGAAGGGTGACACCCCAAAATAGTTATTGTAAGGCAATATTGACACCTAGAACATTAATCATTTGTGACTTGGACAGTTATTAGAGTTGAAAGAATCTTCAACGAGGAGCCTTGAAGAGTGGACACAGGCAAGGTTGGCTAAACCACATTAACAAATTGTTTGCACTCTCTCTTACTCTTTCATTCACTTGTGTTTATTTACTTATTGGCTCAAGAAAGTCCACTTAAGAGAAAATACAATAATCCTACTAGTATAGTAATTGAGTTAATTAATAAAGAAAAAATTAGTAATCATAATTCACCCTGCTCTTAGAATAATTTCGATCATACATATAATATATACTAATAATATATGTAACTTGAACCATGTAAATCTTATTGTTAAGCATACACAAATGATTCATGAAATGGTATCACACATCTATCTAGGCATTCTCTACTAATACCTTAAAATATCCTTAAAGGACACATGCATTGGTGTAATATCCCAAATTTTCTTTAAGTTGGAGGCATAGCTTACGTGATAATTTTGGGGATATTAGGAACTGTGTTAGACATGTAAGGGTATTGGTCAAAAGAAACATTATAAGAATAAGTTAATTATAATACCCCATTATGTTCACAATTAGGTTAGGAGAAGAATTAAAGTCAATTGGAGTTAGATTGGTTGATATCAATTGGTTTGATGGTCGGTGGGAATATTAAGCGAAAATATATTTGGACACGTTTGGAAATTAAAAGGTTGAAAGTGTGACGACCCGTCAATCTAAAACTCTTTTTTCTTTACTTAAAATTTAGCGGAATAAAATTTTTCTTTTTAAATCGAAGAGATTAAATAATCAAAAGCATTTACTAAATTAAAACTTTAATAGAGTTCAAGCGGAAATTAGTTTTACAAATCGAAGGAAACGTTCAAACAACTTAATTAAAATGTTTGTCTTTAAAATCAGACTTAAAGGAAAACAACTTAAATTCTTTTTCCTTTGGAGAGTCACAGCCTCATAGGTCTACTTTGCCGGATAACTCACCTCCTCCACGGGGAACGCTTCCTCATCCGCTCCCAGATTAATCAACTCATTAAAACCACCTACACCACAAGTAGACACTGTAAGCTTAAAAAAACTTAGTAAGGAATTGGAAAACAAACAAAGCACAACAAATGCCTCTAACTACTTATGTCGGAAAGGGATCCACCCAACCATTCTCTACTCACTGTTACATCTTTCTTACTCGTGGATCGAGTTTGGAGATTAGGGCACCCTATAGGCAAATGGGGGGAAACTCGGCATCTAACACCCTATAGTAGACAAGCTTATCTATCCCATGGACGGGAAGATCTTAATTTGGTTTACCGAGTCTACAGTTTAGATCCGAACCATTTACCCGGCCACTAATTCCCTTAAGTTCATTATTAATCATTTTAGCTCGCATTATGAATACCAACCCAATTGTGGTATTTCCTAAGGGTTTCTAAGACCATGAACTCACAACCCTTAGACTCTAGCAATCAATCTAACATACATTCGCTATTTCAAGAAATAAATCTTAAAATTATCAAGGATCAATTATGTCAACCAGCTATAATCCCTAACTACAAACAATTACGAAATTCACAGCACTAACAACATCTAATTTAAGAGATTAACAGTAAAGCATACGATAGATATTTCAACGAATTAAGACAACGAATTTGAAGAACGGTTATTCTATAACATGCTTCTTAATAAGAAAATTCTACATAGATACTATGATCATAAACAACAACTAAAATATGAACAATATTATCAACTATCCTAACCAGTCCCAAACTCCGAACGGAGTTACATGCAATAAAAGCAACTAGAATTAAGGCCAATCTAAATCAGTCTCAAACTCCAAGCGGAGTTACATGCAATAAAAGCAACTAGAAACCAATATTAAGAAGTCAAGAATACATGATCACATACCAAACCACAAACTAAATAAAGAAGCACAAAGACTAACACAAAATTCTATACATTTACAAACAATGAAAATCAAGATCTTCTACTTAACAAAACAAACATACTTTACTTGTGGGTAGGGCTTTTGGAATGCCAACATCCAATTCCTTACCTTATTTGCTTTGGGAAAATCGGAGGTGTGAATTGCTCCAACAAATTTCCAGCACACACTCACAATACTCAATTTTAATATACAAAACATAAAACCCACACCTTCAACCATCACCCGATCCACCATGGACATTAGTAAGCCTTTATACTAGCTGGAGAGGGTCGGTTTAGCATGGGGTGGGGTATGGCTGTAGCGGAAATGGAGAGAAAATGGGGGGGAAGTGGAGAGAAAATGGGGGGAGAAAGTGGAGAGAGACAGTTTAAAAACAGATTCCTCGCAAATCTGTGTACTTTCAGATGCCTGAGGATGGATCCTTTGCGTCCTCATCATCCACAGTACAACATTCTTAGATAGAAATCCGAGATTGCGGACTCCATTCACCGTCCGAACCATCCGCATTGCACCAGAATTGAAGACAGATTCATATCGGACGCTACCATTTAGCGTCCGCCCTATCCGCATATGTCATCCGCGACATATCAGAACATTACAGATTCAAATTGGACGCTGTACTTCAGCGTCCGTACCCTCCGCATGTGTCGTCCGCGACACTCCAGAATCTTACAGATTCAAATCGGACGCTACACTTCTGCGTCCGCATCGTCCGCATGTGCCGTCCGTGACACTCCAGAATCTTATAGATTCAAATTGGACGCTGCACTTTGGCATCCGCTGCGTCCGCAAAAGCACAGTTGATAATGAGGACGCCAGAATGTCATCCTCCGCGTCCTCTACCCTAAATCCCACTAATTTCCTTAACAAATTCAACCCAAAATTACTCCAATTCATAACCAATCATCACACAACACATAATTGACGTAATTAACCTCCATAAACATCATTTTTTGACTTAAGAAAATTAAATTACAATTTGTTAGAAATTAGAAAAATACGGGGTATTACAGAAAGTATAGGATATATATATATATATATATATATATATATATATATATATATATATA
>CM039477.1:21795039-21821683 GCA_022433065.1 Begonia loranthoides | reverse complement strand
ATATATATATATATATATATATATATATATATATATATATATATATATATTAGGACATATTGGATTTAGTGAAGAACGATATGAAGGAGGAATGGTGAAAGATATATTATGGGTTGAGGTTTGGATATGTGGAAAGGTGAGACATAGGTGATTAAGAATAATTAAATTTATGGGGAATGTATATAATTATAAAGGAGGTATATGTAGGAAATAATCTGGAGATTTATGCAAAATGTGCTGCTTGGAGGCGACGGTCGATGTGGGCGCTCGATCGGCAAAGGGAGATCGACCGGCGTCATCAATCGGTGTGAAAATGGGTTTATTTTGAAGAAAAACGATGCGGCTGTTTGTGGCGGTCGATTGCCTTGATGGTGATCAGCCGGCATGATCATCTGCTATTTATGAAGTGTAATCTGGATAGTTTTAAACGTCTAGAGATGATGCAAACCTCTGTCTTGAACGTCTGGAAAACAAGAGGAACGTCGTATGGGATGTCTTAGTGTAGAAAGATTTAATAGTCATTATAGACATTGTCCCACGGCCTTCTGTCTTCATGGATAGACGTTGAAGAGTTGTGGTTACTTATAAATAGGATTGAAGGGTCGCAGAGTTTGGGGAAGGAAAACACAGTGGGATTACTCTGCTGAATTGGTGTGAGAGTAAGAGAGAGAGTAATGGTTCTCTAATATTGTGAGGGTTTCCATGTGTACGAAACCGTGGTTTTAGTGAGCGAATGATAATGTTGTGAGTGCTGCAATATTGCTTGTGAGCTTCTGGAATTTCTGAATGGTTTGTGAGAGAGAAGTTGCTTCATTGGTTAATGCCCAGGGTGTTGTTGAGGTGCAGGGGATATAAACGAATGCTTAAGGTATGAAGGTTCTCTCATGAATATGTTATAGATGAGATTTTGTATGAAAAGATAATTGAGGTATTTTGTGAACGTGAAAGGAGATTCATAATAGAGTTTATTTATAAGCATGTCAAGGAATATTAGTTGGTAATCATTTTAATAGGTTATTGCTAGGTTATTTATGGTTAATAGACAATTAGTCTTTGGGAAATATATTATGCATGTTTGGTTGTTAAGTTGGTATGAATAAGTTGGATTATTGGAATATGGTGGTTATTAAATGTGAAAATAATAGATTTTATTATGTGGATTTTGGTGAAGGTAATGATTGGGTTAAGCGTTGTCGTTGTGGATAAAATGATTGTTAGAAAATAAGGTTCTTTGATAGTTGGACATAATAGGAAGTTATCCATTATGAGAGTATGAGCATGTTAGTTAATGCTAGGGGATTTTATTGGAAATTAATTATTAATAGCAATATGTTGATTAGGATTAGGTTTCTTTGTGAAGAATCTTAAAGTATTAAACCATTAAAGCTAAGGACTTCAAGTACGTGCTACTGTATGTGCTTTGTCCGAAATAACCTACATCACGAGAAATTAGGGTTTTGTTTGATGTTGTTTACTAAATGCATAAGTTATGTTATTGTATGGAAACGTATATTGTTTGCTTGCATGTCTATTAGATTTAAGTTCAGTTCCTTAGATAAGACGGACACGTTTTAAGGATACGATTAAGGAATGCGTTACATATGATTGTTTGTGCACAACAATGTTAATACTCGAAATCCTAATAAACGTAAATAGCTATTTCTGTGGGCTGGTTAATCACTCCCGGCATAGAAACCAAAGATAACAACTGCGGTCCGGTTTGTCACACCCAACACAGATGTTTATGTGGTTCGGTTTGTCACGCCTGACACATAAACAGTAAAAGACTAAAAGAGTATGAGACAACAAAATGAAAACAGTAAGATACGTAATTAAGTTGTTTCTGTGGGCCGGTTAGTCACGCCCGGCACAGAAACCAAAGATAACAATTGTGGTCCGGTTTGTCACGCCTGACACAGATGTTTATGTGGTTCGGTTTGTTACGTCGGGCACATAAACAATAAAAGACAGAAACAATAAACAAATTTTTATATGGTCCTGTTTGATACGCCCGACATATAAGCAAAAATGAAATAACGATGAAAGACATGAACAGTAAAAGAGAAATGAAACAGAAAACCCTATATGATGCTATAGAAATTGTATGTGAATTTCATGTTTTACATTTATATCACGTACTGAGCGTTAGGCTCATAGTTAGGTCCCGTTGGTGTAGGTATGGAGCCAATAGATGGATAAAGCTGTAGATGAATGTAGCTGATAGAGTGTTGTTGTGTGAATGTTTGTGTTGTTGGCGACATTGACCTGTGGTTATGGCTCACGAAGATGAAATAAATGTTTTAAAAGGCTTTTAAATGTTTTATGATTTCAAATAAATGTTTTAAGTTAATGTACTTATTTAAATGTTTATTTAAACAATAGATTTGTGGTATTAAATTGTAAAAGACTTCCTCTGTATGTTTTGTATGATTAAGATTTCTGCTGTTATTACTCTGATGTTCTATAAAGTAATGGTTTTAAAAGAAAAAAAAATTTATACGGAAAAAGTTACTAGATGTTACAATTGGTTAAATAAATAGTTTAAACCCTAAAAAACTATTCTTAAATAATAGGGTCAGGACGTCTGTTCATAAACATCACAGAATCACAATACATTTTTCGGACGTCCGCACTAACATAATCCATGGATGTCCACACATCCGCTTGTGGAAACCTATGTGTCCACTGCGAAAGTTACACGCTATTGTGTAAAGTTACACATTCATTGTCGATATCCGGTGTGGATATCCATTCCTTATTAATACACAAGGTTTGAAAGTTCGCTCCTGATTCGTTATTCACTTTCCGGACATCTACACTAACGTAATCCATGGATGTTCATACATCCGCTTGTGGAAAACTACGTGTTTGTTGCAGATAGTACACATCTAATGTGGATAGTTACACATCCACTACAGAAATTCGTTCCGTACATAATATTCCACAAACACATCTAATATGAGGCCACGTGTCCTTTTGAACCCAAATATCTGTGGATACCCACACTTTTGCTTGTGAAAACTTATATGTCTGCTACAGATATTTGCTCCCATTCTAATATTCTGCAGACACCCACTCATACGCGGCCATATGTCCTCCCAAAACTAAATATTTGTGGACATCCATATTTCCACAGACACCAACGCTTCTACTATGAAAACCAACACTTTCATTATAAATACCAACACTTTCATAGAGGAAACCAACATTACTGTGGATCCTTCATTTTGTGGATTCCACCTCTCATACGTGGACACCTCACTCCACAGACACTAACGTTTTCGTGGATATCTCATTTTGTGGATACTCACACATCTGTAGATAATTACACATTCATGCTTCTATTGTGGATACTGGTGCTATTGCTGTAGGTATTACACTTGTAGAGGTCTGCCTCAAAGATAGTGTAGTGCCCCAAAGAATTAAAACCCTTTTCTTTGAAATAAAAAGCGAAAGTCTTTGATTTTAAATCATACATAGCGGAAGTCTTTGAAATAAATCTATTTTAAAATCAAAGCATAGTAAAACGCAACATTTATTAAATATCATTTCATACCTTTTTAAACCATGTAGCGGAAGTCTGAATAAAATATCATTTAGAATCAAACGTAGTAAAATCCCTCATTTAAATAAACAAAAACATTTATAAAGATGTTTCCACTTAAATCTCAACAATAAATATAACTTTTAATAAAAGTTTCATGACACGTTATTGAAATCCTTCTTTCCTTTAATTCTCACCCATGAGTTAACTTTACTTTAACAACACTTTAGCTTTGCCATGAGAACTCCTCTTCAACTGCGCTATCAGTTATTTCTATCTTTATGTTCCTTAACAACTCTATCATTACCTACATCACAAAGTTCACCTATGAGTCTAACACTCAGTAAGAAATGTATAATATAAATTATGACTATAAATGAGATGCAACACGTAAAAACCATGTCTTTTTAGTCAACAATCTTTTTCTTTTTCTTTCACTTTATAGTCCAGTTATATGGGTATTCAATCTAAGGAAGAGTGACTCCATTAGGTCTATTTCATGTGGGACAGCTAACTCGAACCGCGCCTATAATGACTATTTACGTTTATTCAATTCGTTTTTTATTCTTCATTATCTTTCTTAAATAAAACATTTTTTATGAATGCATAAACATACATGTAACATAATGACAATATAACATGCACGAATACAACAATAAACAAATCCTTGATCAACTTCTCAATTATAATACAGTAAATAGTAAACAATAAGCATATCCTCAAACAACATCTCAAGTATAAACAGTAAACAACCAACGATAAACATATCCTCTCGATTTACGTCTCAAGTATAAATAGTAAACAATCAACAATGAATATATCCCTGATCAATGTCTCAATATGAATAGTAAATAAACAGGAAACAATCGGCAAACATCCTATCTTCGATCAACATCTCAATATTAACAGTAAATAAACAGTAAACAATCGGTAAACATCATATCCTTAATCAACATCTCAATATGAAAAGTAAATATATAGTAAATAATCGGCAAACATCATATCTTTGATCAACAGCTCGTAGGCATCACAAAAAGATCATATTTCTACCATACTCTAGCACTTTGTGATGTAGGTCAAATGCCAAACACATGCAAAACATCACTTACTTGGAATCCTTAATGAAAGTCTGACTATTCCTAACACCTCCTATATGCAGACTTATCCTTTAAATAAACAAAGAGTAAATTATTAAAAGAATAACCCTAAACATTATACACTGTTAAACACAACTTTAGAAACTAAACAGTTGAGAATCTACCTTGGGAAACTTGGAGGAAAGTTTCACCCGAGAGCTTGAAAGAATGACTCTCTCGTCCATGGGGTTCTCAGGTGATTAAGGTTTAACCTAAACCATAATATTTATAGAACTAAAACCAGAAAGCTTCATGAGATAAAATCCCACAAAATCATGTCTAAATTTTATCTTTTCCTAAACAATCTAAGAATCAAAATGTAGATTGTAAGAACATGAAAAACTACCTTAACTTAAACCTGCCTGAGTTACATCGGACGCACGAACAACTACTGGGGACATCCACTACATCTCACTCAACCAATGGCCAATAGCCGCATCAGCCCTAAAATTCACATTCGCAATTGCTAAAGCAACCACAAACGCCTATACTTCCACAGAAGCCAATACTTCCACAGAAGTCAACGTTCCCGTGGAAACTCCAATCCGCAGGCTCGCCGTCGGCCACACGTACTATTCTATTGCTAAAAACCCATTCGCTAACAATAACATTCATGCGAACTGTGAACTCACTAAATCTAACGACCATATTTTACTTCGTCTAAGGCTATTCACAAACACAAACCTTACCATGGAAGCGAACACTTCCGCTAATATCCGAGACTCACTAACCAAACAACATCTTTCCCAATACTTAAAACACTGTTGCGGATACAAACACAGTTGATGAAACACGCTAAAATATAAAACAACGACATTCTTACCTTACTTAATGATCTCGAATGACATCTTTCGCTTCCGCAAAAGAATCTTTTCCTAATCCAATAGTCTACATTCCTTCTGCTAATATAATCCAACTACTCAACATTCTTTTGCTCCTAAGCAGCATCCAATGCTTTTGCAAAAGAATCTTTTCCTAGATCTAACAGTCCTCATTCCTTCCGCTAATCTAGTCCTAAGGTCTAACGACCTCCTGCACCTAAATGGCATAAAACACTCTCGCAGAAGTATCTTTTCTTAAATCCAATGATTCACGTTCCTTCAGCTAAACCGATCCAACGTTCTAACGGCCTCCCACATCAAACAGTCTTTCTCCACCCTAAACGATCACAGTTATTCCTAAACCTCATCCAATGGTTCCTATTGCATCGGATCTTTCTACACCTTATTTCCTTAATTTCTAGAATATAAAATATTAAACCATGAATTAAATCTTTTCATTAACTGTAGATTATTTTCACATTATTCATTACTAATTCTTCAAAAAAAAATATTTTATTTTATTATCTATAAAAAAAAATTATTTATTTTAACTTTCTTATTTCAAATAATTATTCCATAATTCTAATATTTTAAATCTTTCATTAAAGTTCTCCAATTAACCTATTAAAATCTAAATTATCGTATTAAAACTATTCATGAAATTTTTAGGTATTACAGATAGGACATCCGTTCAAGGCATATCTTCCCAATTCCTTACAATTTCTCATACATTTCCATGCCAAAACCAATATAACTGTAATAATATCCAAAATTCATCCCAAAAAGCTATTTTCACACCATTTAAACCAACATTAATTCCTTACAAGTATTTAAAACTTTACCAATTACGTAATATAGAAATGCACGTCCACAATTATTCATATCCCATATAATCATCAATTTATTCATCAACATCCGTAATTTTCAATGTTCATTCTAGAGTTTCTTTCCCTCTTATTCAATTCATTTGATTATAAATTCTAGGGGTGGGCAAGAACCAAACCACACCAAGAACCGAACCAGAACCGCAGCTCGGTTCCGGTTCTGTTCCGGTTCTCGGTTACAAAAAAGATGTTTGGTTCAGTTCTTAGTCTAACTTTAATTTGCGGTTCTGGGTCACAGGTATTGGTGATGGGAACCGACCAGAACCGATATAACATTACATAGGGAAGGGAGTCTCGGGACTGAGGACTAGGCAAACTCGAGAAGGATGGAAGCCTGAACTGAAGGAGATCTGGAAATCGAGATCTGGAGACGACGAAACTGCGACTTACCTTTGTGCGACTGCGATTGGCGAAGGAGGGAGACCTTTGTGCGACTGCGACGGCGACGGAGACTGCGTTTGGATCGATATCGACGGCGACTGTGTTGTGAAGGCGACGACGACTGCGTTGTGAAGGCGACGGCGACTGCAAAGCTGCGACGACCAAGGCTATTGCGAAGCTGCGTTGTGATTTGTGAACAGAGGTCCGAGACATACCTTGCTCCCTTCGATTTATTTTTGATTTCTGAAAGCATAGTTGTGAAGTTGTTTATTACTTATTTGCATATGATGATAAAATATCCACTACCTCTAATTGAACTTGGGGAAATTATACAAATATATATTTGATCTGTTACTATCTCTTTGGTGGAAGAATTGCTCATTGTGGATCTTGTTGTTTTCTTTTTTTGTGATGAATCTGTTAGGGTTGATGATTGCAGAAATATATATTTGATATGTTACTGCTTGTGATATTTGATATTTTGAAATCTGTTAAAAATGTAGATTATGTTTTTGGAGATATTGCCCAATATTTTTCTTAAGCTAAAAGTAGTATTGTGACTGCAATATGCACTTTGCCAATCAAAAATATTAACATTCTTTTTTGGTAGAGAAGGGGAGTTGTTAAACTTTCAAGTGCTGATGTTTTGTGGAGTTGGGCAGTAGATCTAGGTCTAAATTATTCAATATTGGTTAGAGAGAAGCAGTTTGAAGATCAAGTTTAAAGAATTAACTTCTTTGGATTTGCAGGTTTATGCCATCTGATCTTATCAGGGCAGCTCTGCTCACTTGGAATTGAAGGAACTCTCATCGTTCATGGGTGCTTTATGGTGGGAACCAATAAGAACTGGACCAGGAACCGGAACCGCATTCGGTTCCGGTTCTGGGTCCGGTACCGCACACTTGAAACCGAGAACTGAACGGTCGGTACCAAGAGTCCCAGAAACGGAACCGAGAACCGAGATGCCCACCCCTAATAAATTCTATGCATGGTACCTTTAACTATTAAAACCTATAAATTTCATGCTTCCATTCAAGCACTATAATCAACTTAAACCCTTATTTTTTTAGTCCTTATGTCAAAACTAACCATGGTAAAACCTATATGTTTCCATGAATTTCACATATAGTCTAATTCATACAACTTTATTCACCTAAACTATGTAGTATTTAACATAGTTTATAAAATATTTAGGTTAGGGTTCTTGCCTCTTTGGAATTTCCTCTTTTTTCTCTCTGCACTCTCTCTAGTTCTACATGAATTTCTCCTTTTCCAGCGTGCTCTAAGAACACTTATCATTTTATCATGCTAAAGGATAACTTAGAGAGCTTAATATACCCATTTCCATCTTGTCTTTCAATTTTTATCATTTTACCATTTGAAGTATGAAAATTCACAAAAATTCCATAGTTTATTATCCTTAAGCACTCTTAGCATAAACTAATTAATCTAGATTATTTCTAAGCTAATTTACATGATTATCATAATTAATCATGATTAATTAACCTTAATCATCCCTTAATTACACCTTAATCACGTATATAGTCACAAATTTTTAGATGACATGTGTCATAACCCCATTTATTGTCAAATTTTATTACATGGCCACATACTTCAATGTATTATAAATATTTCTCCATTTATAAGTTTTTCCAAATTTCCACTGTAAAGTCCAATTTAAAGACATATTCCAAAACAGTACAGTATTGGATTTATCTAACTTCAAATGTGCATAACATTTATTACACATATCCAAATCCTTTCAATCCAAATCTATAGACTTCATTTATGTGTCTACTTTATGACCTTAAAATATTTTGAATTATCTTCAATTATCGTCAAACAGTAACTATGTTCATTTATAGCACATCAATTAACTTTCGTGCAAAAATTAATATATTAATGAGCATACATTCAAATGATCCAATTTCATCATTGGTCAATTTCCTTCGCAAAGTCAACTTATGACTTATTATCACGTAATCGTATTTAATTATAGTAAATATAATTATTAAGGTTAATCCTTAATCATAGTCTTCACAAAAATATAACCCTCAAAATGTAATAAGACTAAGAAAGATGTAACGTCAAGCTTACTCATGCGTCGACTTGAGAAGTCCAAATGTCATTCAAGCCTTAGTACCTCTCGATGATCACTTTTATCTCATGAACAATCGCACCCCAATATCATCACTCTACACTCTCTCATTGGTTCAAAGAAATTTCCTAACATGGATGGAGAGCTTATGTAAAAGTTTCAAAAATCCAATCCCGATCTTTTAGAAATTTAACACCGATCTTCTTCCTTCTCTCACAAGTCGTCATCCCAATTTTTCTTGAGAGAAACTTGCGTCTTGTGATCTTCCACTAATTAGCTCCAAACAACTCTATTCACATTATCTTTGCCTATTGAAGCTTCTTTTCCCTAATCACTAGAATTGGTAAATTCTTTAGAAGGGCATCATCAATTCTCCTTAATATATCTGCAAAATTTGATGTGTAACCAAACACTTATCATCAGCATGATCCTAATACTTTAGAAAGTTTCTTCCAATGGAAATGTCTCGGCAATCGATAATGCCCAATTGATCCACAATCTTATTTCATCGGTAGCCTTCATGATGGAGCTTTAGAAATTCGCAGATCAGGTAGGTGAGGAAGAGACCAATTGAGAAGTGAAGTAGATTTAGCCCATAAGAATAGAATGACAGCAAGAAGCAATATCACATTAGCAAATGTTGTAACAACCCCGTTCAAACATAAACCAAAAATTGTTGCAGAGATTAACACCAAAGTGTTTCTTCCACAACAACACATCATCCATGGAACCAGCACCAAGAGATTGGTAAACGGATATTCGAGGAGAAGAATTAGACTCACTCATAGCTATTAGGGTTTTTGAGACAAAAGAATGAGAGAAAACTACAAGAAAAGTGACTGAGAGTTGCAAGGAGACGAGAGATTGACTAATAAATCGGTTATAATTTAAGTGGGTACCTGCTATTTCAAAAGGTGGCCATTAAAAAAATAATAATAATCTTACCCGTCAAAAAAAATTTAAAATAATAAGTGATTTTTATAATTTTGTTCTATTATTTTTATCATATCATATGCTTTTTTACCTCATCTAAATAGAATTTTAGTCACTAAATTCTAATAATACTAAATAAGAAGAAGAACAAGAGAAATTAAACCTTTTATTTGTATTTATTACTACTACTAATTATTGATTTTACTTTTAAAAATATTCTTCTATATTTATTATAACTTGATGAGTCTCCCATTACTATATTTTCCTATGTCCCATAAATGGCCAGCCTAGAGGTTGAAAGCAATTTTAAAGGCCGGATCTCATAAACCTTAAATTTTTTAACAAAATTATTGAAAGACAAGAATCAATGAACTTATATGGACATTTCTACTATGCCAACAACTTCTTAACATATTCATAGCTAATAGTTGTAAAGACTTGAAATTTTTAATACTTATGAATGACTTATAAATGATGTATAAAAGTAAAAATTAAAAGATTATGCATACTTAAGGTTTGATAGTAAACTATTTTTCTGAATATTATAGATATATTGACACAATTGAATATGTAATTGTGCATGGAATTGGATAAAATTTTAAGATAATAAATAAGACAGCTTAAGGAAGAGAAAGACATTCGAATTATATAAATTGGACTTATATAGCCAAATTTATACCATTTTAAATTAAGATTAAGTGTATGTAGCGTTTACGTATGATTTCCGTTAAATACCTTAATTTGGACATATTGAGTGAAAATTTGATGATGCTTTCATGGTAAATGGCCATAATTTGAACATTATCTATGATGTCATGCAATAAAATGTGGTCACCAATAGGGTCGTGCAACATGTCAAGATGAAGCAAACAACTTAAATCATAAATAGTGAGAAGTTTAAAGGCGAATTGGTTTTTTAACTTCAATGATTATGACCAACATGGTAAATAACCAAGAAATTCTTTGGATAAACTCTCTCTTATCAAAAGGAGTGAAATCGTAAAGGGAGCTACATAACAGTGAAGAGAGAAAATAGGGTTTTGAAAAAAAATGGAAAGTTAAGAGAAAAAAGTGATATTTTGAGTTTGAATGTCAAGAGGAAAGTGTTCAAAATATGAAAAGGATTCTGAAGAGTCCAAAAAGGAAGGAACAGGGGGAACTTGGTAGCTTAAACCAAAGTTTGAAAGTATTGGAATCCAAGTAAGTAACTCTAATACTTAAAAGAGTAGTAATTTTGTGAAATTTGTATGATATAAATGATGATTTAAGATTATAATTGTTATTGATACGGGTTGTTTTGGGACATTTATATTATATGTTGGTTTAAATTGAATTTGGTATGAGGGAGATGAAGAAATATCAAGGATTTCGACATTTCGGATCTAGTGCGGTCGACCGATATTAAGGAGCGGTAGACAAAAACATAGTAATGTGCTGCGAAAATGGGTATCCGTGGATGGGTAGACATCCGCAGATAAATATGGGTAGCAGCAAATATACGCGGGTACCCACAAATGCATGGGCCGATGACCGCATAAGTAACAGAGAGGAAAATGCATTAAGAGAGGATGACCGGTCTTTGGGGTCGGATGTCTGGCAAAATGACAATGTCTTGGGTTTTAAAAATGTAGTCGACTAGAGCAGACGACTAGAGTCTTGAGCAGACAACCGGAATCTATGTTTTTGCCCTTGAACTATGTTGGAGTGGACAACCACAACTGAGGGGAGGATATTCGAAACCTGTAATTTTAGAATATTTTCCTTAAGTTTTTAATCAATTGTTTAGCCATTTCATAAACCCTTTTGGGGAGATTATTGAGACATAGATAGAACATGTCTAAATAGATGTTTGACATTATTTCATGCATCACTTATGTATGTTTAATAATAAGATTTGCATGGTTCATGTTACATGCATTATTATTATGTATTATATGTATTTAATGTATGCATAGTGAGGATGTCAAATCATGCATCATGGAAATATTTATATGTACAAAAATATTATTTTAGTGGTATCACTGGTCACGGAGAAACCCAATATATTTCGTTAGGTTATGTATTGTGTGACGTATGTTAAGTGAGAAATAATAGCGAAGTGATTGTGGGTTCCCTTTGGGTTGTGAAACTCTAGCCCTCCAAAGGTTTATTTATTCATGGACACATCTATTGGACACAGTGACCAGTATGGTAAAGTTTCATGGTTGTGTGCGACTTTACATACGATGATATTTGATTCTGCATATTGACATTCAGGAATATGTTGATAGAATACTTGTTAAACAATCTCATTCTTTAAACTAAATGGACATTGCATTGACTCATATTATTATTGCATTATAGTAAGTAGAAAGAAATTATGTGATATTCATACTATATATCATATTGGTATTATAAAAAGGTCTAGATATAGACCTAGATAGTAGGTGTATGTCTTATATTTGTGAATTGCATGAGATTGTAATTTTTAAGTTTTAGATTTACTTGTTGAGTTTTATAGCTCCTTTCATTGTGGGTTTCTTCTTTTCAGATACAAAGAGTAACCAAAAGGACAAGACCAAGGCAGATCAAAGGCAAGAGATTAGACACTCAGGGTAGAAATATAACTCTATCTCTTGAACCTGTTGTGTGTGAGTTTTACTTTCTGCTATGCATGGTTTGGGGTAGAGTTACATATAGTAGCCATATTGTTTGTAATAAAGTTAAGGCTACATTGTTTTATAAATAATAACTCATGTGGTAATGTGTAGATCAAATGTGGTTGTTACAAAATAAAATCACATATATATTTATGGAATGCATATTAAATAAAAAGAAAAAGAAAACTTTAATTGGACTAAAAAATGGTCAAATATGTTGAGATTACTTGTAATATTATCTTTTAAAAAGATATTTGGATAATGTAATCAAACATTATCATACTTCAATGCGAGTATTAATATACACATGTCATTCTCCAGGCGGAGAAATTTTATCACAACCCTGTAATTTGATGGAGTTTGAGATCAGGGTCGTAACAATAATAATATCTAACTAACGAAATAAAAAGTGATGAATATCATTAGAACGACTAAAACCAAACTATACGAAAAGACAAAAGTTAAATGAACAACCGTTTAAAAACAGCTTAAAATAAAAATCGACTTTAGAAGATAACTTTAACCGAAAAGCTTTTAGAGTCCAGCTACTTACATTCTGTTTGGGCCTGAAAAACCCCACGGTATGATCAGATTAATAGGCTCGAGACCGCACATAAATGATCAGATTGCACATATATGTTTTTTTTTTTTGGGTACCCGCATTGGATTATTGGCCAAATGTAATGACATTACATTTCTGATTGAACTTGAGATATTTAACAGGAAATATGCATAGTTTTATCTTCACAAGTCTTACCTTGTTTACTCACGTTTCAAGCTTTGATTTGGCATTTGATGATGCTGACAACAAGAAGAATGAGGAGTATATTGCACATTTACTACAATTGGGAAAACATATTGACAAAAATAATCATAATTAAGTTCACTTTCATATATTGACAAATCAGATTTTGGATTATTGAATTTTGAACGCCAAAAATAGGTTTTGTGAAAGGTCCTTCTCAATTCAACTTGCATATTTTGTTATTGAGGAGAAGTAAATACCTACTCGAATTTGCAAAATTACCGATGAATCTAGTTTTTTTTTAGAGAACTTAAAATGTAGGAATAAAAGGTATTGAATAATGAGAGGATCAAACTAAACGATAAACATGAGTAGTATACATTTTTGAGAATCTCATAATGTCATTAGCGAGACACGACCGACTCAAGAACATTGATAATGATAAAGATTGATTTCGAGAAAAGGATAAAGATGAAGAAGGGTAAGTGAAGGAGAAAAACAATGAGGTTAAAGGAGTTTTCCAAACGTATATAATGACATTTTAGAAAAAAGTAATGTTATGTTTACCTTCAAATTTTATATTTTAATCTTACTTACTAACGTGTTGATTACGTGTCACTCATTTATTGGTATAATAATTAAAATAATTATAAATACTTAAAATAAAATATTAATTACACTAATTAATTATTAACACATCAAACGATAATATTAAAGTGGAGAATTAGAAGCTAAATTTAATATCACTTCTTATAAAATTTTATTATCTTTTATCAGTTGAAGAGGTCAAAAATGTAATTTTACTAGATAAATGTAAATCTATACAATTAATAACTTTTTCAAGAAAAACATTGGTAACATCAATGAAATCAAGTTATTTAGTTCTATACCTAAAATATTTTTAACAAGTGTAGACATAAATAAAATTTACTCTAATAGAATTCAAAATAATAAATAAAAATATGTTATTATTGAAAATATAAAAATTGGAGTCACTTGAGCATGTAAAATTGTCAGAACTAATATTAAATTTTGAAATTTTAAACAATTATATTTTTAACGAGGAGTAATATTAGATTTTCTATTTAAATTTACACTCTAATTTTTATCTTTTAAAGTAAAATTCACTAATTTGTTTAATAATTAAAATCAGTTATAAATAACTAAAATAAGACATTAGTCAAAATTAAAGTTTAAAATATCTTGTGTGGGTTGAAATTTAAAATTGCTAATTACCCATATTTTAATATATATAGTGATAATAAAAATTACTCTAATAGAGAATTCAAAATAATAAATAAATAATATATTATTGTTGAAAATATAAAAATTAGAGTCTCTAAATGTAAAAATGTCTGAATTCATATTAAATTTTAAATTTTCAAAATTATACATTTAATCAAAAGTAATACTAGGATTACCATCTAAATTTATACTCATTTTTATTTTTTGAGTTAGTGTTCATTAATTGATGTAGTAATTAAATCAATTATAAATAGTTAAAATTTGACATTAATTATATCATTTAATGAACATCACGTTAAGAGATAAAACATAGAATGTAAAATTAAATATCATCCAACACGAGACAATAAAGAGACTCTTGAGAATAATGACTCAAAGCATCATTCACATCATTAGCATTTCTATGGTAGACCAAAAACAAAATTGTGGTCAACCAACGGTACTGTAATCAAACACAAATTGACCCGAGACACCCCTAAAACACTTTGCCTCAACCGCAGTTGACGGGGCACGACACGAGGTCGACCAGGGTAACATTCGGCGTTGTTTTCCAAAAGAAAACACGCAGTTTCTCCCGTTTTCGGCCTCCAAATGATCAATACTTCTGCATAAACTCTAAATCTACTAACATAAACCAGAAATGTTCCCTGGATTTGAGTTTTCCAAGCTCGAATCCAAAACTAACCAAAAACACAAACTTTAAACCTAAAATCGAAAGGGTGAAAACACATACCTATGAAACGTCTTCATGAAAGACGGAGAACAAGATGACACAAACACGAATTGGGTGGAGAAATAATGAGGATCGCTTGTCGGCTTCTCCCCCTTCCTCCTTCTATGCCTACAAACAACTTCTTCTCCGTGAAGGAGTTTTTTTCTTTTAAAAAGAAAAATAAAATAAATTTATAAAAAAAATAATTTTTTTAATAAATATAATATAAAATAATATGTTATAAATATTAAATAAAATTATTAAATTTCTAATTTAACAAACCCAACATAACTTGGAACTCGACCTAAAGATACAAAAACATATCAAGTAGAATTTTGCAGCTTCAAGTCACAGGGAAACATGGAACACACAGTTAACCATTGACTGAACCATTTTCACACGTGGCTGAAGACTTATTACACGTGACAAAGATCTGGTCAATATAAAAAAATTTGACCAAAAAATTTATTCATAAAAAAATATGAAATTCAAAAATTGTTGATTTTATAATATCTATGGGGATTCCGCTGCTGACTAGGTTGGGAAAGTTCGCCCAGGGTGGAGTTGTGTCCTTTCGATGATGACTATTGGCAGGCTTAGCTAAAAAAGGCTGAACGATATTTTCGTTTAGTTAGGTTGCTCGCCGACGACAAGGTTCTGCTGATTTTTGACTAACAGGTCGGCCAAGCTTGGGAATATAATAAATGAGTCATGGAGCCTAGATTAACATTGGGACGATTAAAATTTGCCTTTGGCTAGAGGTTCAGGCCCAAAGAGTTTTGTTCTCTGTATGAGCAACTTATGGGCCTCCACCAGAAGGGTACCCTAAGGAATATGTGGACTAGTTTTAGGAGCTAGCAGCTCAGATAAGAGGAATGAACTGAGAAATGGTCCTTTGGGCTTTTCTGAATGGGCTCGCCCCAAAATTGCAAGATGATGTTAGGATTCTTTGGCCCAAAACAATGGATGAAGCTCCAAAGTTGGCCCTCAAGTATGAACACAAGTTAGTAGCCCAATTGATCTACAAGCAATAGCCTGACCCATATACCTCCTACCAAATTGGCAAAATGACCCGACAGTGTTCATCACATACTTCGTGGAGTGGTTGATCTATTAGTGACCAATCTCTTTGTAGAAAACAACTAAGATGATTGTTCACAGGGAGGACTATTTTTTTGTGAAGATGTGGTGTTCTTCCCTACCTTAGGTTAGTTGCGACACTAAGTTCTCTCACCAACAATTGAAAATTTTAAAAGAGCAATATGCAACTGTATTTGCTTATATAACTAGTCTCCCACAAGTTATGGAAGGAGATCATGCCAATCGGATTAGAACCCGACGTGGCTCCGCCTAATATTCACCCATACTATTATCCACATTACTAAAAAAGTTAGATCAAAAGTTAGTTAAGGACATGGCCTCTACTAAAATTATTCATCCTAGTTGCAACCCGTATTTTAGAGTGGTTTTATTGGTCAAAAAGAAGGACAGATGTTAGCATTCTTGCATCAATTATCAATAACTCAACAAGATCAGAATTCCCAACAAGTTTATGATTTCGGTTATTGAAGAGTTGATTGATGAACTACATAAGATCACTCACTTTTCCAAACTCGATCTCAAAAGCAGCTACCATCAAATTCGTATGAAGTCGGTGGGTGGGAAGAAAATTGATCATGACTTAATTATTTTTACCATTTTGTTTTAATTTATCCTAGTCTTTTTGGTGATTTGTTAAAGATTATGGGATGTTGGCTCGCCCTTGGATGAAACTCTAGAAACAAGGAAAGTTTGATTGGACGGGTTCAGCAAACATAGCTTTTGAGAAGCTTAAGGTTCGGATGATGACAACTCCAATATTAGCTCTTCTTGATTTTTTCAATATTAGCTCTTCTTGATTTTTTCAGGACGTTTGATTTGGAAGTTGATGCTTTGGGGGAAGACATGGACACAATTCTTAGGTAGTCTAAACAACCCTAGCCTTTTTTTTACCAAGAGCCTATCTCCCAAACTCCAAGCCAAATCGGTCTATGAGAGAGAGCTTATGGCTTTAGTATTAGTGGCGCAAAAATGGAAGTCTTACTTCATAGTAAAGAAATTCACAACATGCACATATTAGAGATCACTCAAATTCCTACTAGAGCAATGCCTGACTACCTCCAAGCAACAAAAGTCGTTGGTCAAATTAATTAGGTTTGATTTCAATATTGCTTTTAAGCCAGGGGAGACAACAAAGTGGTGGATGCTTTATCAAGATGAGGGAGGTGGTCCACCGATGAGCTATCATTGCCTATTTCTTTTCCCACATTGTTGGACATGAAATTGCTCAAATAGGTGGGCTTAGCTCAAGACAAACTAAATGGAATATGGGAGCAGATTTTGAAGGGGGAGAACCAAGATATATAGTATGATTTGCATAATGGAATCTTATTGTATAAAGGCAAGATCCTCTTACCCCCCCCCCCCCCCCCCCTCGGCCTTGAGATAGAAATTGCTCGATGAACTCTACTTTGTCCTACTAGTGGGCATTCAAGTGTGTTGTGCACTTATAAAAAGAGGATCTCCAAGGTATTTTGGGAAGGGATGGCCAAGGATATACATAAATTAATTATTATATGTGTTGCATGTTAGCGTAACAGGGTGAAATCATCAAGCCAAGCCAGTCTTCTCCATTCGTTGTTGATTTGGGAGAGAGCTTGGGAAGGCATGTAACTCGATTTTATGGAAAGTCTACCAACCACAAGGGTTCACAAATGTTTTGGTGGTCATGGATTGCTTACCAAATTTGCTCATTTCTTTACAATGAAACATCTATTCACGAGAGAGTGAAAAATACATGGTTTATAAGTAGAGTTCTCTTGTCTATTCAAAACAACGCATTTTGGATTAACCCTAAGAACAAAATCATGCAAACTTTACCTAAAGCGAAAAATATTGTATTGGGAGAACTAGGTAGTTCACAGTTGGCCCGAATGAAGTTTTCAAGCGGGGCTTGGGAACGCATTTGTGTATAAATCATATCATCTCTGTAATGCTTACTCTACATAATACAATCATCTTCCCAAATTTATTCTCCTCTTTCCTTGTACTTCTAACTTGGTATTAGAGCATTGTCAACCCCACAGCTCCACCTTGGGTGACTAGTGGTGATACCACTCCTCTTTCTCCACCCTCTCTTCCTCTGTTTCCCTCTTAATATCATTATTGCAAATGGGTTGGAAGCCTTTCACGATGGTTCATCTCCTCCTCTTCTCCAATTTCTGGAATCGACATCTCTTCAACCTAATCCACATTTCCTTCTTTGACAATGTTACAGTCGCTTGCTTATGAGTTGAATTTACGTAGCCCTCATTGACTCTTTTTGCCCAAATTGTTGGCTATTCTTCTGCTACACACATTTGGTCGTCTCTTGCACAACTTTACTCCACCTCTCTTGCTCAGATAATAAAGCTCCAAAGCCAACTTCACAGTTTATCCAAAGATGGGTTATCTGCTTTTGAATATATTCAAAAAATCATCTCTGTTTGGCTGCAATTTGCGAACTAGTTTCTCTTAAGAATCACTAAATCTACCTTTTTGGAGGTCTCAGAAGTTATTACAATGCATTTGTGACGTCTATCACTAGTCAACCAGATGAACCTCCAGTTGAGGAGACCCACAGCTTACTGTTGAACTATGATTTTTGTCTGGAGCACTAGCACTCGATTGCACAGCTCAACACCGTTCAAACAAACCTTGCTTCGTTTAGTTTTAAGATGTGCCCTCCTGTTTAACACTCAACCCCTCCACGACGGTTCTTTCACTCTCCACCTATGTTACCTCCTCACTGAAGCATTCTGGTAAAGTCTATGTTAGGTTTCAAACATCCAACACTGTATTATGACAAATTACAGTTCTTGAAACAAACTTCTTCACCTAAATTCA
The DNA here is from genome assembly GCA_022433065.1 of Begonia loranthoides. Taxonomy (NCBI): domain Eukaryota; kingdom Viridiplantae; phylum Streptophyta; class Magnoliopsida; order Cucurbitales; family Begoniaceae; genus Begonia; species Begonia loranthoides. Next base: position 21,802,621 of record CM039477.1, on the reverse strand, counting down.
CAAATTGCACTTCAAAACAAGAAAATACATGAACTTAATAGAGAATATCAAAACAACAATTAAACAACAACAAACAGTCACAAAACAGCAACAAACACCACAAACTCGAAAACCACAAGTTTGGAATTACTCCCAATTTTAAGGAGGAATGTTCTTTAAAATTTTCTGTGTTAGAGATCGAACAATAATTAGAAAAAGAAAATACAACGTGAGACACTCGATTTACGTGGAAAAACCTTTTCGAGAAAAAACCACGGGCAGAGGAATAATCTACTATGAAGATAAAAATACAACCGCGAGTTTTGCGACTCTAACTTACATCAATTTATAGAGAAAACAAAATCCTAATTGAGATCTATAATGTGGGCCCACTGGCCCGACCCAATAAAATTTGGGTCACATCGAAATCTAACAATCTCCACCTTGACATGAATTCTATGAAAGAGATCCATAGCCCGTGCTCGTCACCCCGACCCAACAAAACGAATTCAAAACCCTGAATTTTGACAATTTCCATCTCAAAACGAATTCTGATGCAATGAACCAATTTTTAAATCTTCAAATCTTCCTCTTCCACAACCTTAAAAAAGATCTGCAATGAGGGCCCACCTACCCATCTTAAAGAAATATACATATTACCAATATAAAAGTCTTCAAGGGTAAATTTAGCAACTAGTGCTGACCTGGTTTTAAAACACTTAAACCACGATGGTGACATCTTCAAATCCCACAAAGAGTCAGTGAAATCTATGCGAATATATCTCGCCTCTTGACCTGTCATATGAAAACTGTCTTTCAAAATCTTTTAAAATTCCACTATCGTTATCTTACCATAACGAAATAATGAATCTTAATTCAAAAGTAGAAGATCTACTTCAAAGATCCCATCACCACAAAAACAAGTTCTTGAACAAAATATCTGACCCAAAATCATTGGCTTCAATAATATGTTCACCCCAAAAATTGAAACGGAAAATCATGGATATCACAATATTCCAAAAGATATCACCAAAATTCAGATATTTTTGCCATAACAAATCATCTCCAAAATCAAATCAATTCTAATAGCCTGAATAATCGCAAATATTACAAAATTCAAATCTTATTTCAATTTCAACCGAAAACAATTTCCATCATTGAGATATTCCTGCGATTTCAAATCTGCCATAAATCCATCAAATTTAATCTCCCAAAAATCTTCCGAAAATCTCAATAATTTTGTCTTTGGCAACAATCCAATTTTGCAAAGGACACTCTTACGGCAGCCCCAATCGAAACGGTTTGGCAACAATAATGGATAACACCAATGTAGATAATCTGTAATATCTCAAATTTTTATATCAAATTTAAATGTGATAAATTAAAAAATAAATGAGGTTATTCGAATTAATCGAATAAGTTATCGGGATATTAATGATGTAATTGATAAAGGATAAAGTGAGAAAATTTATTAGGATTAAAATGTGAAGATTTAAAGGAATTAAGTAAAAGGAAATGAAATAAAAGGAATAAAATGAGTGGAGAATGGTTCGGGTTGAACTTTAGTTGGGAACTTCAGTTATGTTGGCCTTCGGCCATTTGAAAGAACATTAGAAGAGAGAGAGAGAGAGAGAGAATGAGAGAGAACAGAGAGGGAACGGGAGACAGCGATCGGGAGATCGCGATCGACGACGTGCGGGAGACGGGCGAAGTCCGGCGAACAGGCAAGCTGTCCGACGGCTTGCTCAGCGTCGAGGTGTGGCAGTGCGACGTTGGGTCGCAGTTGTGGCTCGGGCTGGGCTCGGCGGGTATACGGTTGGTCGTGGCTCGGGGAAACGGCGGGTCGCTGTGGTTTGGGCTCGGGAATGGAATCCCGTTGATGTCGCCACTGTCTGGTAAGTCCTTCCCTTCATTTGTTCAGTGATTCTTCCTCTGGTATCTGGTATTGGACAAATCGGTGGAGAATGGGTGTGACAGGGGCTTAGTTCGGTGGAGTTGGTTTGGAACCAGTTTCGTTGGTTCCCAACTAAACGGTACGGGCCTTCCTCCTCAGTGTATGCTTCTGACGCCTCTGCCTCTGGTTATAAAGGAACGCAGGCAGGCTCGGGTGTGTCCTGGGTATTCTGGACTGTTGAGGAGTGTAAGTGAAGGCTCTGTTGTTTCTTGTCCTGGACTCGGCAGAGCGGAGGAGAAATGAAAGTAAGAAGGGGAAGAACAGAACAGAGTTCTCTCGGCTGTGTCTGGTGAGTGAGTTTTCCTTCATTCTCATCATGAGTTTCATGGGTTGTTAATTGACGTCTGTCTTCACAGTTTACAGGGACTGAAAGTTTGATTCAAGGGATGGGGTGAAGGAGAGTTTTCCCTCGGGTCTTCTCAGGTAATGCAAAATTCTCTCCTTGAAATTGTGCAATGAATTGAGTTCTCTGTTCTTTGGAACTGTAGTAGTGAATTGTTGTACTTTGTTAATGGAAATTCTGATTCTCGACCTTGGTTGAGTGTTCGGTTGGTTTGTTAGTTGGTTTCTGCCAAGTGATATACTTTGAGGAATTATTGTTATATGGTGTAGGTATTATTCTTCCGTTTGGTTATGACAGTGGAGTGTTGTAAATATTGGGTAAGTATTGTTGAGGGATAACTTAGAAAGTCTAATGCTTGGTGGAAAGGGCATAAATACTCTGTTTCGTTGATTAATGTGGCAGAACCATACTTGTTTGGAAAGTTGTCTTCTGTTCTGTATGGCTTCTTGCTAAGAATGACTTGGTGATTGATTAATTTATGTACGTTGGCTTTTGTTGCAATTGTTATTGTGAAGTAATAGTTTGACATTGGTTTCTTGGTACGAGGCTTGAACGAATGATTAAGGACATATGAAAAGGACTTGTATTCAGTTAATGTTGTTTGATAAAATGACTTAAATGGTTCTCTACTTTGCTATGAAAATATGGATTAAATGGGATTAATTAAGCATTAAAGTATAGGGATTGTTATTAGTGCATAATTGTTATGATTTTAAAGGTACGAAGAAAAGAAAAGAAACAGAAATGCGTTATGGACGCCAGGTAAGTGATACTTACTGTGCCTTGGTCTTGAGACCCTACATCGCAAGAATTAAGATTGTATGTTGTGTGTTTACTAGATTTAGGTTCTTTTAATGATATGTTTATTAGACATTATTGCATATAGGGTTGTATGAATCTACGTGCATATTGTGTGACATAATAAAATATGTAAAGGGCGTGTGGGGGCTCGGGATGGCAAGGATACCCCATGAGTTACAATGAATGAAAATGAAAATATAAATGAAACGATGAGATAGAAATTAGGTTAAAGACATGGGGATAGGTATTCATTGTCTCCCGTACCGAAATCCCCAACGTTCTCGGAACAAAAAGTACATACGGCATGAGGAAGCACATGATATGTTATGTAATTACTTGGCCACAGCTTCCTCATGTCCCACGGTGTTTGTCATGTATGTACTTCGGCTTAAATTGTATCGTATGATCATGCATATCATTTACACTTCACTTATTACTTACTGAGCATTAGGCTCATTAGTTTAGGTCTTGTGATGTAGGTATGAACGAGCAAGAGATGAACAGGTTAAAGACAGTTGATGGGCGTTTTGCACGGATGGATCATGTGGCTGGCTAGGCGAAAGTGTAAAAGAAAAAGTATTTGAAAAAGAGTTTGTAATTTATGCTTTAATGTTTTGGTTTTATTCCGCTGCATTTCTTATAAAGAATGTTATGATTTTGAAAGTAAATTGAGGAAGATGAAAGTAAGCTAAGAAAGATGAAAGGAAACGGGTAAAAGTAAAAGATAAAAGGTTTTATCGATCAAATTTTACGAAGAAAAGGATTTAGATGTTTTTACGAAAAGAAAGTTTTAAATTTTACGCATTTTAAAAATGAGGGATGTTACATAATCTATAGCAACTGACGATAAATAAAGAACCCTGAAATGACGAACCTGTTGTTCGGAGACACAACTGCTCTGGAGAACTCCAAACAGAGATGAAAAACGAGGCAATTGTTTCAGACGACGGCTGGACGATAGAGAGAACAAATCTCTTGAGCAAGACGAATGGCAAAGGGAACAATTTTCCCTTTTTTTTCTTTTCTTTTTCCCAAAAAATTATAATTTTCTCAAAAAATTGTAATTTTCTCAAAAATTACACAAACCTTGTTCGATGCGGAACGACCGGAGTGAATTTGTTTCACCACACTTGGAAACACGAACTCCTCAAACCAAAGCTCTGATACCATTTGTTAGAGATCGAACGATAACCAGAAAAAGAAAATACGACGTGGGACACTAGATTTACGTGGAAAAACCCTTTCGGGAAAAAACCACGGGTAGAGGAATAATCTACTATGAAGATAAAAATACAACCGGGAGTTTTATGACTCTAGCTTACATCAATTTATAGAGAAAAAAAAAACTCTAATTGAGATCTATAATGCAGGTCCATCGGCCTGGCCCAATAGAATTTGGTTCACACCGAAATCTAACAGTCTGCATAAAAAATCGCTCCCTCCTTTATAACCTTTAGGTTCTTTTATTTGTTCCAATCGTTCACCCTGTAACTTCCCAAACAATGCTCTTTCCCATATTTACTGAAGTATCTTTAACCTCCTTCTACCATAAATCTATCACTACTCCCCCCTTCCAAAGTGACATTGTCCTCAAGGTTGAAGTAGGGAAAACGTACCTAAATATCATTGAACGGTTCCCATGTAGTTGTTAGGAGGGAGATGCCTCCTATTTATTTCTCTTATGAGATACACAAATAGATGGTCATTTAATTCAAAAATGTATGTAGTTATCTAAAGGTATTTTAGAGATATGTACTTAAAGAATAATGAATAAATGAAGAGGGAAGTTAAGGGAAACGATTAGAGAACAAATTTCAAAAAAATAGAAAGTGTGGGAAAGGGAATGCAGGCCCTCAAATCTGTTGTGTTGTATCATACTGGTTGTTAATGTTTATATAATTGTTTTTGGTTGTTTGCATTATGAAAAAAAAACTAGAGATTAGAAAGAATTACATCAATTTGGTATTAGAGCATACAAAAAATGCCAAACAAGAAGAGTGAAAATCATCTGGCGACGATGGTGGAAGAAGCAGTTTTTGAGCACATGGAACATGTGTGAGAAGAAATGGATGGATTGAAGAAGAGTGTTATGACCATTCTAGACAGATTAGAGGATTTGTCCATGCGATAGGAGGAATACCCGATTGAGTCACCCACAATTGGTCGACGTCGGACTATGGAAGACCCGTTTGAGGCAGAAGGTTCGGATGCTGGATTGCGAGGAACCCATGAACTAGAGGGAAGAAAATTGCCAAAAATGGGTACCAGAACAAGGATGCACACTCGTCGACTTGAGATGCCAATCTTCGACAAAGAAAACCAAGATGAATGGATCTATCTCGTGGAATGATTTTTCTCCTTGAACCCCATGACAAAGGCAAAACAACTAAAGGTTGTAGTTGTCGCTGTCTGCTTGGAGGGCAATGCCCTAGCTTGGTTCTAGTGGGAAGATAGAAGACATCCTTTTCAAACTTGGGCAGATTTCAAGCTCCAAACATTGGAGCACTTCTGTTTGATGATAGAGGAGTCGATGGAGGAAAGGTTAATGGCGTTGTGACAAAATTCTTCTGTGCAAGAGTATAGGAAGCAGTATGAAAAATTAGCTTCCTCCCTCGGTGATGTGATAGAACCCATACTAGAAGCTCCATTTTTTAATGGTTTAAAAGATTAAATTAAGGCAGAAATCTAAGTGTTGAGGCCTTTCAATTTGAGTAGACTAATGTTAACAGATCAACGAATAGAAGACAAATTGCAAATGTTGGGTTCATTGAGAAGTTTGGGTCAACTTAAAACTCACCCTATTTACGATCCAGGAAGCAGCAATACAAGAGTGGTCAATAGTGCAGTTTGCATTGAATCATTGGAAAACAAAGCAACTCCACCAAAAATTGAAAAACCTTATAAACAATTGACTGACACTGAATTACATGGTTGACGAGCAAAAGAGTTATACTTCTGTTGTGATGAAAAATTTACCATTGGACATCAATGCAAAGCAAAGGAATTACAACTTCTAATTTTCTAAGAGAATGAAGAGTTAGATGAATTAATTGATGCTGAAACAAAGGGAGAAGAGGATCAAGAAGCAGTGGAGTTATTGGTAAATTCTGTAGTGGGTTTCATGTCACCACGAACCATGAAGATGAAAGGTGAATTGTTGGGTCATGAAGTAATTATTCTTATAGATAGTGGTGCCACACATAATTTTTTGAATTCTGAATTAGTTTTTAAATGGGGGATTGCAATTGAAAAAATTTAAAAATACGGGGTTATAATGGGTTCCGGATTTGCAGTTAAAGGAGAAGGGATATGTAAAGATTTGTTGTTGACTATCTAAGGATTAAGCATAATCATTGATTTCTTGCCATTGCAATTATGCAGTTCCGATGTGATATTGGGGATACAATGGTTGGCAACTTTGGGTGAAATTCAAACTAATTAGAAGCAACTCAGCTTGAAATTTAACTTGGGGCACAAAAAGTTGTCTTGATTGTTGATCTAACTTTATGTAAATCACAAGTCTCTTTTAAAGCACTAATCAAGGCACTTAAATGTGATGGATCTGGTTTTATCATCGAACTTGGGACATTAACAGCGAATGTAGCTTACCATGACACAAAAAGGTTGAGACTCCAAATTCTTCTTGATGAATTTGCTATGGTGTTTACACTACCACAAGGATTACCTCCACACTGGGAAAAGACCATGCTATTGTGTTGCAAGATGAGATAACTCCAGACAATGTTATGTTAGCCTTTTTGTTAGGCTAAGTTTTATTTTGATGATGACTAAATTGTTTAGTAATTTAATAAATCAATAAGTTGTATTTTTAGTAGCATGTTGTTTGGATTAATTGGTTGATAAATTGCATAACTTACTCGATGTATATTTAATATGCAATATTTGATGCACATGCTTAGGTTTGGATATAAACAACTTTATATGTCTTGCACATCATCAAAAAGGGAGATTGTTTAGCCTATGTGATTTAGATGATGTGAAATTTAGTAAAGTGTAAAAGTTGTTTATTCATTGAATCTATAAATATCATATTTATCGTTTAAATTGGAAATACCCTTGATCAAGGGTATTGGGATTGTTTAATATGTTCCCTAAGTCTATGCAGTGATATGGAAGATTTGTATGATTTAGAGGATGCGCCTCGTGCAAGATTGAAGTGCTATGTACACATGCGGACGCAGTTTGATGAAGTGCGGATGGCTTGGAGGCGTCCGGATTCAATGTCCTCAGTGCAAACAGAGTTGAAGCGGACAATGCGGACGCAAATCATAGGCGTCCGATATGAATCTGTCCATTTTGATGGACAGGCGGACGATGCACTCGGACGAAGCGGACGCTAATCTTTGGCGTCCGATATGAATCTGCCTTTTCTGATTTGGATGCGGACGAGAGACTCGGACGAGGCGGACGCCTATGAATCTGCCATTTCTTGGATATGAAGCGGACGCTAGGACTCTGCGGATGTGGAAATGGCGTCCGCAAAC
>CM039477.1:21758032-21794548 GCA_022433065.1 Begonia loranthoides | reverse complement strand
GCACGCCGACTCCAATCCATGCCCTACAAGCGTCCGACCATCAGAACACAAAGGATAAGGAAACCCGACCATACATACCTCCGATTCGTCACCGGAAATCCTTCATCAACAGGAGCTCCGATTTGTCCGTCCCGCGAAGCACTAGCTACACAAGCGTCGCCGTTCCTTGTCACTCACACAGCGCCTCCCGCCGTGAAGAATTCGCCGACGAGCTCCCCCGATCGATCGCTCTCCCTCTCGATACCTCTTCTTCGCTCTCTCGCCGTCTCCCTCTGTCTCTTGTTCAAGTCCCATCGCTCGAACCGGTCAAGCCAAATCAAGTCACACCTGGGTCAGAGCACCTGGTTCCAGACGTAGCCCAACCCGATCCGACACCGAAATCACTGCACGCCGACTCCAATCCATGCCCTGCAAGCGTCCGACCATCAGAACACAAAGGATAAGGAAACCCGACCATACATACCTCCGATTCGTTGCTGGAAATCCTTCATCAACAGGAGCTCTGATTTGTCCGTCCCGCGAAGCACTAGCTACACAAGCGTCGCCATTCCTTGTCACTCACACAGCGCCTCCTGCCGTGAAGAATTCGCCGGCGAGCTCCCCCGATCGATCGCTCTCCCTCTCGATACCTCTTCTTCGCTCTCTCGTCGTCTCCCTCTCTCTCTCTCGTTCAAGTCCCATTGCACGCAGAATGGCCTCTCGGCTATTCTTTTTTTTTTCGACTGAACTGGTTCACTTAGTGAGCCGATTCACCCCTCCCCTCAACATAATTCCTCCCTTAAAAAACTTATTCTCCTTTCCATCCTAATTAACCCCCTTACATTTAAATCCCAATAATCTCATTTAATCCAATTAATTTATTCTTTAATAATTTAATTAAATCTTTCATTTAATTAAATTATTCTCAACCCAATTTCAAATTCTCGATTTATTTCAAATATCGCTCGATGTTAATGATTGCCAATTACATCTTTTGTAATACCCCGATAATCCAAATATCTCAAATTACTTCCCAATTAATATTATTCAATTCCGACATAAAAAATCGGGGTATTACAACTACTTTAGAGACATTTGATTTATCTTCCTAAGTAATCACCGAGGGTTCACATGTAATTACCTTATAAAAATAACTTTTTATAATTTGTCAATTATATCTTATTTTTATGTTTTGTAGAAAAGTAATTTAAAGTGGAAAAATGTGTAGTTTTTCAATTAAAAATGACAAGTATAATTTCTAGTTTACGTGCAAAATGAAATGAACTATTTGTAGTATGGTGATTCTGTTCGATTTCAAGACCTAACACAACAGAACTAGGAGTTATCTATTCATAAAATTTGAAACTAGAGCCATAGATAAACGAAATCAAACCTTGCGATTTGATTATGTTTCAATTCGTTTCTAAAATGAAAATTACTTTCAAACATGGTTTGATTAGATAAAACCAAATTGGACCAAAATGAACCAAGAAGATTGCTTTCAAACATGGTTAGATCGCTAACACGACCCAAAGTACAAAACCAACCAAATCAAACAGTGTACGAGCTAATACCTCTAAACATTATTGGCAACAAAGAAATCATAAAACATTCATTGCACTCCTAATGGCCAAAGACAAGCACATACTACCAAGCTAGTGTCACATTACAAAAGCACTTGCACGAGATGTTGCAAGCACTAATGTGCCAAATTATTTCAAAAGGAGAGGAACTGACTCTGAAAAAGGACACTACTCTATCCCAAATGCCTTTTTGAAATGGGAAACAAAGCCAAGAACCTTCTCCTGATCAGGAAGAGACTTTGAAACACTCTCCTTCTCCAAGCATCTTTTGGCGCAAGCCATGAGTTTAGGACACTCTTCCTTCGTCATGAACTTCCCATGTGTCTTATAGGCCAAAACCCACGAGTAGAATGGAATGAATGCCACGTTGACGTACCCAAAACTCTCCCCTATGAAGAAGGGCTTGTCTCCACGTTTCTTGTTCTTCTCCTTTTGTTGTCCATAGCTTCCTCCCAAGCTCATACATCTATTAAGGCATATGCTGCCACAAAATCCCAACGTTTCTGCCAAAACTTGTTTCCAAACGACATCATTCTATTCTTTTAATTTCGTGGTCGCGGACACAAACGCTATTGCGGAAGTACGTTTCAATCCAACACAACATTGTTCGGATTAAAACTCACTCTTCCACGAGGTATCTTTTCTGTCCGCGAGAGAATCTTTTCCTCTCAACTTTCGATCCAAGGGTCGATGCTTCACTCGCTTAATCTCTTTGATCTAACAATCAACAATTCTCCTAAAAGGAATCTTTTCTTTCCATGAGAGAATTTTTTTCTAGATCCATTGCTCCACGTTTCTCCCTTAAATCTAATCTAACTGCTCCACATTCATCTGAAATCCCTCGACTCCCAACACTTCCACAGGAGTATTCACACAAATCTAGTTAGATCACAACCGTCCAACGACTCAATCCAACAAATGAAGGCTCGCTCGCCCTTCCACTCACTACAAGAAAGCCTTCTCTAATGGTAACGTTTTCTCCAAAAATTGTTGTTGCGGCTAAGTTTCCATCCTTAGCCAAAAATCCAATTCTCATTCAATAATTTACTTTATTATAATTATTTATTTACTTTATATCTTAAGATAAAATTCTAAAATTTACATTATATAAAATTCATTAAATTGCGACACTAAAATATATATATATATATATATATATTGATTGATTAAAATCTCAAACGTACTTAGTCAACTCTAGCAATGACTTTTGTGAAAGCATTTTGTGGGTAAGTTTTTTTTTGTCTCTGATTTGAAGTTTGAAGTTTGAATTATATGTTAGATTCGGATTTGAGCTGGGAAACTCGAATCTATTGGTTATTTCTGGACTATGTTGGTAGATTTAGAGTTTGTACGAGAGTATTAGTCGTTGGGATGCGAAAAACAAAAAAAAAAAAAAACAATGCTTTTTTTTCATGGAAATGGCGCTGGAAGGTTGCCTTAATTGACCTTTGGTAGTGCTTAGTTGACTGCAGATGAGGTCGAGAGTTTTGGCGAGACTCAGGTTAATTTTTGGTCGATCGCACATAAGTCGCGGTGGACTGGAATGATCAACTGCAGTTGGAATGATCGCTCGTTGCGGTCGACCGCAGCCTAAATAGGTCAACTGCACAAGTTCCCAAGTCAACCGCTATAGTGTGTAGTCGACCATTGAAGGTCCCTAGTTGACCCGTGGAGGTCTTAGGTCAACCGTACAGTTCAATTTATCATATTTTTGAGTCATTTAGACGTCAATTGGGTTTCTAATCCTAGTATAAGACTTTTCCACTATTCCCTTGTGATTTATTGGTAGGAATTCTTGATCTTTAACTTGTTTTTAAGGAGTTTGTGGATTATGAGCATATACATGAAGTTGTTGCTTCTGTCAGTAAGAAGAGCTACTGTTGTCGATGTAGAGATTTTATACTTTTTGCACAACATTGCATTATGGTTTCCAAAACTCTATTTTAAGAGTTGCCTCATATGAAAAACTTGACGGAGGCTGTTCAACATTATATCTGTTTTTATATTATATGTATGTGAGTTTTACACGTTTACTTTCCGTGCATGGTATCTGATTGGATCTGTGATGTACATTGGGGGATGAACTCTCTTGATGCTTTGGACAGTCACAATGTCAAAGTATCACGAGGCTATCCCAAATACATTTTTTGCTGCATGAATTTGGTTGTTTATGCATTGTGTGAAAACAAGTAATATGGCAGTGATGCACGCTCATTGAGTTTCAAATCCCTAAACCTGATCAAGGCATACTGGTTGTTGATTTTATGGGTGGTACATAGTCCACGTACATAGTCCACGTACACAAACGACCATGAGAAAAAGTTTATGACAAAGACAATTGCATCGATATAACAATTTTTTTTTTAATGATTGTTCACTTTTATGAAAAATTTGTAGTTTTTCAATTGAAAATGACAAGAATAATTCTTTGTTTACCTGCAAAATGAAATGAACTATTTGAAGTATGGTGATCTCGGATTAATTCAGATCGATTTCAGGACCTAACCCAACGGAACTGTGAGTTATCAATTCTTAAATTTTGAAACTAGAACCATAGATAAACAAAATTGAACCATGAGATTTGATTCTGTCTCAATTCCTTTCTAAAATAAAAATTATTAAAATATATAAATTTAATGTTGAGTTTAGTCGAGTGTTTGGTAGGTTTGAATTAGATTTAAGCTGAATCATTGGTTATTTTCATAGCCAGAATGAACCAAGAAAATTACTTTCAAACACGGTTAGATCAGATAAAATCAAACCAGACCAAAATGAACCAAGAAAATTGCTTTCAAACACGGTTAGATTGCTAACACGACCTAAAGTACAAAACCAACCCAATCAATTATTGGCAATTGATTATTGGCAAGAAAGAAATCATAAAACATTGATTTCACTACTAAATAGCCAAAGACAAGGATACTAACTTAAAACACTTACTACCAAGCTACTGTCACATTACAAAAGCACTTGCACGAGATGTTGCAAGCACAAAAGTGCCAATTTATTACCAAAAGAGAGGAACTGACTCTAAAAAGGACACTACTCTATCCCTAATGCCTTTCTCAATTGGGAAGTAATGCCAAGAACCTTCTCCTGATCAGGAAGACACTTTGAAACACTATCTTTCTCCAAGCATCTTTTGGCCCAAGCCATGATTTTAGGACACTCTTCCTCCATCCTGAACTTCCCATACGTCTCAAAAGCCAAAAACCACGAGTAGAACGGAATGAATGCCACGTCGACATACCCAAAACTCTCCCCTCCGAAGAAAGGTTTGTCTCCTAGCTCCATTTCGAGTGTCTTCAAGCACTCTAGATATTGAGCCTTTGTCGTTTCTTGTTCTTCTCCTTTTGTCGTACATATCTTCCTCCCTAGCTCATATATCTGTTTATTTTCATACGCCCACATCTTAGTGTTTATAATTGAATCTCAATCCTAGGACTCAAACTTTTTGAGTTCTTAATACTTCATCTCCCGAGTTTGAATCAACGTATGATTAAATCACCCAATCAAGCCTCAACAAGAAATAAGCCTCTACATGTAAAGCAACTTGTTAAGAAGTATATGAACAATTAAGTTGAAATTGTTGGTAGCTATCATCTTCGAACAAATATCTGTCAATAGATCATCACTACAAGAGCAACCGCTACGCGTAGAGCTTTATTAAGTGTGTTAATGATTAAATTAATTTTAACCAAGCAACTTAAGTTTTTGAAATATTTATACTAATACTTCACAGCAATAATCTTTGAAAAACTAACACTAAATAATTTCATGAGCAGATCAGGACTTTCCTGAGTCAAGCTATGAAGAATTCCATAAAAAAAAACCCAACACAGTCTTTAGAATTAGACTTCAATTCCATTTGTTCCAACAACAACAATAATAGTTAGTTCCCATATCATGATCTTGATTAGACTACAGCTATCTATCAAACAATAAAGTCAGAATCCATGGAAGAAAAGGACTAAAACAGTGATTAAAGAGATAAAAAGGTATACCTTCTTGTCGACATAGTCAGCCCAGAATCTGGCCTGAGATCTGAGAAAAGGATCAGCCGGAAACAATGGAGACTTCTCCGGCCAAACCTCGTCAATATATTGGACAGCAATCAGGGATTCACAAACAGGCTTCCCATTGTGAATGAGGACCGGAATCTTCTTGTGAACCGGGTTCATCTGAAGAAGAAGAGGGCTCTTGTTCTTCAGATCCTCCTCCTTATACTCATACTCGATCCCCTTCTCAGCCAAAGTAATCCTCAACCTCATCCCAAAAGGGCTGAGCCAGAAGTCCAAAAGAACCACTTCATCCGCCATTGTTAAGTAAAAGAAAAGCTCCTCGCAACCAAAAAAGGTGACAGAGTGACGACAGAACGATTCAGAGAGAGTATGTATAGACCAGAAGACCTCAAAACTTCGGTTTCAACTTTCAAGCATCTTTATTTACAAGAAAACTTGAAAAACGAAAATATAGAGATTAAACGAGGGGATTTAGACCAAGCCCACTGTTATTGAGTGGATGATTGCACTACAATATACGCCATTGCTTACCTCACATTTTTGTGGGCCTTTCATATTGAAATCTTCAACAACCGAGAAGCTAAGCGAGGACTTCTCGGGCCTTTGCGGAATTGGGTGAGGATGAAATAATAATAGTTTGGGAAAAAACAAAAGAACTATTTTAACTCAACTATTAAATTATTTTTACTGATAACTTGATTATTAAATTATAAAAATAAATAAAATAAACACTACTGTTATATTGTTGTTTTATCTTTTTCACCGAAGAACATTATATTTCAAAATAAAATTATTATACTTTGTTGTTTCGTTGCAAAACGTTACAATTTTTGCAGCAAAAAGATATGTTTTCGTAGCAGAACACCATATAAGAAATAAAAATTTTCCTTTTTTTAATTGTTTTTTTCTTTCTTCTTTACAAGGAAATGAGTTCCTTCTTTTCTCCTGTAAAAAAAAAAAAAAAGAATTCTCAAAATTTTAATTTTTACCCTCAAGAAAAAAAATGAAATTTAGAATGAATGAAAAATTCTTTCTTCTTTTAGGAGAAAAGAAGGAAAATTTCCTTCTTTTCTCCTATTTTCTTCTCCTAAAATAAAGAAAATTTGAAGGAAATGTTTTTTAATTTTTTTTTCTCCTAGAGAAAAAAATGAAATTTTTATTCTTTCTTTTGATTTCCTTTTTTCTCTAGGGAAAATAAGGAAAATCTGGAGAATTCCGTCTTTTTTCCCGAAAAAAGAAAAAAATATTTATAAGGAAATTTTTGTATTTCCTATATGGCGTTCCGCTACAAAAAGATGTCTTTCCGTGGTGGAAATTTTTTTTTTTGTGACAATAATTGTAACGTTTCCCCATGGAACAACAAACTATAATCATTTTATTTCAAAATATAATGTTCTGTGGTGGAACGAAATCAATACGTTTAATGAAAAACGAGACAGCGATGTTTGCGGCGACTTTTTCTAATAGTTTAGTGGTTAAATTATTAGCAAAAATACTTTAGTGATTGACTTATTATTGATCACAAAGTACGATAGTTGATTTGTCATTTTCCCAAATAGTTTTAACATAATATTCATTAATACATATAATATAATAACATGATAATTAATAAAATACCCTAAACTAATTTTTTTAATAGCTAAAACTCTGAATTATGAAAAATGAATAAGATAAACCTCATAATCACGTTTTCCGTTAAAATAAAAATATTTCATAAACATCCCTCGATATTGGAGGACGTCAAAGGCAAATCTTAGAACGTCCCTTGGCATTGAAGGACGTCCTTAGACGTGCCTTGGCGTCAGAGGACGTTGATCTATTTTATTAGCTTAATAAATCTATATTTTTCTCAAAGATTAATTTGAGGTCTGACTACCACCAGTTGAAAATCCGTGAGAAGGATATTCCTAAAATGGCCTTCTGAACTCGATATCGGCACTTCAAATTTTTGGTATTTCCGTTTAGACTGACTAATGAATCTACTGTCTTTAATGGATCTTTTGAATCGAGTCTTTCGATTTTATCTTAACCAGTTTGAGGTGGTGTTTATCGATGATATTCTTATATACTCAAAGTCTTGAGATGAACATATAGAACATCTGTTAATTGTTTTGCAGACATTGCATAAACACCAATTGTATGCTAAGCAGGAGAAATGCAGTTTTGGATGACTGAAGTTAAATTTTTAAGTCATGTTGTCTCTCAAAATGACATTTCTGTTGATCCAGCTAAAGTTGAGACAATATCGGAATGGAAGCCACTTAAGACATTACTGAGATGCGCAGTTTCTTGGGTTTGGTTGGATACTATCATAGATTCATAGAGAATTTTTCTTCTATTGCTTTGACATTGACTCAAAAGAACGTTAAGTTTATTTGGGACGGCAAATATCATACTACCTTTGAAGAGCTAAAACATGAATTAATTATTTCGTCAATTCTGGTAGTACTCGATGAAACTTTACCATATACAGTTTATACTAAGGTTTCTAAGAGTTTATTTGGATTGCTTTCTGATGTGCATGACAGAATCATATTTTTACAATTTGTCAATTATAACTTATTTTTATGTTATGTATAAAAGTAATTTCAATTGGAAAAATATGTAGTTTTTGAATTAAAAATGACAAGAATAATTCCTTGATTACTTGCAAAATGAAATGAACTATTTGAAGGATAGTGATTTCAGTTTTGTTCAATTCGATTTCAGGATCTCACCCAACAGAACTGGCAGTTATTGGTTCTTAAATTTTGAAACTAAAACCATAGATAAACTAAATCGAACCATAAGATTCGATATTCGTTCCTAAAATAAAAATTATTAAAATTTATAAATTCAGTGTACGTTTAGTGTGATTATTTGGTAGGTTTGAATTAGATTTAAGCTCAATCATTGGTTATTTTCATAACCAAAATGAACCAAGAAAATTACATTCAAACATGGTTAGATCATATAAAACCAAACCAGACTAAAATGAACCAAGAAATTGTTTCAAACATGATAAGATCGCTAACACGGCCCAAAGTACAAAACCAACCGAATCAAACAGTGTACGAACTAATACCTCGAAACATTATCAGCAACAAAGAAATCATAAAACATTCATTTCACTACTAAATAACCAAAGACAAGGATATTAACTTAAAACACATACTCCCAAGCTAGTATCACATTACAAAAGCACTTGCACGAGATGTAGCAAGCACAAAAGTGCCAATTTATTACCAAAAGAGAGGAACTGACTCTGAAAAGGACACTACTCTATCCCAAATGACTTTCTCAATTGAGAAACAAAGCCAAGAACCTTCTCCTGATCAGGAAGAGACTTTGAAACACTCTCCTTCTCCAAGCATCTTTTGGCCCAAGCGATGAGTTTAGGACACTCTTCCTCCGTCCTGAACTTCCCATACGTCTCATAGGCCAAAAACCACGAGTAGAACGGAATGAATGCCACGTCGACATACCCAAAACTCTCCCCTCCGAAGAAGGGTTTGTCTCCTAGCTCCGTTTCGAGTGTCTTCAAGCACTCTAGATATTGAGCCTTTGCCGTTTCTTGTTCTTCTCCTTTTGTCGTCCATAGCTTCCTCCCCAGCTCATATATCTGTTCATTTTCATACGCTCACATCTCAGTGTTTATTATCAATTCACCCGATGCCAAACTTTTTAATATCAAAATAAAAAAGCATATGATTGAATCTTAATCTAAGGACTCAAACTGTTTGAGGCCTTGGTACTTCATCTCCTGAGTTTGAATCTACGTATGATAGAATCACCCAATCAAAATTAAAGCAACTTCTTAAGAAGTATATAAACAATTAAGTTGAAATTGTTGGTAGCTATCATCTTTGAACAATATTAGTCAATAGATCATCACTACAAGAACAACCGATACGCGTAGAGCATTATTGAGTGGATTAATGATTAAATTAACTTAAACCAAACAACTTAAAATTTTGAAATATTTATAATTTATTATTTTCAAGCAAATAGCACTCACGATCTTACCCTAAATATATACTAATAATTCACAACAAGAATCTTTGAAAAACTAACACTAAATAATTTCATGAGTAGATCAGGACTTTCCTGAGTCAAGCTATGAAGAATTCCACCAAAAAAAAAACCCAACGCAGTCTTTAGAATTAGACTTCAATTCCATATGTTCCAACAACAACAATAATAGTTAGTTCCCATATCATGATCTTGATTAGACTACAGCTATCAATCAAACAATAAAGTCAGAATCCATGGAAGAATAGGACTAAAACAGTGATTAAAGAGATAAAAAGGTATACCTTCTTGTCCACATAGTCAGCCCAGAATCTGGCCTGAGATCTGAGAAAAGGATCCGCCGGAAACAATGGAGACTTCTCCGGCCAAACCTCGTCAATATATTGGACAGCAATCAGGGATTCACAAACAGGCTTCCCATTGTGAATGAGGACCGGAATCTTCTTGTGAACCGGGTTCATCTGAAGAAGAAGAGGGCTCTTGTTCCTCAGATCCTCCTCCTTATACTCATACTCGATCCCCTTCTCAGCCAAAGCAATCCTCAACCTCATCCCAAAAGGGCTGGGCAAGAAGTCCAAAATAACCACCTCATCCGCCATTGATTAGAAAAAGAAAAGCTCCTCGCAACCAAAAAAGGTGATAGGTTAACGGCAGAAAACCATTCAGAGAGAGTATTTATAGACCAGAAGACCTCGAAACGTCGGTTTGAACTTTCAAGCATCTTCATTAACAAGAAAATTAAATGAAAATATAGAGATTAAACGAGGGGATTTAGAACAAGCCCACTGTTAACGAGTCTATGATTGCGAGAATCACAGAGGATTGGTTTGTAATAACTAATAATCAGCAGATTTCTTTATTATTTTCATCGAGAACATTCTACATAATGATTCCATTTCAGTACAATACAATATACGCCATTGCTTACCTCACGCTTTCAAATTGAAATCTTCAACAAACGGGATAAGCTAAGCGAGGACTTTTGTTAAGCGAGGTCTTCCGTGGGGGTCTTTGCGTAAGAGGCGGGTAATGAAATAATAATAGTTTTATAATAATATTCATTAATATATATAATATAGGAATATTAACACTACAAATCCTATAGTTTGATATTAATAATCCTACAAATCTATAAAAGATTTACGAATAACTAAAACTCTAAACTATGAAAAACAAAATAACGTCGACCTTGCAATCACGTTTCCTTTCAAAATTCGTCGACATTAATGTCGGAGTCTCGTTAATGTCAAGGACCGTCAAATGAAGACGTCCAAGAAAGCAACTACGGACGTCCTGCAACAACGAGGAACGTTCATTTTGAATTAAGGGATGTCTGTTTTAAGCTGAAACGATGTTGCCTTTGTTTGTTTTAAGCAAGGAACATCTATTGTTAGCTGAGGGACATCCGTTTTAAACTGGGAACAGTGTCTTCTTTGTTAGTTTTAAGCGAGGGACGTCCGTCAGAGGTTGAGGAACGTCCGTTTTAAGCAAGGGACGTCCATCATAGGATGAGGGACATCTATCGCTTAAAATGGACGTCCCTCAACTTTTGACGGACATCACTCGCTTAAAACGAACGTCCATTAAGTTTTGACGGACATCCCTTGCTTAAAACTGACAAAGACGATGTCGTTCCTAGCTTAAAACGAACGTCAATCGCTTAAAACGGACAAAGATAACGTCGTTACTACTTAAAACATACATCCCTCAGTTCAAAACGAACATCCCTCGCTTAAGACGGATGTCCCTCTGGCAATTTGGATCGACCTTGTTTTGTCTCCAATGGGCAGACAACACAGAGGAGTGTGGAGATCTTCGACGAACGTCCTTCACCGTAGTAAACTTTGAAATTCTTAAATGTTCGATTTTCTTTTCAATCGCAATATAGAATTTAATAGTGAAATTCATTTTTCTTGGAAGACTAAGAGTTTAACATCGACTTTGGAGGTCAACGCCGACGCCGACAAATGAGATCGGTAGTGAGGGGAAAACTGTTTAAGTAAGAAAAAAAAAGTTTTAGGATGGACTTTGATGTTAGAGTGGCTGCGGTGTTTGTCTCTACAGTTTTAGACGGAAAACATGACGGGAAGGTTTGCATCGTTCATTTGCCATAGTTTGAGGTTTTAGTTGTTTGTGAAAATTCTTCAATGTTTGCCATGTTTCTTACCCCAAACTATGTTTTGTTGATTTCCCTATAATATAATAATAGGATAATAAAAAAAAACTCATGAATTATGGGGTCTGTGAGAAGTCAAACCTTAAACTAATTTCATTAACTAAGACTCTGAACTATGAGAGATGAATGGGGCAAACCGCATAATCACATTTTCCGTTAAAAAACATCTCCTAAACGTTCATCGGCATTAGAGGATGTCCAAGGCTGATCCTAGGACATCCCTCAGAGTTGAAGGATGTCCTTGGACGTGCCTCGGTATTGGAGGACGTCCAAGACTGATCCATGGATGCCCCTCAGCTTTGGAGGACTTCCAAGGCTAATTCGTGGACATCATATGACATTGGAGAATGCCCAAGGCTAATCCTTAGACATCCCTCGGCATTGGAGGACATCCAAGGCTGATCATTGGACGTCTCTTGGCATTAGAAGACATGTAAGACTAATAATTAGATGTCATGTGGTGTTGTAGGACGTTCGCTCTCTAGGAAGGATATTTGTTAATAAGAAGGACCTCCGTATATAACCATTTACAGGAGGACAAAAATACTTACATGACGGACGTCCATGTCTTCGCATTTACATAGATGTAAATATTCATACTAAAATAGCGGACTTCCATTAATCCGTGAATGTAAATAAGAAGGACATCTGCATCTTCACATTTACCTAGGGCAGACTTCTTGTAATGCCTGTGGAGTTGGGGTGACCCATAGGCAACAATGCCTCAACCTCTTCCAACTTCTGCTTTTTTTTAAAGCTAGACTCTCTCCTCTCGATACTTGCAGTCTGCAAAGAAGAGCGTGTTCTACAACTAGTAAGTCTAGAGATCGAGAAGGAGGATTTGTGAGAGGGCGAATTTTGGTGAATAACTTCGAGTTGTTGTCGAAGGCATGAAAGGTTGTAGTTCTCAAGTGACTCTGTAAAGTAATCTTTGGTTTCCAATTTGAATTCATTTTATTTTTGATATTGTCGTTGGGTTTGGAGATTGAATTTTCATTTTGATATTGAAGTTGAATTGGTTGTTTAAAGTTGTTGATTTCAGACTTATATCACATTATAATTGTAACTCAAGGTCAAATGGATTGTTTGGGGTCGTTTTGTTGCAGAAAATCATAAAAATTTTGGTGATTTTTGGGACCGGCGTCGAGGAAGACAACATTGGGCCGTGACTCATGAAAGATGGAGTCACAACTAGGACCTCGGCCTGGCTGGGTCATAGCACAACCAAGCATGGGTCGCGGCCCCAACTCCTTTGCCTTGGCCTCTCTTTCAAGCTGAGCCAACTCAACCATGTGAGGTCGCGGCTCAGTCCCAATTTTGGCTACAGTATGGTTTATTTAAATCGTGGCTCAGACCCTGTTTTAAGGTCATTTTGGATGTTTTATTAAATTATTTTTGGGTTGATTTAAGGCCGGTTTTGGAACCAAGTTTGGGCCTTGGACTCGATTGTTCTCAATTTGTTTTCTTAAGCTCGAGATTTGGAAATTAAGTGGGATCATTCGATCCTAATTTTGTAATATGATTATCTTTAGATTCAAGGACTTTGAAATTAAACTCGGCTCACAGCTGATTATTTGATGTTCCCAGTTTGGATTGAGCCTTGACTGCTGGTAGGTCACTCTGAGGTAGATGTTTTGTTTTATGTCAAACATGACATTGTATTCAAAATGATTATTTTGATATGTGTTATCATATAAAATGACGAGTTTGTTATAACTGTCTATTTTGTAGTATCATATGTACAATTTTTGCTAGACATGATTTATTTCGAGCGTGCACATCATTTTCCCAAAACATGTCTAGCAAAAATTGTATAGTATCCCTAGAGATCATGCACCTACAACACTGACAGCACAATCGGCTAAGTCACAGCCAACAGATCCACTGATAGCCTTATGAGAGACTTTTCATAACTTTCCCAGAGACGGTGAGTTCAAAACTTGGTGGTTCTTTGTATGAACTATTTCAGGGAATTGAGACGTCTAAATCTGCCAGTCTTCGAGGGAGGACCAAACCCTCTTGTTGTTGAAAACTGGATGAATGTTATGTTGAAAAATATGGATACTCTAGAATCTTAGTTAAATATCATGTTGGCATTGTTGTATTTTACTTTGAAAAGATGGCTGCAATTTGGTGGAAAACTCTAAAGTTTGATGGTCATTGAGATGACTTAAGAGCACTTTGAGGTTGCTTTTTGGGACAATTACTGCAATGCGGACCATAAGTAGAAAATGATCAGTGTGTATCACAACTTATCCTAGGAAGACCTTATTGTTTTAGAATATCCTAAAAAATTCATGGAGCTCTCTCAATATATTAAAGATATGGACTCAATTGAAAGAATGGTAAAGTTCTTAATGAACTTGAGACAGAAGGTCCGATCTTGATTATCTGTTGCAAAGTTTAGCAATTTTTCAGAAGTAGTGGATGTAGCTCAGCGTATTGAAGCTGATCTGGATGAATTATTTGGGAAATACAAGGGTAAGGCTAGGAAATAGCAGCTAGTTGGTGGCAAGATGATCAGGAAGAACCAGAGGAAGAATCAGAACCGTGGGGGTCATTCTCAAGGCAACTCTGGTGAACATTATGGTGGGGCTTCTCATGCTGGTGGGTATTCAAACCCTTATATTTGTCATACTTGTAGGCAGTTTGAGCATATGAGGAGGAATTGTCTAGTGAATTAGAGGTATTCTCAGGCTAGTTCTACACTTACTTAGTCAACTTCACCTAGACCTAGTTTTGTTGGCAACTAATGATTTTTTTAGCAAGGCTAGTGTACTAATTGTGGGCCCTAGACATTTACCTCCACGCAGTCTATTGGGTACTGGCCGACTTATCAACATCAGTATCAGTCAGCAGGTGTTGACTTCCAGAGGTTTGCTGGGTACGAATAGAGTTTTCCTTCTAACCCCACTCTTGTAGGGTCTTCTAGTCAATTTGCAAAATCTATTCCTAACTCATTTGGAGGTGGTCATAGAGGTGGCATAAAGGGAAAGGGAAAGGAAAAGATAAAGGTGATCAGTTAGGCATATGTAGTCGCTAAGTCAAAGACATTCGATCTGTCAGGCTAGTGTGTCGTTGATGGTATGATCTCTATCTTTTCTACTACTGCACATGTATTATTTGATACTGGTGTGACTTATTCTTTTATTTTTACATCGTTTGCCTATATTTTGGATTTTACGATAAAGAAGCTAGAAAGCCCCCTTATGTTGAGCACCTTTATTGATGCACCACGGGCTCCGCCTCATTTTTTTTATTTTTAATTTAGTTTAATTATTTTATTTTGTAATAGTTTAATTGTTGCTGGAATTGTTTATTTTGGGTTATTTTGTTGTCTGGTTTATTGTCTGTTTGTTGTTTATTTTTATTGTCCGTATGTGTTGTGTTTTATTTTAAGGTTATTGTTGTAATTTAGGTCATTAGGGATTAACCCTAATTAGGGTAGTATTTAAACTTTTTTAAGTGAATTTTGGAAGGAAGAATGAGTTTAATACAGAAAACTAAACGTTTGCTCAAAACTTGGAGTTTCTCCAATCTGCTTCATCCTTTTCGGTGACTCATATCCGAACAAGTTTGTATGTACAAAATTGAGATAATCAATTGTAAGTTTTAGGTGATTTCTCTTATTGCTACTCTTTTCTCTTCTTTGTGCCATCGAAGAAGAATATCCAACAAAGGTGTAGAAAATTTTCAAAGATCCAAGTTAGAGAGCTACTTTTTGCGAAACAACCAATTAAGTCGGAAGACATAGCAGTGGAGTTTTTTTTTAACCAGCTTGTTACTTTTCTACACAGTGTTATTCATCCCTTACTAGCAGAGGAAGACTGCCACAATTCACAAACAAGATTTGGTTTCAACGTTTTCACCTTTCATTCGTTGTCGTTCCATTGATTTGGGGGTAACTTCATCAAGAACCTATCTTTCACTTTCAGACAGACGCGAGGTCCAAACTTTGTCGTTCTCTGAGTGTAAAGGATCGAGTTGCACAGTCATCCCATTAAGGTTCTCCCTCGCCATTTTGTCATTTGCTGCAAGTTTCTCCTTCATTGGGGACGTCCATCCTTGTAAAGGGACGTCTTTCATTTTTTTAAAGTCAGTTGCTCCCTCTAACATAGACATCTGTTTCCTTCTCTGTGACAGCTATTTGTAACTTCGCCTTAAGGGATGTCCGTTCTTCAAATCGGGACGTCCGTCTTACTTTTTCTATTAATGGTTGTCTCCACTATATCAAGAAGGACATTAGTTCCTTCAAGAGGGTCCCCTCAGTTGACGTTTGCCTGCCTTTTGCTTAAAGGGACATCCGCTGCTCAAAAAGGGACGTCGGTCTTCCCTATCTCTCAAACGACCGTCCCACCTGCTCTTAACGCCGTCTATTTCTTTGCCATAAGGGACGTAGATTCTTCCAACAAGGACGTCCGTCGCTTTCCCAATTTTAACGTTCGTCTCTCCTTTCAAAAAAAGGATGTTCGTTTTACCAATTTTTGCCATTCGTCTTTTCTAAAGGCATCCGTTTTTCATCCCAAACACTCATTCCCTTCATTTCTACGCTCCTACTTCAAAGAGAGCTCCCATAGGTGCATCATTTGAGTATCAGAGCGTCTGCAAGTGCATCACCTATGGGTAAAAGTCACTAGATGAATTTTATCGCCAAATCTATTTCCCTTGTTGTTTGTGGGCATGAATTATTTGATGACCTAATTGTGATACATATGGATCAATTTACTGTAATATTAGGTATGGACTAGTTGAGTAGTTATAAAACTAAAATTAAATTTCATTGAAGGACTGTAACTCTTACGTTGGAAGATGGGTGAAATTTCGTATATTCATGTGGCGTTCATGTATTCCCTATCGATTCTATCTTACGAGCAAGTTTGGGTCATTGGAGGAAATTAGAGCCCTATGGGAGTATTTTTGCTATTAACAGTGACTGCGTTTCAGTCAAGTAGAATCCAAAGTTGTTGATAGTCTTCAATTTTCTAGATGTTTTTCTCGAGAATCTACTTGGATTGCCATCTGATCATGATATTGATTTCTGCATGGATTTGGTGCTTGACACTGCTTCAATTTATATAGTCTCATACTGTATGGCTCTTACTGAATTGGATTAATTGACAACTGAGCTATATGATTTATTACTGAAGGGATTCCTTTACAATAGTAATTTGTCATTGGGTGCACCTACTTTATTTGTGAGAAAGAAGATGGGGTAGCTTCGCTTGTGTATTGATTATTAGAAATTGAATCACGTGACAGTTAAGAACAAGTACTCATTACCAAGAATCATGATCTATTTGATCAGTTTAGTGAGTCTATGTTTTTCTCAAAGATTGATTTGAGATCTAGCTACCACCAGTTGAAAATCCGTTAAAAGAATATTCCCAAAATGGCATTTTGGACTTGATATGGGCACTTCAAATTTTCGGTGCTTCCGTCAGACTGACTAATGCACCTACTACCTTTATGAATCTTATGAATCGAGTCTTCTGGTCTTATATTGACTAGTTTAAGGTGGTGTTTATCGATGATATCCTTATGTACTCAAAGTCTTGAGATGAATATATAGAACATCTGTGAATTGTTTTGCAGTCATTGCACAAACACCAATTGCATGCTAAGCGAGAGATATACAGTTTCTGGAAGACTAAAGTTAAATTTTTAAGCCATGTTGTCTCAAAATGGAATTTCTTATGATCAGCTAAAGTTGAGGCAATGTTGGATTGGAAGCCACTTAAGAATGTTATTGAGGTGCTCAATTTCTTGGGCTTGACTGGATATTATCACAGGTTTGTGGAGAATTTTTCTTCCATTGCTTTGCCGTTGACTTAATTAACTAGAAAGGACATTAAGTTTATTTAGGACGACAAATGTTAGACAACTTTTGAAGAGCTAAAACATAGATTAACTATTGCACTAGTTCTAACAGTACCCAATGAAACTTTACCATATGAAGTTTATACTGATGTGTCAGAAGTTGATTTGGATTGCGTTCTGATGTAGCAAGCCAAAGTCATAGTTTATGCATCTAAACAGTTGAAGACGCATGAGCGGAATTACCCTACCCATGACTTAGAGATTTAGGTTATTATTTTTGCTCTAAAGATATGGTGAAGCTATTTATATGGTGCAAAATTTGAGATGTTTTCTGATCATAAAAGTTTGAAATATTGTTTACTCAGCGTGATTTGAACCTCCATCAGTATCGTTGGATTAAGTATATAGAATATCATCTTGGAAAGACTAATTGTGACTGATGCCTTGAGTTGCCATCCTCATAGTTCTCTTTTGTGCTTTATGCTGAAAAAGTGGAAGAAATGTTTGATTATTGAGAATTATGAGGTGCACTATCATAAAAATAATCAATCAGTTTATGTATTTAATTTGATAGTGAAGCATACACTTTTGCAACGTGTTAAGGATATGTAGAAGTCTGATGACAAACTAAAGGAAAGATTTGACAAAATTCAAGCTGGTGATTAGTTTGAAGGTTGGAAAATTAGTATATGGCTTCCTATATTTTAGGGATTGTGTAGTGATGCCCAATGATTTGGATTTAAGACAAGAAGTTTTATTAGAGAACCATAAATCCATATTTGTTATTCATTCTTGAAGCATTAAAATGTATCATGACGTGAAGCGTCAATTTTGGTGGGTCGAAATGAAGCAAGATATAGTTGATTATGTGTCTAAATGTTTGACTTGTCAACAAAGTTAAGATTGAACATTAGAGAACAGCTAGATTGTGGCAGCCTCTACCTATTCCAAAGTAGAAATGAGACATAATCACTATGGATTTTGTGACCGGTTTATTGGACCAATATACGCCTAATGAGAAAGGGGCAGGGGGAGGGGGGAATTAGGTTATTTAAACTTTTTAATACGATTATATATTTTCTAATTCCTAAGTGATATTATTAATTATGCATACCAAGCAATCATACGTATAAATATAAACAGTAAGGGAAGATAGATGCAAACACGTTTGTTAACGCAGTTCAGCAAATTCGCCTACGTCCACACTTCAAGGTTCCCCCTTAACGATCCTTAACCTATAACCTCCCCGGTTATAGTTAATTGAACTTAATGGACGTCAATCAAGCCTTTACATACTATTACGAGGTGTCACCATTTTCTCTCTTGCCTGCTACGGGGCATCACCCTTGATTGTCAGTTGTACAATGAGATAAGAAGTATTAAAAACAAAGCTCTAAGGTCAAAGCTCTCCAAATAAAATCTCTCAAGTTTGGAAATGGCAGAGCTAGGCTAAGCACTTAAATATGAAGAGAAATATCTATGATAGATTTGACAGTGTTTCACTATGGTTTCTCTTCCTTAATTCTTCAATTCGGAATGCCTCTTATTTATGAAAAAAGTCCAATGGTCAACCACCTAACTATTCTGATCAATCACTTCCTGACCATTGCATTGTAGCCGTTATGCTCTGGTCGACCAAAATTTGCTCTGGTCGTCCACACCGGTCGCCCGCTTATCCTCGCCGGTCGACCGCTCAAGTGCAACTCAGGATACTCTACTTGAATCTGTTCAATTTCCAGTCGATTGCACTTCACTTTAGGTTGTTTGCATCCAATGCTCCAAAATAGAGTTTGCTCTCTGTAAGATATCTAGTCGACCGCCTCTCTTCTTTGGTCGACCGCTTCCACTAGTTCTAAATTCCTGAGCAATCTATATTGATTCCAGTCAACCATCTTTCTGCACATGTTGACAGCTACTGCGCGTTTTGCACTCTTTAGAGCTTTTAAGTTTAAATGAACAACCTATATATTATATGGACTTAAGCACACATGTTAGCAAACATTAATACCCATATTAATGGTATTTCCAATGAAGATTAAAGAAATAATAAGTGATAAACAAATTATCCAAATTATAAACAACTTATTGACAATTCAATCATTTAATTATCATCAAAACAAATAAGCCTAAAGTCTATTAGGATAACAAAGTTTGCCAAGAACCGTGCAAAGCTTTGATATCATATGAGTGATAATTGATCGACTAACAAATTCTGCTCATTTATTCCTGTTAGAATAGATTTCTCTTTGACAAAGTTGTGCAAGTTGGAGAACATCGTTTGTCTCCATGGTGTTCCTTCTAGCATAGTGCCCTATAGAGATCAAAGATTCACTTCAAAATTTTAGAGAACCCTTAGGAGAGCTTTGGGTACCAAGCTTCATTTGAGTATAACTCATCACCCTCAAACGGATGGTCAGCCTAAGCACACAATTCAGATTTTGAAGGACATGTTGAGTTGTATTCTAGATTTTGGGGATAGTTAGGTGACTCACTTGCCCTTAGTGGAGTTTATCTATAATAACAACTATCATATCAGTATTGGAGTTTTGCTTTATGAAGCTCTTTATGGAAGATCATGCAGATTCTCATTGTGTTGCACTCGGGCCTAATTTGATCCAAAAAACAACTTAGAAAGTACAATCAGTTAAAGAACAATTGAGAATAGTTCACAGTCATCAAAAGGGTTATGCAGACCTTCTAAGAAGAAAAGTTAATTTGAGGCTGACAATTTTGTGTTCTTAAAAATTCCACCTTGTCGAGGTATTAGTCGATTTGGCATGAAAGGAAAATTGGCTCATAGATATATAGGCCCTTTCCTAATTACTGAATGAGTTGGTTCAACGGCTTATCAATTAGAATTACCACCACAGTTGATTATGTTCACAACATCTTCCACATTTCAATGTTAAAAAGATTTATCTCAGATTTATTACATGTGATCTCTTGGACTAATGTACCCAATCAAGAAGATGTATCTTATGAAGAAAAGCTTGAGAGGATACTGGGTCATGAGATCAAAGTCACACGACATCGTGAAATACCTTTGGTTTGTGTTCAGTGGAAAATCATAACGAGAGAAAAGCTACATGGGAAATCAAATCAAAGATGGCGTCAAGGTACCCTCACTTATTCAGTGGAACCTTTGAGATTGTTCTAAATTTTATGAACAAAATTTTCTAAGTGGGGGAGAATGTAATGCCTATAGGGTTGGGGATACCCACAAGCAATTAAACCCATCGAAATTTTGGTGTCTTCTCCTTCACTTTAGATGATTGTCTCCCCTTCCTATCAATGCATGACCCACTTAGAGTTTCTTTCTTTTTAAAAAAAAAAGTCAGACACTCTCTACTCGACACTTCTAGTCTATAAAGGAGAGTGTGTTTTGCAACCAGTAAGTCAAGAGGCTGAGAAAGAGGATTTGTGAAGAGTGAATTTTGGTGAACAACTTTGAGTTATTATTAGAGGTCTGAAAGGGTGTAGCTCTCAAACATATATGTAAGGTAATCTTTAGTTTCCAATTTGACTTCATTGTAATTTTATCGTTGGGTTCAGAGATTGAATTTTTGTTTTGATATTGAAGTTGAATTGGTTGTTTAAAGTTGTTGATTTCAGACTTATATCATATTATAATTGTAACTCAAGATCGAATGAATTGTTTTGGATCATTTCTTTGTCAAAAATCATGGATATTTTGGTGATTTTTTGTGACCGGCGTTGGGGAAGAAGATGCTTGGTCTTGGCTTGAGAAAGGTTGAGCCGTGACGCAGGCCTCTCGACCTGGCTAGGCCGCTACTTAACCAAGTATGGGTCACAACCCTGACCCCTTTATTAGACCGATACTGGCCTAATTGGGATTTAGAGGGGTGTGAATTAGGTATTCTAAACTTTTTTGTGCAATATTGATTATTCTATTCATAAGTGATTTAACACAAATATAAAAGCAAACAAACACAAATATAAGTGATAAGAGATAGAGAGATTGACATCGGCTTGTTAACGTAGTTCGGCAAACTCGTCTACGTCCGCACTCCAAGGTTCCTCCTTGGAGATTCCTTAATCACCTAACCTCCCTAGTTTGTGATGATTGAGCTTCACGAGTACCAATCAAACCTTTACACAACTATTCACAAGCCATCACCCTTTCCTTGACTATTCATGGGATGTTGCCCTTTTCTCTTGACGGTTATAGGGCATCACCCTAGATACAGCGGATTGAGTACAATAAGTGGAAATGTAAAATAAAATTTTAGGACCTAACTCTCTCAAATGAAAACTCTCAAGTTTAAGAGTAGGAGAGTTAAGCTAGACGCTCAATTGTTGATGAGAATTCGTGTAGAAAGATTGTCAGCGTTTTAGTATAATTCTCTCTTGGTTAAAATGCAATTCAGAGTTCCTCTATTTATAAATTCTATTTGACCGGTCGACCACCCTCTTGTATTGTCGACCGTTGGAATGTTACCATTGTGAACTATGTATGTCAGGTCTCCCGCTCTTTGTCACTAGTCGACTATTTCTATGCCTTGTGGGAAATGCCTCAATTCTATCCAATTTCTGGTCGATTGCTTCTTTGTCTTGGTCAATCTCTCTTCTACATTTCAGCATATGTCGAGCAATCTGTCATTTCTCTGATCGACCATGCTTCTTCTTAGTCGACTGCCTTTTTGATGTTTTGCCTCTGATGCAAATTGGTCGACCAACCAATCAACTGCTACTCCGTGCTTTGCACATTTTGATGCTTTTAAGTCCCAAAATTTAACTATTTGGTACATGGACTTAAACACACACATTAGTAAGCATAAATACCCTTATTAAGATGTATTTCCAATAAAGATCCATAATGATAAATATATTAATTTTATTTAATTCATTAACAACTTATCAACAACTAAATTACTCATCATCAAAACAAATAAGATTTAAAGTCTCTTAGGCTAACAACCTTCCTCTTTTTTATAATGACAAATATATATTAAGTTGTTTATGATATTCCCTAAGCATAAGCATGATGTATTAAATATTATAATCTCTCTCCCTTAATTTATGCAATTTATCTTTCCTTTTGTTCAGGCAATTCAGACTATTCTAAATATCATAACTTAATATCATTTTTCTCTCCCCCTTTGAAATCATAAAAAATAAATCAATGAGGGAAAACAACAATCAAAATCAAATACATAAAATAACTCAATTTAGCTCAAATCAATTAAGAGTATTACTCCCCCTTTGGCATTATCCAAAAAATACATAGTTTGGGGTATTGTAGGAAATCAAAATAAATCATTCAAG
Source organism: Begonia loranthoides (assembly GCA_022433065.1). Classification (NCBI taxonomy): domain Eukaryota; kingdom Viridiplantae; phylum Streptophyta; class Magnoliopsida; order Cucurbitales; family Begoniaceae; genus Begonia; species Begonia loranthoides. The sequence continues at coordinate 21,771,674 of CM039477.1, read as the reverse complement.
TATCTCCCCCTTTAACATATTCAAAACATAATTAATTGGGGTTCAAATGAGAGAATTCAAAATAATCCAATAAAAAAATTTCTCCCCTATCTCAAGTTAAAAAAAACATAAAATTTTCCTCTACCCCTTTGAATATCAATTGTAGTGATGAAAAATGTCCAAGTTTTTATACAAAAAAAAAAAAACATTCAACTTAAAAATATTTCTCGCCCTATGTCAATATACTAATTCAATAAATGAGGATAAGTCAAAGTACCAAAAACCAACAAACCAAACTAATTATCATATTTTATAAAGCCAATTGTTGGATTGATACAATTGTAAACATTCAAAATTTCATAAATATATACCAATTGTAAGATTTATATTATTTGAAGGATTTATACAAATTGAAGTATTAAACATAATTTAAATGCTATGATACCAAACAAATATGCATACTATAAAATCAATGTAAATCAAAAGTATAAAAGATATATATATAAAAAAAACTAATATGTATACTCTAAGAAGTCTCCCATCATTCAATATCAAAAACCTTTATTTGAATTATAGTTCCCCAACCTAAAACAAGACTTAATTGTCTTTTTTAAGAACTCAAATCTTTTTGAGTCCTTGTGTTTTAGGCGTGGTTCCTTTAGGAACTCCAACAAATTTAGAACTAATCATTTTGTCATTTGATTTCAATGGACAATAAAATCATTTATATTCTACATAATTACAAGTAATACAAATAGTATGATAAATAAAGAAATTTTCATAATTTTTCTTCTTTGTGAAGGGGTAATAGCCCATTCCGACTTTATCAAAGGTAACCTTTTGTTTACCTAATAACATGTTAAAATTTTTGCTATCATTTATGAATTTCAAAACAATGGAATTCAAATTATCATTTGTCACTTTCAATTCACAAACATCATTCTCAAGAAATTTAATAGTAGCATTCAAATTATCATTCATCATTTTTAAATCACAATTTTTTTTTCAAAAGATTGAACAATCTCAATATGTTTTTTTATCAAATTATCATTTTCCTTTCTCAAATATTTATATTTCTATTTAAGCATGTTAAATTTCTCTCAAGCAACTCATTAAAAGCATCAAGCAATTCATCTTCTAAATCACTAGAAGAATTAGTTACCTCATTTTCTTTGACCATGAAGCATACGTTGGTCATTTTCTCATCTTTGGAGGATGTGCTTTCTTCACTATCATCTATTTGATTGGTACCTTCATGTGTAACCTCAAGTAATTTTCAAATATCATTTGCATTAACACATGCTTGTGCTCTATCAAATTCATTTCTACTTAAAGCACAATATGTATAATCATTTCCATCAAAATAAGGAGGTCTAAAGATGGATTTTCCTTCAACATGCAAATTGAAAATCCATATTAATAAAATAAACTATAACAAATCTATGCAAATATACACACTATCACATAAAAAGTTTATTAACACTGCTCTGATACCAATTGTTGGATCGATATCAGCCTAATGACAGAGAGAGAGGGAGGGGTGAGAATTAGGCATTCTAAACTTTTTTCGTGTGATATTTATTATTCTATCCCTAAGTGATTTAACATAAATATAAAAGCAAATAATCTCAAATAAAAGAGATAAGAGATAGAGAGATTGACATCAGATTGTTAATGCGATTCGGTAAACTCGCCTACGGCCGTGTTCCAAGGTTCCTCCTTGGAGATTCCTTAATCATCTAACCTCCTCGGTTAGTGATGATTGAGCTTCACTGGTCCCAATCAAACCTTTACATGACTATTCACAGGTCATCACCATTTCCTTGACTATTCATGGGGTGTTATCCTTTTCTCTTGACTGTTACGAGGCATCACCATAGATGCAAAGAATTAAGTATAATAAGTGGAAATGTAAAATAAAACTTTGGGACCTAACTCTCTCAAATGAAAACTGTCAAGTTTAGAAGTATGAGAGGAAGGCTAGACACTCAATTGTTGATGAGAATTTGTGTAGAAAAATCGGAAGCATTTTGGTACGATTCTCTCTTGGTTAGAATGCAATTGAGAGTCCCTCTATTTATAAATTTTGTTTGACCGATAAATCACCCTCTTGTCTAATCGACCGCTTCCATTCATTGTAGGAAATGCCTTAACTCTATCCAATTTTTGGTCTACTGCTTCTTTGTCCCGGTCAACTGCTCTTCTGCATTTCAGCATATGTTGAGCAATCTATCATTTCTCTGGTCGACCAAGCTTCTTCTTTGGTCGACCGCCTCTTTGTTGTTTTTCCTCTAATGCAAACTGATCGACTACCTAGTCGACCTCTACTTCGTGTTTTGCACATTTTAATGCTTTTAAGTCCCAAAACTTAACCATTAGGTATATGGACTTAAACACATACGTTAGGAAGCATAAATACCCTTATTAAGGGGTATTTCCAATAAAAATCAAATATAAACATAATGATAAATATATTAATTTCATTCAATTCATAAACAATTTATCAACAACTAAATTACTCATCATCAAAACAAATAAGCCTTAAAGTCTCTTAAGTTAACACCCTCTTCCTTGGCCTCTCTTTTAGGCTGAGCAAGTTTAGCCATGTGAGGCCGTGTCCCAGGCCTAGTTTTGGCCAGGTCTTGTTTATTGAAATCGTGGCTCAATCTCAATTTTGGCTGCATTCTTGTTTATTTAAACCACACCTCAAACATTGTTTTAGTGTCATTTTGGACATTTAACCCAATTATTTTAAGTTTGATTCAAGGCTGGTTTCGAAACCAATTTGGGTCTTGGACTCGATTGTCCTCGAGTCATTTTCTTAAGCATGAGAATTGGAAATTAAGTGGGATGGTTTGATCCTAAATTACTAATATGATTATCTTTAGAATCAAAGACTTTGAAATTGGATTTGATTGATTATTTGACATTCTTAATTTGGATCGAGCCTTGATTGTTGGTAGGCCACTATGAGGTAGAAGTTTTATTTTATGTTCAGTATGACATTATTTTCAAAACAATTATTTTGAGACATGTTCTCATAATGATGAATCTGTTATGACTGTCCATTTTCACAGTATTATATTTATGATTTTCAATACACATATTTTATTTCGAGCGTGCTCATCATTTCTTAATCATTTTGGTTGAGTGAACCAAATTTGATTGGCTTGGGAAAGGGTAATGTTTTCTGTATGAACATTTGATCGTTGGAGGATTTGTTTGTTGTGTTAAATAGAGTAATGAATCAACTGACTTTGTCGTGTCTTTGGGGGGGAAAACTCTAAACATGATTAAGATATTATTTCGTTGCTTTAGCGATCACCGAGTATTATTTTTGTTCTATCTGTCAATGACATTGTGTTCCCAAAGCCCATGAGTGACTTTATTTTCACTGAGATTCTGTGGAGCCTATTTTACATATATACCACACCATAGTGTTTGTCACCTTTGCCTCCCCAGTCGATTTTACTTAGTTTTTAATCAAACATTTTATTCATAACATGCTCCCCATTTTTAATAAAATTCTAATGGTTGGATATAAATTTGAGCTATATTGAGTTTAGTCGACTCACATTAATAACATTCCCTTCATGTGTTAATTTGAAAGATCACTGGTTATTGTTGTAGGATTGAAGTCTGCACTTATCTTTATATTTCAACATTTTTATTTTGAGAGTTCTTTAAGGTTGCATTCATTTATTAAAACTCTATAATAATACTTGTATTAATTTTCTTTAAATTTTACACTTTATTTCTGACATATATTATAGCTTTTATCTCGATGTCACTATTGAACATTTAGTTTATCCTATTTAGTTGGGTCTTGACATATTGTATTTTGCCTAAGACTTCTGCTGCCTAAATAAGAACTTTAAAAGTCAAAGAGTTGAGTGACACTGATTGGTTTCGGGCCCGATCACTCTCTGTTCTGTCTCGACTCCCCTCAAGGATGTGATGCTTCTATACTAAAATAGCATACATTTGCTTCATAGGAAAAACATCTGTTAATTTGTGAACGTCTACAATTTTTAATATGAAAGTTTGCGTTTGGAGACATTTTTTAACGGGAAATGTGATTACGAGGTTTATTTCATTCATTTCTCATTGTTCATGATTTTAGTTGTTAGCAAAATTAATTTAAATTTATCTTGTTAATGACCCCATAATTCACGAATTTTTTTTTTGTTAACTATTTGTAATAATAAAACCTAAAACAATCCTTCATGGGTTTATTTATATATTATGTTACGTAATCAATTTTTATAGTAAGATTAAATCCGCCAACTTGGCCCACAAATTTGTTAAGGCTCTCAACGAAAATCAGGTAATGGTCAAGCAAATTTGGTTAAATAGATTTTCAAACAATAATGAAATTGCACAAATTTGGAAAATAACATTGCCAAAACATTTATTTTCAAATTGATATGCAAGATTGCGTAAGGTACTCTCTCGTGTATTAAAGACTAAATTATAAGTAATACTTCAAACATACTTTAATTTTATATTTGGGAAATTAACAAATCAACCACAGTACTATGTCAATCACTGAACAATTTTTGCTAACAACTTAAACACTAAACTATGAAAAATGAACAAAGAAAACATCGTCATTATGCTGAACTCGCGAAGAAAATATCTTCAACATAAAATTGAATCCGCGAAGAAACACCTTCAAATACATCTTTGCAATTCTAATTATACTTCAGTTTTATGTTAAAATCGAAATAATTGAAATAATCTTACCAAGATGACGATTCCGAGAAGGTCTGGCATGCTCTTCTCGTCGTCGAAAACAATTCTTATGTTTTTAGTTTTCCGAATATCTTCTTACGGCTCACCCTTCTTTCTATTTCACTATCCAGTTCTCATCACCATCTTCTCTTTTCTCTTCCTGGTCCGTTGTCATCATCCAGTTCTCATCACCAATGTTTTACTTTTCGCAGTAGAAAGTAATATTTTCTCCATGAAAATTAATATTTCCTCTATGGAAAGTCATCTTTTCGCCATGGAAAGTCATCTTTCTGTAGCAAAACGTTGTTTTTCGCAACAAAATGTTGTCTTTCCACAAAAAGGAAAGTAATCCTTCCGCCCACAGAAAATAAATTTTGAACTCTGTTTAGTGAAAATATAACGTTCTACAGAAGAATAACAACGTTTTTAACATAGCTCCGTTTAATTTCCATATTTCAGTGTTGAAGTTGTTAGTTAAAATTATTTAGTGATCAACTTATCATTAACTTTATAGTGCATTAGTTGATTTGTTAATTTTTTCTTTATATTTTAATCACACACGTGAAATCCATTCGTTTTATTAATACAAATATTGTCTTTTTTAATTAACACTAGTGACCGATTATTTTGAACTATTTTTTAAATAAATAAAACAAACTGCATTTGCAAGTGTAAGATTAAAATACAAATTTAGAGAACATACATAACATTACTTTAAAAAACTTGGTTATTAAAAAATAAGACACGAATTTTTTAAAAATCGTGAACAAATTAAGGAAAATACCTAATATAAAGAGACAAGTGATATACAAATCTTGTCAAGTGCTATAGATCTATGGAAGGTCACATGTCCTCATCAATTTCCAATCTTTAGGAACTAAACAAAGAATCAAGATAAAGCCAAAAGAAATACTACTACTCTTTTCCAGGTTGTTGCCAAAAAACAGGACCAAATGACGTGCTGGGAAGAAAATGCACGGAAGGGATATCAACACTTTGAGATGTTTTTTGAGACGTACACGTACATATGCAAGCAGTTCCATTCGATGTGAAATGTGTGACAACACCACAAATACGTGAAAGATCCACCATGGTGAGAACATATTCAATGCATCATTTTACGAATACTTAAATCGAACTAATGTCGTACTCAACCTCAGTAGCCAAGATTGGCGTCTAGCGATTGGCCTCATCAATGGAGCAAGCCTGTCCAAGTTTAGCCTGACGGGCCATGGCAGAACCTTTGGAGCTGCAACCCGTTGAGCCGCGACCTTAACAAATTCAAAAAGATTACATGGGTCCACGAGTGGTTCAAAAGCCTGCCTGATTCATCATTTTTGGTCCGGGCACCATCCAGGCCAAGGCCCGTCAGACCAGGGCTAGGCCAAACCTGAGCCCGTTTTCTGTGATGAGGCTGAAGTAGTACCACTTAAAGTTAATCCCACTGGAACAAATGGGCCAAACTAAACGGCAAGTGCGAATAAATTAAAATTCTAATATTCCAATTCGACGATGAACATTGAACATGAATATCTAAACATTTATAATAACTTGATCAACAACAAAATAAAAATTTTAAATTCATTCATTTAAGGACAGTGACCTACAAATACCGCCAAAAAGGATATAATACCTGACTCGTTCTCCGCCCCAAAAGTTGAAAACTGACTGCACAGCCTCAAGGAGAAGGAAAACCTTGTATGCTTGCAAAGCTATATTTTCATCGCAATCTTACCAATGTGGCGCTTACTGACAGAACAGCATTTATAACCAACGATGGTGATCACGATGACAGTATGCTACATATGATCTTCAGAGGAAGAAAGTGCCATCTCCATCATTATTTATACAGATAAGCCCATCCAGAACCACATATGTCAGTAGACTGCAGATTTTAGGCGGAGAAAATGAACTAAATAAATTGAGATGGTATGATATGCAACAACAAAAATAAGTAGAGAATAAAATTACGAGTAATGTTACGTTTACGCACCTAATTTTACACTTTAATCTCATATTATGACGTAACACTTATGATATAATATAAATATTTGAAATAGTAGATCGCATGAATCAATGAATAAATAGCTTATCAGGGCGTTAGATTATAGTGAAAAATTAGAGTACAAACGTAAAATTACCTTAAAATTAAATTTCCTTAGCATGTTCAGGTGCACAGAATGAACTGCCAATTAGTCACTTTTCCTGACTAAATAACCGAAGGCGTTGAATAAGGATCTCCTTCAATGACTCAGGCACCCGTGAAATAAAATGTGGTTTGACATCTGCAATCAGTAATTTCCTGCGTTGCAATTTGCTCATAAATTAAAAAAAGGTAGATAAATGAAATGAAATGAGGAACTCCGCCAAACGAAGAAAACATCGTAACGATGGGTAACAGTTACAATTTACACTTGTTCGAAATTTTCCATACAGATGTATTTCTCCTAACAGAAAAGTTATTAGGCCATCAATTATATACTTCATTAACGAATGATCAAAATGTAACAATACTACAATCATCCAAGATTTAAGAATGAAAACAAGAGATGTAATTCTGTCAGTGTTAGCCGTGCAGCCAACGAGAAGTATAAAGCCGACTCCTTGAACAGCTTCTATTGCCTTTTATAGAGCCTACGTAGACCATTAATTTTCTGTACTACAAAAGGGTCAGTGGAAAGATAAATTTTCTCCAGAAAGATGATGGGATAACCTTCCTCGCCCCTCCTTTCTAACCACGCATTCTTTATCTTTTCTTCTCATTATTGCTTTGTGATTGTATCATTTGGTAATTGTGGCTCTTACGTCAGGTTATCTATTGTAGATATCTATTGTTGTAGACCATACACCCACAACACATACAATAATCCATTGCTGGTCTGTCGTCATCAGTGTTGGTATCGTTGTCTAATGAAATAGAAAAAGTTACATCATGTCTCCTGCAGTACACGTCCTCATTTTTTGAAAATATGTCACGGGAGTTATTTCAAGTCATCACTTGTATGCCACCGTCCAACTTATGGAATGGGGATTTTAGACTTTTAGTTCATAAAGCAAATTCAATGTGGTTAAATGTCTCATTTCGAATATTGGCTATGATTATGATAGATCTCAACAAACCCCTCATATAAAAGATCAATGCCGCAATTAGTACACTTAACAATGGGTTTCAACTACATATACTCTTAAAGGGGAAGAAAATAAATCTCCATTATTGTTGATTTTTGGAGTTAATTGCATAAGCCTCATACTGTGAAGCAGAAAAGCTATTCAAAATTTCTCATTTGTAATTCAACCAATCTCTTGCTGATAAATACATATTAACAGTAAATAGAAACTTACTTTGACTCAGAAGTACTCGTTGAAGTGATTTCCATTTGTTGTGCACGTAATTTCTTCCTTGAATGCATCATATTGTAGACTTCCTCTGACCATCCATTTGATCGTAGAAATGAAATGGCGTTGTTCTTGAGACTGAAATATTTTAAAAAGAGTTCAATCCATGACATCATAAACTATCTAATGTTCATCAATCTGGTAGAGAAGCTCTTTGAAATAACTGAAAAAAAAAACATAAACCTTAAACTTAAAAACAAAGAGTTTGATTACTAAACTGACTTAAATATATCAATACCAATCATGGTACCTTGTGTTGAAACAACATGATAGAGACTGAACTAGAAACTGCTACAACAAAGAAAAAAATGACTTCCTTTTGTACATAACATCATTCACAAAAATTAACTAACAATTATCTGCTAGACACATATTGTCCAGCATGGTCAACCACATAATTCTCTACCAAATCAATTAAAGTTGTACTAAAAAAATTATGAAATGAAATCACAATTATGATACAATCAGCACCCAGAAATCAGTAAGGGAAAATATACCAAAAGACCAAATAAATATCAATAAGTAGCTACAAAGCAGAGGTTGAAAATAAACACCATATTTGAAAATTTTAGTTCAGGAATAACATACTCTTCCTTCAATTCTCCAACCTTTGCCAGCGATTGAGCATCTTGTCGAAACAAAATACAAGAGCTCTCCAACAATTTTCTTTTGGATCCCTTGACCTCCAACTGCACTACATGGTTAAGCTTTTTTGGAGTCAACTTGTTACTCCAATCATTACTGACATCATATTCTGACTTCTTTGAAGCCTTACAATTTCCATTTATTAAGACAGATGTTTTACCACCCTCTCTGTCAACCCCATCAACCTTTTTTTCGCTAGTAACACCATTTCCATTTGTTAGGAACAACTTATCCTTTGAATTTGGCACTTTATGACACCTGTGGTTCTCATTCACATTCACAATGGTGCCCTGATTTGTAGAAACAGCAACCTTTCCATTAACAGTGGCTGTAGATATTCTGGGACTAGACTTTCCAACTATATTAAATTTCATCTGAGGGCAAGAAGGCAGTTTGTCAACCTTGGAAGAAATATTAAGGTCCTTCCGTGAATATTGTACACCATTGGATTTTTCATTTACCAGAGGTGCAGTTTTTGGGTTTTTCACAGCTTCACACCCATTACCAGCATGAGACTTTACACCATTGGACGCAAGGGAAGTACTTGCAAATTGAGGTCTTTGGTTCGTTCTAGAAAAAAAAAGAATATAAGCCTTTTCTGACAAAACCTCCTGCAGGCTTGAAACTGAAACACACGAGTCATTGCAGCAAAACCATCTACCAATGGCATCCTACAAGCAATAACATCTAACTACATCAGCATAACATAAATAAAACTTTTCAAAGTTAATGAACTAAATGAATTTGTGACCTTGATATATGCATAGTAATGTCCAGACTCTGACGAGAATCCTGAATGCACAATAGCACCGAAGAGCTTGTATTCTGGTCGTGGATCCTGCATTGTAAGTGGATTAAGAAGTACATATACAAGGTGTTGGTAACAATCAGGCTAAAACAGCAATCATAAACAACTGATTTATCCATCCATGTGCATGCAAGTAGTAAAGTTTAGGTAACATTGTGATAAACCTCCAATAGAAGATTAGCAGTTACATAAAGCACACAAAAGTATTTAAGGGAGTGAGAAATAACAGGCACTTAGGAAGTTAATGAAGGTTTACATAAAGGGAGATTAAGAACTAAGAGAATTATCCTGTAATTACGGAGATAGTAGTGAGGAAGAGACTCTATACTCTCAAACTCTTGAACGAACGTAGCTTGTAACAATTCATTGATTTTTAACACAAAAGTGGTATTCTTTTCGAATAGTCTTTAATCTTCAAGATAGGAATCACCTGTTTCCTATCAATTGGTATCCAGATGACTCAAAAATCGATTATGACACAATCAAACAAGCAAAAAGATTTGGCTATAGAGCTACTAGTGCTCAAGGGCCATGATTATGAAAGATGGGCTTTCAGAGTGAAGTCCTATTTCAGTAAAAAGTTCACCAAATTGGATAAAATGGAGGTGGCAATTGTCACTTTCAAAGGCAGCATCCTAGCTTGGTACCAATGGGAATACAACACACAGCAGTGTCATTCATGGAGAGATTTCAAGCACCAGTTTCCAGTTTGGTTAAAAAATGTGGAGTGGTTGAGATACAACAAGCTGTCGTTGCTTGGAGAGAAGGAGCTTGGCGTGGAGATGATACTAAGGCAAGGAGGATCAATGACAGGGTAGGAAGCTAGCATGGAGAGACTTGGGCAAAGAGGATTGGCAGCCGAAGAAACCCTCATGGAAGAAGAAATCTTAATGGAACAAGGAACCCAATAAGGCATGTTGGACTGATGAAAGTAATGACCGATCCAGATAAAGAAAAATATAGATTGGGCACATCAACCTTATCCCAGAAATAAGACCCTTCAGAATCTAAGGTCAGTCAAAGGTAAAGTAAAAAAAATTGGGCTGATCAACCCTAGCTCACAATCACATAATGCTCTTGATGAAATTTCTGAAATTACTCATAATGATTCAGCTGGAAATGGAATTTTCTAATTCCAAATTCACTTTATATACTTGAGAGGATCGAGAGAAAAAACTCATTGTTAATTTTTTGCACCTCAAGGAAAAAGTGTCCTCGGGTTGATAGATGTGATAAGCCCTCCAATGAAATATTAAATATAACATAAGGCACATAAAAGTAGATGAGTAGAAGAGTTAGGAATAAAAAGAAGTCAGGAAGTTGGTGAAGATTTATATAGAGAGGGATTAAGAACTAAGGAGATTATTCCATGATTGAGGAAATATTAGTGAGAGAGAGACTTTATATTTTTTACTTCTAGAGGTTAACTCATAACAATTCTTTGATTTTCAATACAAAAGAGGTATTCTTTTCAAATAGTCATTACATTTCAAGATAGAAATCACTTGATTCCTATCACTTTGATGATAACAGCATCACATATTGTATGACTGTATCATATGTAATATGAGTCTAAATGAAAATATTAAAATTCTCAACAATAATTGATCACAATACAATCTATCAAAATCCAACATTACTAAAATTCTCAGTTTCAACGTCAAAGAAACTTCCCCACATCAATTACTTTGGCTTCACATTTTCACCTCAAACTCCGCAACACCAAATATTCTAAAAGGAAGCAGATGGTTTCAGACTAAATTTGTAAAGATTATTAGAAAAAGAATACCTATTTATTGAAGAATTAACAAAATGGTTACAAATGACCTCTAGAATTTGAGTCTAGTGTCTCTATCTTCCTATTTACTACTCTGTTATAATTTAATCCTCATAGATCTTAGTGCCCCTCCATATCAACCCCTCTTTATTTCTAACTGCTCTATTCAACTATATTCAAAGTAATTAGCCTTCTATCAGAAGCTCATCATGTGTCTATCAAAGATGCAGAGCAATATTGACTTACTAGTTAGGGAAGTAGTAGTATTTGTGCTATATTAAATCCTTGTACATCAGTTTTCTGCTCCATAACTGTTGCTACTCTAATTATTGAAACCGTATTGGTTACATCAGGCTGCATTCTTGAGGGATACTTTCAAGGCTTTCTTGAATATCAATGAAATAATGATAATTATTCACCAAATAGGCATTCGATTTTGATCTTCATATAGAATGTTACCACCAATCAATCAATGAAAGAAAACCAATCCATATGGTTATAATCCCTTATCCTGGAAAATCTGTGAACCCATAATTATCTATCATAGCAACTATAATTCCTGAAGTGTCAAGAATTCCTAATTCTAATAACAGATTCCGTAACTGGTATGAATATGGTCTTTGCCATTCAAAAAGTTGGTGTAAATATGTCTATGTCATTCACCAAATTAGTATTCAGTGCTGCATTGCAAATCTAAAATTTTTCAAATTCAATGAAAACATTAATCAATTATCAAATTAAAATATGACGAAGTTAATCCAATCAAGCAAATAATGGTTAATTTACGTTAATTGAAAACTAAACACACCTGAATTGTTTTGCACATGAAACTCGAAAGCAGCAAAGCCTCTTCAAAGGCAATGGTTTTATCAATCTTCCCGCCAAATATGCCCTCGAATCTCTGCCAACCCAATCCAAGAATAACACCTTTATTTCACATCAACAAAAATGCTGCTTAAGCATTTATAAATCAAGCTACAGGATGATGAAAACCAAAAGGAATGAGAAAATACTGTACCTTTAGTTGAATTACAAGTACATTTGGAGCTTGAAATATTGACATTTGCTTTCTGGCTGCCACCAACTTATCACAACTAATGGAACATACATAAAAAAATCAATTAGAACGCAGAAGTAGAAACTATAAATCATCAGACGCGATTTATAAATGGTAACACAAACTCAAATAAATGGAATACAAAGACTCTAAGAAGCAGCTTACTTGTCACACTTATACTTGTTGGTGCCATCCAAAACCTCAGGCTGAAAGAACTTATGCAAGGACTCTTTAAGTGAATTGCTATGCAAAATATCAAGACTTATATCCATCATCTCGTCAATCTTATTGGAATCGTTGCCACATGATAAACACTTCACCTGGCTCTGCAAGGAACCTCCAAATATATCCTTCACAACAGAGGCGCCGCCAATTCCACAAGCGCTGTCATTCCGTCTAAGCTTCTTCAAGCGAAGACAAGTGTTATGGCAAGCATCTATGACATAGTGAAGAAACTCATGAGCGTCCTCCTGACGTCCCAATCGAAAATGCTCGGAAAAGATCTTCAGACAGTTCTGGATCTTAAGAGGAGCATCCAAAGTGAGATCCGCGCTCAAAGACCGAACTATTCGCCTCTCCAGAATGCAAAAAGGACAGTCGCGCTTCCGCTCCGAATCAGAAGAAGCATAATCGCCTGCAAAAGACAAGAACCCCTAGGTTCACGAAAACCGAAATTGAGAAAAAAAAATGAAAGAAGAGGAGTCGTCGAGAAAAATTACACAGCGACGAGTGCTGATTTCGGAGGCAGAAATCGGCGAGGGGAGGGGTGTAGGTAAGGCACTGAAGAACGCTGTTGAGATAGCAGGTGTTGCCCAGGTTTCTCAAACCGAGTGGGGCGCTGTTCTTCCTCTTCTGACTCAGTAAACTCGGCTGCCAACTCATTTGCAATTGCAAGGCCATTAACGACCTCCGTCCTCTCTCTTCCCACCGAACGCATTGGCCGCTGTAGCTTCGCCTGCCCGATCCTCCGACCGCAGCCGCCGCCACCACCACCGTAATCGCATCGCTTCGCCTTTCGCACACCCTCCTCCCCCTCTCTCTTCCCGCCTACAATCGGAAGGAAGGAACCAAAAAATCAACGCGTTATTTTTGACTGAAGATGATTTTATAGGACTGTAGGACATTTTCCGTTAACAAAATTAATCAATTAGCAACTTATTTCACGAATAAATCATAATTTTTTTTTGGATAATTAACCCAAAAAATAAAACCTTGAACGTTGGTGTTGAACACCTCAAGAACCGAA
>CM039477.1:21646058-21757559 GCA_022433065.1 Begonia loranthoides | reverse complement strand
TCTCCTTTTTCGTCTTTCTCTCGATCACACCCTCTCTCCCTCTCACTTTCTGAATCGAGAAATGGCCAAGGGCCAATTTCTAATTCTCCCATTTCTTGATTCCAACGGACCAATTAACCAAACCAAACCAGCGAATCGTGCCATCCAGCGTGAACCGAACTAGTTCAAATTCCCTTACATTTCCTTAAGCCGATTTCACTTTCTCCTTTTCATCAATTAATTTCCTTCCTTACTTTATAATTAATTACTTTCATTTATGTAGTTTAAATATATATATATATTTATTTATTTATGTGTTAAATATTCGTATCGAATATTAACCGACCCAAATTCTAACTCTTAACTTATTCCAAATATTGTTTAAAGATTATTAGAGGTCCAATTTAAATTTCTCAATTCTATTTCCTAAATTGATTTCTATCAATTAAACTTCCACTAAATTCTCTTAAATTATAACCTAATGGTTACGTCCTTGGTAATATCTCGAGAATTACCTAATTAATCCAAATACCCTCAATTAATTTCTAATTATTCTTATTAAATTCCAATATAAAAAGTCGGGGTATTACACAATGACCATCAATTCATCTGCTCTCTCATGTCTCATCCAACAATCATCCCATCATCTACTTCTGTTTAGGGCCTTAGGGGAGTTTTTATTTTGATTTTTTATTTAGAAATCAAAATAGTCTCGCCCTCGCTTTTGAGTCCTTAACACTCAACAATTGACTCTTTTAATACAACAAGGAGCAACAAGCCAACAACAACAACGCAAAGCAAGAAAAATCTCTTTCATCTTCAATTCAAGAAGGTTAGTCATTTGTTCACTTATTTTTAATGATTCTAGAATGGAAAGTATTAATAAAACAGTAAAGGGTTCTACTCCTAACTTTGCTATTGGTCAAATGAAAAGAAAAAAATCAAAAGTTTGAGACCATTTTACTATGATTGAAAGTACTGATATTAGTAACCTTATAGCAAAATGCAATCATTGTTCAAAGTCATATGCATGTCATACATCAAATTATACATTTTTATCAAATTAAGGTCATATGCAATAATAATACTACAGTACATATTCTTTTCTATATAAATTATACATTTTTGCTCATGTAAAACAAAACATTTTTTCATCAACCATTCCTGCTTCGTTTAGCCAGCACAATCTCATCGTCAAATTCTTCATCAATGACCTCTCTCCTTGATATCACACATACCTACATCATGAGATAAACCGTAAGTCTAACGCTCAGTAAGAAATAGAATAAAGTATGATGCATGCTTATGTCTTTTATGTTAGAAAAAAATCCACATTTTCTGTTCTTTAATCATAGTCTCATATATTCTGGGATATTGGAGATATTTCTCCCAAATAGATCCGAAACTACCTCCGAAACCCCCCAAGTCCAATTACATTCATTTTATCCATTTTTATCCCGTGCAATGCATGTTCTTAATTGTTTCTACTCATGATGCATGTCAATTCAAGCAACGCTACAATAAATAAGGAACAAATCCACTATATTCAATAGAAAAAAAATAGAATTCTACAAATCATTTTATCATGAAACTAAATTCTCAGTTTAGCTATAACAAAGAACATATTTAATCCTAATGTAGAGTAGAGAACCATTTATGTCTTTAACAGGGACATGTATATATTCCATATTCTAACTAACAGGGCATATTTTAACAAACAAGAGAGAACAATGTCTACTTTACATAACCCTCATCTATACATATTCTTATATACTGCTATACAAACTAGAGATTACATTACAGGCATTTGAACACTTAGTATTAATTCCTTTTTCATGCTCTTCACTCAAACAGTTCATTTAACAGAGAGCCCTTAGGAAAACAACAGGAAAGAACATCACCAATAACCCAAGCAAAACTAAGCACAACCATTTCTAATCCCATGATGTAGGCCTCCACTGGGCACACACATGCACTATTCATTACCATTTTTGGGGTTTACTCACACAGAAACTCCTTGAAGCTCCTCTGCAAGAGTTACCTTCTGCCCACTCATGGATTCTAACCTAGAACTCCTTCCTGTACCTAATTCTTCCACTTCCCTTCTCTTCTTCTTTCTTTCACATTCTTTCTCTCTCAGAACCCACCTTCCCTTCTTCACCAAAAATCTCTCTTTTTTCTCTCAAACTTTCTCTCAATTTCCCTTAAGCTCTCTTTCAGTTTCTCTCAGCTCCCCTCACTTTCTCTTTTCTATCTCCTCAGAAGCTTTCCTCATACACTTCACATAACCCCAACATATCTCACTTAACCCGTCATCTATACTACCATCTATAAAGGAAGGACACATGGAGGGATGTAGAAGCATCCATTTCATCAAATCGTAGGCCGCATCGCAGTTGATTCTAGGTGACAAATGAGGTTCTCGATCGATCAAAGCTCTTCCTATGATCAACTGGAACAACGCTTAAAACATTTTCTGGAATTCCATAGAAGGGCCAGTTGATCTCTAATCAGCCACAACCCAACTTTCTCAGTCGATCACTTGATCGACAGCTCCGCCATTCATTTGCCACTGACACATTTAGTGGTTGATCACCCGATCGGCTGATTCCACATTGCCAATCAACTTATATGCCACTACCATTTTTGCTAACTTAAACACTTTTTTTTACTAACTTAGCAATATTTTAACCAATAATCCACCACTTAACTCTAAAGTCATCTAATAGATCTTCAATCCACTCCAATAATAGTCACTAATTATATCAAACTTATTACATTTACTAAACTTATTTTCAGGGTATTATAATCTATAATAAAATCATCCCCTAATCTCTAATAATTCACAATTATTATCATCCCCAGTTTAAGTTCAAGGTGACCCAAACATCCCAGGTATTACAAGGACTCCAACAATCATGAGCATAGTGTCCGTGCTTTTGGCAATCGTAACATTGAACATTTGATCAATCAATTTTGTTTTAAGTGACTTCCTCTACCACTCTCTCTTACAAAGTGGCTATTCTATTCACTATCGAGATTTTGACGTCCTCAACCTCTTCCTCTACCTTGTCCACATCTGCATCTGCATCTGCGTCCTCGTCCTCGTCCTCTTCCTCGTTGGCTTCTCCTATATTCATTATCTCTTTCTTTCACTGAGATCTTGGTGGCTAGAACTTGCTCGATTGACTCATTCTTCTTGTTGATTCTCTCTCCATGAGCTTATAAAGGACCCATGAATTGGTCAATCCTCATAGTAGCTAAATCTTTGGACTCTTTAATGGCTACAACCACATAATCGAACTTTGTATGCAACGAACGAAGAACCTTTTCATTGACACAAATGTCTTCCATGTTTTCTCTATACCTCTTCATTTGGTTGACGATGGTCAAAACCCTCAAAAAGAAATCCTTTATGGACTTGGATTCTTGCATTCACAACGCTTCAAATTCTCCTCGTAGGATTTGAAGACGTACCTATTTTTTTACCTTATCAACTCCTTTGATAAGAATTTGTAGAATCTCTCATGCTTGCTTGACGATGATCGCATTTGATACTTTCTCAAACATGGATTCATCTAATTGATTAATAAGGGTAAGCGCTTGTTGATTTCTCTTACGCATTCTTTGGAGAGTCTCCCTTGGATTTTGAGTCAAAGAAAAATCATCACGACACTCGTCATAGCCTCTATCGACAATCTCTCACACATCTTGCGAGCCAAACAAAGCCTTCATACGAATGCACCAATTCTCGTAATTGTCTTTGGTAAGTTGAGGGAAATGGAACGAAAATGTAGAATTTGACATTTCTACAAGATCGAAAACTAAGCTCTGATACCAATTTGTTGGAATGAGTAGAGGGATTTTGGAGAGGGAAAAATAAGGAG
Source organism: Begonia loranthoides (assembly GCA_022433065.1). NCBI lineage: Eukaryota > Viridiplantae > Streptophyta > Magnoliopsida > Cucurbitales > Begoniaceae > Begonia > Begonia loranthoides. The sequence goes on along the minus strand of CM039477.1, from coordinate 21,753,693 downwards.
AGAAGAGAACTAGATAAACTTTTCTTGAATTGCTTTGGCTATTTGCTTGATACAAAATGTCTAAATTCATATCCTATTTATAGGATTATTTGGTACATGTGTAAAACAATACATGAACCATCTATTTAATCTAAATTATGTACTTGTACATAATGAATCACTTAGTTACATGAACTACTCATCAATGAACCATACAAGTACATGAACCAATGTACCATTGCATATATGAATGAGAACTTTCTAGTTGACTCTTCACAAGTACATAGACTTTAACCAAAAACATATTAAAGACATACATTAACAAAGACACTTATTCAAAATATGCATTAACCAAAAGATACATAAATTAAAGTAGTTAATGGAATTAAGTTTATAATTTCAACAACCACCACAAGCAACACTACTCGTTTTTCAACATAATTATTGCGAAGGTGCTGTATTTATATTTTCATTGTACATGTGTGACACAACATTTGTGTGCGTCATTTTTTCATTTACTTTATTTATAATCTATTGTATTTGAATACGAGTAAATAATCGACACAACAAAATGTACATTTACAAATGCACAGCACTACTCTCGCTAAAAATATTTTCAGCTGTTGACTATGAAAATAACAAGCTCATTTATTCAAGAAAAAGAGAAACAATTTACCCAAACAACTGTATAATTCAACACCAATTCCAACAAGAAAGAAAACATAAGTACCGAAAGGTATAAACTGCGAAGGTATAAACTGCACATGCAATAATTTATGAAGCACTTTGTCACGAACAAAATGATAGTCAATCTTCACGTGCTTCGATTTTGAATGAGGAACCTCAATAGAAGTGAGATAGGTGACAAAATATAACTGGTGGAGATGGGAAACCAACTTTGAGTTCAGTCAACAAAGGTTAAAGCCATGTTATTTTCGAAGCACCATTGACTAAGCTTAAGTGTTCAGATTCGGTGGATGATCTCAATATAGCTTTTCTGTTTATTTGATGTCTAAGAGACTAGTTTATTTCTCTAAAATATACAAATGCTTTTTCTTTCATCTGCCCAAACAGAATCAGTTTAGCAAGATAAAGTAGACAAATTGTTCTGATGAAAAACAAGGTTGTAAGAGGCAGTACGTTTCAAATAATGAAAAATTCGTTTGACAACTTTCCAATGGATATTAGCGGGTGAATGCATGCACTAACAAACTTTGTTTACGGCAAATGCAATGTTCGGACGAATGAATGAACAGTATTGAAGGTTTCCCACAATTCTGCGAAAGGAGTGCCGCTCGATAAAGAAACACCAGTAGTAAGAGAAAAATGGGAATCAAATGCCATAGGAGTGGGAACTGGCTTGCTATCACTCATAGTGGCACGCTGTAGTAGGTCCAAAATGTATTTGGATTGATTCAGTTTAGATTCAGTTGTTGTGGGAGTCACCGAGACACCAAGAAAATAATGCAAATCGTGAAGATCCTTGATTGCAAACAAAGAACTCAAATAACTTTGTAACTTAGAGATGGAGGAGGAGTCACTGCCTGTTAGGAGAATGTCGTCCATGTAAATAAGCATCAAAATAGTAGCTGGACCAGAACTGTAAATGAACAAAGAAGTGTCTGATTTTGAAGCAGTAAAACCCCATTCTTGAACTCAGCTTCATGTACCAAAGCCCTTGAAGATTGTTTTAAACAATAAATTAACTTGTGAAGCAGACAAACATGAGAAGGAGAAGAGGAATTGATAAAACCTAGAGACTGTGACACATACACTGTTTCAATCAAATCACCATGGAAGAAGGCTTTGCTAACATCCAACTGTTCTATAGTCCAGTTACGCGATAAAGTAAGACAAAGAATGACCTGAATTGTAGTTGATTTAATGACTGAACTGAATGTCTTGTAATAATCTAGGCCCTCTTTCTAACTATACCAACCGAGACTTATAACGTCCAGGTGATCCACCCGAATTGAGTTTTCTTTTGAAAAGTCATTTGCAACCCACAATCTTGGATCCAGGAGGTGGAGGCACTAATGTCCACATTTTCTTTGCCATCAGAGCACCGATTTCCTCAACCACAGTAGAGGTCCAGTGAGGTAATTTCATAGCTTCCTTGTAAGAGGTAGGTTCAATTGGAAGAGATGTATTTTCTGCAAAATTCTAGTTTGACAATACCAGCTTTAGCTCTTGTAACCATTGGGTGGGTGTTAGTGGGAACCAAATATCAATTCTCATGTTGGACACTGGGAAAGAGGAGAGGATCTATAAAAAAAAAAAAAATTTATTTTTCCTACAATTTCGTCATTCTAGAACTTTTTACTAATCGATTAATAAATTAAGTTCAATTAGTCCTTGTAAAACCCTAATTAATACTTATAAATCCTTAAAATTGTCAAAATAATTAATTAAGCGGGAAAATTAAGCATTACTTATTAATAAGTGTTTATTTAATTAATTGTTATTTAAAACTTTAAAATATTTTCATTAAACAATTACACTAAAAATACTAAACCGAATTAAAATTTTATTTACTAACGAAATTAAATACAAAATAACCAACAAAAGCTTATTAATATTAAATTGAGTTTATAAAAATTTCATCCATGCAATATTCTTAAAAATTACATCGAAATTTATTTTAAGAAAAACAATATGGAAACTAAACAGAAAATTATTCTTTTGACTCGACAACACCTTCCTCTATAAGCTTGTCTGCTTCTGAAATATTTTTGATCAACCTCAATTCTTCCTCAATTAAAAATTCACTTACATTACAAAATAAAATGTGTAATAAACTCAGTAAGTAAAATATGTGCATATGTGAATCAATTCCATGCATTACTAGATTTTCATGCTTAAAGTTACATATTGGTTAAAATTTATTTCTCAACCTTACCATGCGTTCAGAGTTTTATTAGATATCTCAAATTTCTATGCATTCAAACTTTTATTAGTCATATTATAATTTTCATGCGTTCAATCTTTTATTAGTTATCTTATCATGATTTTCTATCAATTCTACCAAATTCATGCATTCATACTTGTATACAAGATGACCTACTAATTTTATCTTTTTTTTAATCATATGTCAATGTCTAATGATGTGTGTGCGATTAAAATATCAAGATTTAAATAATAAAAATAAAGTTGCAGAAAATAAATCAAATAATGATACGTTTTGTGATTTAGGGTCAGTGGCTAAAACGTTGAAAACCGATATCTTTATTTACCTTGATTCTAAGAAAATAGGGTTTTAGGGAATTTACAAAGCTTTGAATACCTTTCCTAACTATATAATCTTAGGGTTAAAATCCTCCTTAAATTTTAAAGAAAAAACTTAGAAGGAATTTGGGCAGGAATTCCTTACAGATAAAATCCTTAGGCGGAGCTGAGTCGAAATCGAGTCGACCTAGACGGTTCGAGAGAAATTGAGTTGAATTTGGACCGGATCCAGTCTGGTTTGACTGGATAGGTTTGGTTAGAGTCACTGGTATGGTTCGGTTCAAATCACCTTTAGAGAACTAGTTCTGTCTAGTTCGGTTCAAATCACCTTTAGAGAACCGGTTCAGTATGGTTCGGTTGTTGGTCTAGTCCAGTTCATTCCACTTAAAAAAACAATCTACTTCTTCTTCCTCCTTTGTCCTTCTTCTCTGCGTTGCAATGAGAGGCTCATTCCTCCTCTATTCCTTCATGTCGTGCAAAGCCGAACACACAGGAGGTGTGTTTGTAGATGAACGGAGGTGAAACGTGCCGAAAAAATTGCTCGATTCCCTCATAGTGAGATGTCCAAACCCACGGTTAGACACTCAAATGAAAACTTCATAAGAGGCAGAGAAGTCCCACTAGTGCTCGATGACAGAGAAGTGTTCGACAAGCATCTCGAGGTAGAGTTTTAGCTTCCTCGATGGGTTCTGACAATGTCTGGGCGGCGACCAGTGGTTGGAGGTCAGAGGTCGGAGGTCGGAGGCAAAGAGAGTTAGAGTTCTAGAGGTGAGTTTTCCTCCCTCTCAGTGCCTTCTATTTATAGAGGGAATTTTCAGGTGAAATCACCACATAATCTGAGTCAGTTTCAGATTTTACTCACTAGGTAGACTTTTTTAAGTTTAAAATCCTCATTAGCTAGGATTTGTCAATTGATTTAGCTATTGAAATTGGATTTTTTGAAAATTTTTAGGGATTTTAGGGATATGATTTTAGATTAGATTTTAAAATTTAAATTCTAATTTGATTTAGAGAAAACTAATTTCTAATTTAAAATTTGAAAACTTTAAATCCTAGTATGTCACAGTGATCCAGAAGTAGGAAAATAAGTGGGATGGGGAAGTGAAGAGAAGCTGGAAGAAAAGGAAGAACAGTAAGAAGGAATTGAAGACATAGGAATAGAAAAGGATCTGGGTTGGGGCTGAGAAGGGCATGACAATTTTGATTTGAAGAGTAAGGTAGATTCATCAAACACAACATTACAAGATATGTATAAACAACCCGTATCATATTGAAGATAAATATATCCTTTGTTATTAGGGCTATAACTGAGGAAAACACAATCACTGGATTGTAGTTGAAGCTTGTGTTTGTTATAAGGATGAAGATTTGGAAAAAAAGACACCGAAACACTAAAAAATAGTCTTATGCAGGAGTGGAACCAAAAAGGCATGCATATGATGAAGTGAAAGACAAGACAAAAGAGGGTAAGTGATTGATTAAATAAGTTGTTATTCAAAAAGCATAAGACCAAAATTTTAAAGGGACAGAGGCATGATATAGAATTGGCGGACCAACTTCAACAATTTGTCTATTTTTTGTTCTACTTAAACATTTTGTGCAGGGGTATATGGAGAAGAAATTTTATGAACAATGCCTAGGTCGCAAAGTAAAGGTTCTAAAGCTTGAAATTCCCCACCAAAATGAAATTGTATGGTTTTAATAAAGCAGTGAAACTGGTTTTGAATGAAGGTATAAAATTGTTTAAAAGTTTGAAGCACATTGGATTTTGATTTCAATAAGAATAACCACATGAAAACAACCATAATCGTCAATAAAGAGAAGGAAATATTGTGCACCAACAACAGAAGGTCACAGTGAAGGTCCCCAAATATTGGTATGCAACAACTTAAAAGGTGCTACGACATGAGAGAGACAATTTGGGAAAGGAAAATTGTGATTTTTACTATATTGACAAGCATTACCAGAAACATTTGAAGGAAAAGAAATGATGTCATTACATAATTGAAAAAATTTAGATACTATAGAAAAAGACAAATGGCCCAGACACTCATGCGAAAGAAAAGGAGAAGCAGATTATGTTTTTGAAGCTGAGAGAGCCAAGAGATCAGGGGGCAATGGAGAGGAAGTTATGGTTCGTTACAAACCATAATGTAACGAGTCGCAAAGAAGAATTCTCTTGGTGACGTGATCCTTAACAAGAAACCAAGAGAGATGAAAATGAACATAAACACCATTATCAGAACAAAGTTTAAAAACACTAAGAAGATTTTGAGACAACTTAGGTGTGTGAAAAACATTATGAAGTGACAAATGGTTTTGTGGTAGTAACAATATTCGTGTGTCCAATATTAGCAATTGAAAAAAGCTTGTCATCACCCACTTGAATTTGCTTAGAATCATTGTAGGGGGCACTCTATTGCAATTATCAATATCAAGAGTGAAATGATGAGTGGCTCTAAAGTCGTGGTACCAAGCCAAAGGAGCATTATGTATTGACTAGTAATTGGGAGAAGAAATTTGATATGCCAGAGCAACTACAACTGTATTTAGTGACTTAAGAGGAAAGGGCTTGTAATTATGATGATAGCAAACAATAGCCATATGACCCACCTTGTTGCAGATTTGGCATTTGGGTTTGGAGAAATTCTGCTTAGGAGAATGACACTCATGACTATATGCATTAGGGTGATAGATTTATGGCAAGAGATCGTTTTGACATTGTTTATAATAAGAGGAGGTTAAAGGTAGTTTAGTAAATATGGGGAAGGGCATTGTGTGGGAAGTTACAAGGTGAACGATTGGAGCAAATAAAAGAACCTAGAGGTTATAGAGGAGGGAGAGATTTTTTATGTAGACATTTCTAAAGAACATTCCTCCTTAAACTGGGAGTGATTCCAAACTTGTGGTTTCTGGGTTTGTGGTGTTTGTTGCTGTTTTGTGACTATTTGTTGTTGTTTAAGTTCTGTTTTGATTTTCTCTATTAAGTTTCGGGTGTATTTTCTTGTTTTGAAGTACAATTTGTGATTTCTAGTGAAGGAGTTTGTTTCCAAAACTATAATTTTGTCTTAATACTGTGTTGGATGTTTGAAACCAAACACTTTTGGTATTAGAGCATGGCAAAACCTATGACTAGAGGGGATCGAATAGAAGAAATTTAAAAGGAGATGCTTGGCATCCGTTTGGACTTGGATAAAAATGCTGATTAGTGGGATACTTTGTGATAGCAGATGTCGATTCTGCCTAGAATAGAAGCAGTGTTACCAGAGGTGGATGAAGCTTTCCGGTTACTACCGGAGTTAAGGGCAGACCTTAACTAGTTGTGAGTAGAGTTCTGAAGAATTTCAAAAGTTATGGCAAACCTTAGTCCAATGGTTGACAAAGGAAAATGGATACTAGGTAGCATCGATCCTAACTCTAGAAACACTACTCTACCGTCGATGACATCAGCCAAGGGTTTCTGCCAGTAGTTGGTCGGCGCGAGGAGTAGTGGAACCGAGGGTATCCAAGAACTGATTGGCACAGGAACAAAGAAGGTTGGGACATAAATTTTGTTGGTCGAAGTAGAGATAGAGGTTTCTATTCATTAAGAGGAGAGAGAGGGAGTCCCACTGGATTTTGAAGAAGAGGAGACTAGAATAGTCCTCCAAAGGTGGAGTTAACAATTTTAACTTGGAAGATTGGGCAGTATGGCTTAAAAAAGCTGAGAGATATTTTAGAGGCACTAGCGTACATCCCAAAAACAAGGTGTATATGATGTCTTACTATCTGATCAGAAAAGCTGGGGATTACCACGAATGGATAATCGAAGAAAAGCCCGCTTAAGTTGGGAGGATCTCAAATTTTTGTTTGGACAATGTTTCAGCATGAAGAAATTCTATTCTAACCAAGAGCAATTGATGGGGTTATGACAAATCGAAAGTGTGGATGAGTACAAAGAGCCATTCCAAGAGTTGGCTGCCAAAATTTGAGATATGGATAGAAAGACTGTGCTAGGAGCTCTTTTGAATGGGCTGTCTTGGAAGCTCTAGGATGATGTCCATATCATGTAGCCCATAAACATGTATGAGGCTCTAATGTTAGCCGTAAGATATGAGTTGAAAATGCAAGCCTTATAACTGAGATTAGAGAATAGGCCCAGGTGGATTTCTTATGGCCTTAACAAAAACTTGACCCATGGAATGAGGCCCCAACCACATAAGCCTCCATTGGGAGCTTTCCATGACTAGGTAGGAATGAACTCACTTCGCCTTAGCCGAGGTGATTCTGGCCCTTCTCATGGAGGACAGATTACCAACCAAGGAGAAAGTAAGGCAACCATCATGCAGACGGAATGGCGAGAAGAAGAGAAGTTAAGCTATGCTTTCAATGTGGTGATAAATGGGAAGCGAGTCACCGATACAAATCAGGTTTACAACTGTTAGAGGAGGATTTTAAAGTTAGTAACAAAGAGGAAAAAATTGACAAAGAGGATGAAGAAGAGAAGGAAGGGTTGATTTTTTTAGAATCGGAGTTGTCCTTGCTCATCATGGTCGGCATAGTTGGTAATCGATCTTTTAAATTATTTGGACAACTAGAAGGAAAAAAGTTTTTAGTGCTTATTGATTATGGCTCAAATTCTTCCTTCATAAGTCAAAAACTTGTTACCATACTGCACCTTCCAACCATCGTAGTACCTGAATTCAGGGTGAGGGTTGGAGATGAATTTCAAATCATCGTCCATTCTATTTGTAGTGGTCTCAAATCGTGGTTGCAAGGGATAGAATTTTCAGTGGAGGCATATCTGTTTCAGATTCCCAGTGTTGATAATGTGTTATGCATGGATTGGTTGTGCACCTTGGATACATTCCAAGCTAATTTCACTCACCTCTGGTTAAAATTTATTAAGAATAGAGTCAGTTATCTTTTACAAGGGGAAATACAACTGTCTATTCGTCAAATCTCCATTAAAAATGTAGTTAATGCAAAAACTCAAAGAATGCTACATGGTTGAATGGTAAACCAAGCAAAATAAAGAATAAGAACATGGGGATACTTCAATTTTTGAGTATATGACAGCATTATACAGTGAATATGAATGGATATTTTTAAAGCAGTTAACACTACTTCCCGTACAAAGTCGTAACCATGCCATACGTTTACAACTCGGAGTCATTCCAACAAATATTTGACCTTATTGATATCCGCACTCATAGAAAACCCAAATTGAAAAATTAGTTAGTGACATAGCCACTTCAAGTATAATTTGACCCAGTTATAGCCTCTATTCTAGTCCGGTGTGATTGTAATACCCCAAATTTTATCGTGGTAAGTATAAGATTTTGTCATATCAATGTTTGGTGATTGGACGTTAGTTTGATGGAGATTATAGTTTGATGAGATGTCAGTTGTTGAGGGTAATTGATGATAATGGAATTTGGAGGTGAAGGATTAAGTAAATTTATTTTGAAGAGCAAAGTGGTCGACCACTAAAGGATTGGTCAACAAGAATTTTGACATATTACAGATTTTAGTGAAATGTGCAGAGGAGTGGTCAACCACTATAGCAGTGGTCAACCAATTTGAAGGCAGATTGGAAAATGAAAACTCTCAAGTTGAAAAGTGATCGACCACTGTAGAAGTGTTCGACCACAAATCTTGCAAAATGCAAAAATAAGCCTCGGGAAGGTTTTTGGTCAAAACTCTTCTACATCCTTCAATTTCCCTTATACAATTCAAAAACCGTGAAGCTCTACACGCTTAGATGATGGTTTCTCTCCGCTGCGGTGAGTGTTTTTTGCACAAGTCACATTGATCTTCCCCTAATACATGCGCGACATGTCTCCAAAAATGGCGCAGTATCATGGTGTCTACAGATAACATTTCCATGGTGAAGCAAGGTTTTGCAAAATTTGAGTAAACGAGAGAGGAATGAAGAGGTAAGTAAACATATTATTTTATATGCTAAGATTGCATTTCTTCTATAAAAAGTTTCTATTTCTCAATTGGTTTTTATATGCCAACTTAGGGAGCTGGGTTTCCTCTGGTCAACTAGTTCTTACACAGTCGTGAACCAAAGCAAGTCTCTGACGCAGTTTCCTCATGAAAAATGTGCTGTGTTCCTCTGTTTTTGCCCTCAATGACAAATACTTCTACATAAACTTCAAATGACCCAATATAATCCAGAGAAATCTATCGGATTTGAGTTTTTAAGCTCGAATAAGAGGCCAATATATTTCCAAACTTAAAATTTAATATCAGAGGGGGAGAACTCACTGTTGTGTAAATCGTCTTCACAAGAGTTGTTTGTCTTAATGTCGTAAATCCAAATCTGTGGTCAAAACTCCTCAACTCTTCGATTTGGTCCTCGATTTCTCCTGCATGTGTTGCTGCTGTCAGCCGAATTCCTTCTTCTTTCCCTTCATTTTCTTTTAATTTCTTTATTTTCTTATAGTAATTTATTTAATAATAACATATATATAAATATATTTCATATATTATATAAATTCAATCCAAATTCTGATTGCAACTTATATTTGTTCCAAACGCTAACCACAACGATTCTTCACCCAAACTAATTTGCCAATTTTATTTCCTCAATTAATTTACCTCTCAATAATACCAAATTTTACCGATTTTTAATAAAAATTTCCACGTGGTCGCTACGCGACAAATTGGGTCAATTTTTCAACACATTGACCAATTTTTATTCAAAAAATTTACACGTGTAATTTATAATTAGAAATTTCTAAGGTTTTACAGGTCCCAGGTCGACCATAGGAGGTCCTTGGTCAACCACAGTATATTTTCCAACATTTTTGAATCGTTTATAACTCATTGACACTAGATGGTCCTGGTTGAGTGACGTCGAGTCTGGTCGACGTTGTGAGGTCTCGATTGACCTTCGCTTTACCTCATCAACTATTGCGTGGCCTTGGTTGACCACTGTTGTGCCTAATCGACAGTGGTCGGGTTCTAATGGCTTTAACTATGTCATCTTGATTACTGAGTTATTTAGGTTGAGCGTGTCATAATCCATCAACTTTCACACTGTCTTGTATACCAATGGGTCTTTCTGGTTATTTGTTGGGGTACCAGGTCGACTGTGGTTATGTTTTAGTGGACCGCACTACTTGTTCTCAGAGTTGGGTTTAGCAAACTTCATTAGACTTCACTAGCCATACCTGGTTTTTGGTCTGGGTCTGGGTCTGTGTTTCAGTCTAAGATTCTTTATGTATTCCTAGATTTGATTTCCGTTTTGGGACTAGTGGTTGTCCATAGAGTCCATATTGGATTCTGTCTCGCCCCCATTCCCACAAGGCGTGAACGGGCCAAGGCCCGAAAGGGAGGCTTCATAGGCCTCCCCAGTGCGCCCGGGGTGCGCACCATTCGGACAACCAGTGTGCAACAACGAACATGATGGTAACAAGGGTGCGAGGGATGCGGGTCGTCGAGGAAGATGGGCCGCATAGCCCATGGGCCGGCAGGAGGCCGGGCCAATCCAGCAGCACACGTAGAAAGGTCGAGGAGAGTTGGGCCGAGAAGAGTTGGGCTGCAGCGTGCGTGCTGGGCATTCGAGGAGGCTGGTTGAAATGGGACTTCGGCGCCGACACACCAATCGCCCCAATTCCGCACGACGAAAAATTAAGGGTGTGACAGACTTGGTATCAGAGCTTGAGTTTCAAAGCAAAGTTGACAACTTTCGAGCAAGGCTTGAGGTTAGCATCGAGACTTTATCAAAATCCACTACTCAAGGATTTTCTCAAGCGGTTTACGAGAAGGTAGATCGTGATGGACGAAGTGCTTGCATGGGTTTCTCGCTTAGAGGAGTTCACGGGTGTTAGTGAAGCAAGCAATGATTAAGACTCTAACTTTTCTCCCTCAAAGTGGAGTTCGACGCTTTCAAAACCTTGGTGATAGGAGAATTGGTAGCGGCAAAGCAACACGCGCGGGATAGATTCACGCGGGTTGGCAGAGAGATCGCCCATCTGAGCACGACGGCAGAGGCAGCGGGTGGCGCAGAGAGGAAGCTTGGTGCCACCGCCATGCAATTTAAAATTCGACTAAAGCCATACAAAGGCAATAGGGACGCAAAGGAGTTGGAGAATTTTCTATTCGACATAGATCAATATTTCCAAGTGGCCGAGATCGAGGATAGCAATAAAGTTATGGTCTTTAGAACCGTGTGTACTTCATCAAAGAAGAAGAAAGGTAAAGACAATAAGCGCGGCAAGCAAGGTGGGCATGACAAAGGGAAGAGAGCCGAGGGATCTAAAGGCAAGGGATCTGATCAACCCCAACGCAAAAAGAACCAAGGTTGCTTCATATGTAGTGGGCTGCACTACACGCACGACTGTCCAAATAAAGCGGCGGTGTCTACTGTGCGGGCTCAGGAAGAGAACTCCGACGGAGAGGAGAAGCCTCGGATGAACCCTATTCAACTTGTGAATGCCCTCACCAGAAGCCATGCAGCGACGACAGGCAGTCAGGTAGCAGCGGCGTCGGGCCCGACGCCGACAATATCAAAGGGGCTGATGTACATCGAAGTGCAAGTCAACGGGAGGAAGGTGTGCACAATGCTTGCAACGGAAGGCGATCGAGCTCGGCTTTGAAGTGACCAAGAGCGCGAGCATGATTAAAGCAGTCAATTCAGGCGCACAACCTATCATGGACACGGCGGCGCCCCTGTTGCGCTTGGGAGAATGGCAACAATTATGCCTGATGATGATTGTTCCATTAGACGACTTTGACTTAATCTTGGGCTTAGAATTTTTCAGGCTAGCAAAGGTGACGGTACTGCCACATCTTGGAATTATGTTCATCCAAGATGAGACAACACCATGCAAGGTCAAAAGTGAGAGTCAAGGCAAATGTGTGATGCAATCATCCTTACAATTGAAGGTGGGAGTGCGGAAGGGGGAGATGACCTTCTTGGCGACACTGGTGAAGTCAAGTCAGACTTTGTGGGGGAGATTCCATCGGAGGTGCGCGAGGTGTTGGAGAGTTATCAGGACGTGATGCCAGCGGAGCTGCCGAAGGTGCTGCCACCCAGGCATGCCGTCGATCATCACATTGAGTTGGAGCCAGGCGCGCTGCCGCCTGCATAGGCTCCTTACCGCATGGCGCCAGCGGAGTTGGCGGAGTTGCGGCGACAATTGGACGAAATGTTGGAGGCTGGATACATCCAACCTTCCAAGGCTCCATATGGGGCACTGGCACTTTTTCAGAGGAAGAAGGATGGCGTGCTGCTCATGTGCGTTGATTACCGGGCATTTAACAAAATCACCATCAAGAACAAGTACCCAATTCCTAATGCAAGTGATTTGTTCGATAGATTGGCAAATGCTACATACTTCACCAAATTGGATTTGCGCTCAGGGTATTGGCAAGTAAGAATAGCGGCGTGAGATGAGGCTAAGACAACAATGGTATCGTGGTATGGGTCTTATGAGTTCTTGGTTATGTCATTCGGGCTAACCAATGCACCGGCTACTTTTTGCAATCTTATGAATGATGTGCTCTACGAGTTCCTGGATAGCTTTCGTGGTAGTATACTTGGATGATATTGTCATATATAGCAAGTCTTTGGGGGAGCACGTTCGTCACTTGGAGGCAGTTCTAAAGAGGCTCCGGGAGCATTCTTTATATGTGAAAAGGGAAAAGTGTGAATTTAGCACAACGGAGATTAACTTTCTCGGACATTTTATCCAGAAAGGCGAGATTCGTATGGACGATGCGAAGGTGCACGCGATCGACGGATGGAACGCGCCCACAAAAGTGACTGAGCTACGGTCATTCCTTTTTCCTAGCAAATTACTATCGGCGGTTTATTGCAGACTATTCCAGAATGGTGAATCCTTTGACATATTTGCTAAGGAAAGATAAGCCTTGGGCATGGACAGATGCATGCCAGGCGGCGTTTGAGCAGGTGAAGCGCGCGGTGACAATGGAGCCAGTGCTACGGCTCCCCGATTTTGCCGTGCCATTCGAGGTGCACACCGATGCGTCGGAGCACGAGGTCGGCAGTGTCCTAGTTCAAGATGGGCACCCGGTTGCCTACGAGAGCTGGAAGCTCAAGGGAATAGGTCTAGGGTTCGATCCCTTATGATTCACTTTTCTTCCTTTTTCATTCATTAAAATTTCTTATCATGCATGAAAATTTTTTATCCTCCATGCATGAATTTTATGTCTCTATTTCCATTGCAAATAGAGAAATTCCAACTATTTTCAATTCCATTTGTAGGATAATAAATATATTGAACACTATTGCTCGTCAAAAATAAGAAAATTTTCCTAGAACGAGGCACGATGATCCACCGCAGATTGTGGTCAATCCGCAACAGAAAATGTCCTGATTCGTAGCGAAACATTGATATTATAATATTTTTTAAAATATTGTTCCGCAACGGATTGAAATCAATACATATTCAATCCACAATGAAACGAAATCAATATGTTTAACGGCAAACATGACAGTGATATTTGTGGAGACTTTTTTCATAGTTCAGTGGTTAATTTGTTAGCAAAAATAGTTTAGTGGTTGACTTGTCATTGACCTCAAAGTAAGATGGTTGATTCTCATTTTCCCTTCCTTTTATTTTTAATTCTTCTCTTCATTTAAGCATTTGTTTTTCTTTTTCTTTTTATTCTCCTTCAAACCTGTCGTGGTGCACTTCTCTCCTTATTGCAAAACCCTAATATTTCTCTTTTAATTTAATTATTTTCTTTATTCTAATAAATTTCTCTTCCTCTATTTTCCATTATATTAATGTACATCTATATCAAATATAAATATCTTACACAATATTATTTATTCATAAGCCCTACTCATTTTGAGTATCGCCTCACAACGATTACCGATCCAACTTAATTTTCCATTTTTGTTTCTTCAATTAATTTACTTGTTGGAAATTTCTAATTTTGCTGATTTTAGCCTTTTTAACACAATTTCACACGTGTCTACTATGCAGCAAATTTAATCAACTCTTATTCGCCTTGACAAATTTCAACGCAAAAAATTATCCATGGAATTTATTATTTAAAATTTTGCTTGTTTTATTAGATAATGTGTATCGGAAGGGATGTCAATTGAGCGGTGTCCAATTGTGCTATCTGTAAAAAAAAAAAAAGGAATCCATACAGCAGTGGGTCTACTACAACCTCTATCCATTCTAGAGCAAGTGTGGGAAGACATCTTCATGGATTTCATTGAAGAGCTTCCTAAATCCTAGGGATACTCCATCATTTTGGTAGTGGTTGACCTATTCACAAAGTATGCACACTTTTTAGCTCTCAAACATCTATTTTAATAAAATGGGTAGCCGAATTGTTTTGCAAAGAAATTATTAGGCTTCATGGCATTCCTCAAAGCATTGTCAATGACCGAAACAAAATATTTACAAGTCTTTTCTAGTAAGAATTATTCAAGTTACAGCAAACCAAGCTTAAAATGAGTTCCACCAACCAAATGGACAAATGAAAATTCTCAATCATTGCTTAGAAGCTTATCTCCATTGTTTCACCTAAAATACACCTCAACATTGCAGTAAATGGTTGTGTGGGCAGTGTATTGGTATAATACCAATTTTCATAAAGAAACTAAAACCACTCCTTTTCAAGCCCTATATGGTTATGATCCACCAATGTTACTTAGTTATTGTGGAGAGAAAATCATTGTGGTTTCTGTCGATCCACAACTTCACAAAAGAGATGACCAACTCAAAATACTCCATCACAATTTGGACAAAGCTGATAATCGAATGCCTATACACATAAATTCCTTCAGGGTGGAGAGGGCATTCCAAGTGAGAGACTTAGTATGGTTGAAGCTTCATCCAATCACCAGACTTCCATTCAAAATTGAGGTATGCAAAAATTAGCACCTAAGTATTTTAGCCCCTTTGCTATTTTGGTGAGAGTGGGGGCAGTGACTTATCGTCTCCAATTACCTGAAGGTTCAAAGGCTCATCTGATGTTTCATGTCTCAAAACTAAAGAAAGTAATTGGCAACCATGCTATCTCTAATATTCCAGTGGTTTGGAAAGGTATCACCCTGACAAGAATTCTCCAACTCCGACAAAGGTGCAACAACATCCTAATAGGCCCAACAGACAAGAAGTTTTAGTGCAATGAGAAAACTCTTTAGAAGAGAAGGCTACTAATGTAATTCTTCCTAGTTTTCTTAAGAATGCAAACAACCAAAAAAAATTACAGAAATGTTAACAACCAGTCTGATACAACATAGTAGATTTGAAGGGTCTACATTCCCTTTCCCACACTTTCCAATTTTCCCAAATTTGTTTTCTTACTATTTTATCATCCCTCTCCATTTATTCATTATTGTTTAAGTACATATCTACCCTGATAACTACCATAAATTTTTGAATTAAATGACCCTCTATTTATGTCTCTCATAAGAGAAATAAATAGGAGGTATCTCCCCCCAACCCACTCAATCTAGCACCTTGTGCTCAAGGTGAAAAACATGAAATTGTTGTTGAATAAGATCAAAGGGTTCCCATGTAGCATTGTCTTTCGATAAGTCTTTCCAGTTAATTAAAACTTCTAAGAACTCTTTTCCTCCTGCTACTGTTTGACGCACATCGAGCACATTTGCTGGTTCCACAAGAAACTGTAAATCAGGTGATAATTGGGGTGGAATATCCAGTGAAGCTGTTGACGCTCTAATAGCTCTTTTTAGTTGGGAGTCATGAAACACAAAATAGATGATTGCAGTTGGAGGAAGACTAAGGTGATAAGCAATTGAACCAATCTTAGCCTCCACGGGATAAGGTCCATAAAAGCGGGAATGTAACTTTTCATTTCTTTGCCGAGGCAAAGGCTTGCGACAGTAAAGTTATAATTTTAAATAAACCAAATCACCAATATCAAAATGACCATCCTTTCTTTTAGAGTCAACTGAAGCTTTCATTATAGCTTGTGCCTTATGCAAATGTAATTTTAACTCTTCAAGAATGCCATCCTGCTTGGCTAATATTTATTCAACGAAAGCAACTTGGGAAGACCCTATACCATATCACACCAATGGAGGAGGTGATTGTCCATAAACAATCTGAAAAAGGGGTAATTTCTATTGTAGTATGAAAAGAAGTATTATGCCAACATTCAGACCAAGTTAACCAGCAATGCCAAAGTTTAGGTTTATCATGCACGAAACAATGTAGGTAAGTCTCAAGACATTGATTTACAACTTCTGTTTGCCCATCAGTTTGAGGTGATAAGTAATACTGTGTTTGAAAGACGTACCTTGAATTTCAAAGAGCTCCCACTAGAAACGGCTCATAAAAATATTGTCCTAGTTTGAAATGATGGAAGAAGGAATTCCATGAAGACATACAATCTCCTTAACAAACAATGTAGCCACTGATTGTGCAGTAAATGGATGACATAGAGCTAAAAAATGAGCATATTTGCTTAGTCGATCCACAACCACAAAAATAGTATCATAGCCTTTAGACCGAGGTAACCCTTTAATAAAGTCCATAGAAATATCTTCCTACACTTGATTCAGTATGGGTAGAGGTTGTAAGATTCCTGCTGGAGACATCGCCAAATATTTTATTTTGTTGACAAGTTGGACAAGATGATACAAAATCATAAACATCCTTATGCATCCTCAACCAAAAAGATTCAGTAGATAAACATTGAAAAGTTTTACCTATCCCCGCATATCCGCCCATTGAACTACTATGAAACTCTTTCAATAAAAGAGGAATTAAGAAAGAACCTCTTATGAGCACCACACAATTATTGTAGAATAAGTGATTGTTAATCATATGATAACCATGACAATGTTCTAGTCCTTGAAGAATTTTTGTTTTAAGAGTACACATACTTGGATTTTTATCAATTTCTGCACAAATTTTCTCCCAAGGAAAGGAAACCATAGATGTTATAATTGCCATGAGAGTCACATCATGATTTCGAGAAAGGGCATCAACGGCCTTATTCTCCAAGCCAGGGTGATACTGAATGTCAAAATCATATTCGAAGAGTTTGTTGACCCACTTTTGATGCTCTAGACTTACAACTCATTGTTCAAATAAATATTTGAGGCTTCGTTGATCGGTACGAACCACAAATCTCCTACCCAAAATATATGGTTTCCATTGTTTAATTGCAAACACTACAACCATTAATTCACGTTCATAACTAGATTTTTGTTGGGCACGAGGAGGTAAAATATGGCTATAAAAAGCAATGGGTCGCTGATCTTGCATTAACACGGCTCCCAACCCACTTCCTGATGCATCAGTTTCAATAATGAAATGCTTCATAAATTCTGGAAGCGCTACTACAGGTACCGTAGTTATTGCTTGTTGGAGTTGTCGAAATACAGATTCAGTCAAGGATGTCCAATGAAACTTATCCTTCTTTATAGATCTGTTAAGGGTTTAGTAATTTGACCATAATGCTCCAAATATTTTTGATAATATCCAGTAAGATCCAAAAAACCTTGGAGTTCTTTTACATTTCTAGGTGCTGGCTAGTTAAGCGTTGCTTCAATTTTAGTATGATCAACTGAAACCCCTTCACTAGAAATAATATGACCCAAATATTCAAGTCTCTCTTGAGCAAAGAAGCACTTGGATTTATTGGCATATAATTGGTACTCCTTGAGGACTTTCAAAACTTGTTGTAAGTGAGCCATATGTTTTTGCATTGTATGAGTATAAACCAATATATCATCAAAAAGTACAAGTACAAACGTAAAAAGGTACCTTCTAAATATGTCATTCATAAGAGCTTGAAAGGTAGATGTTGCATTGGTAAGTCCAAATGGCATGACTAGGATTTCATAATGCCCCTCATGTGTTTTAAATGTTGTCTTGTGAATATCTTCTTGACGGCCTCGAATTTGATGATATTAAGATTTGAGGTCTAATTTAGAAAACACTTGTGCTCAATACAATTCATCAAGTAATTCATCAATAACTAGAATAGGAAATTTATTAGGTACCGTTACCTTATTTAAAGCCCGATAAACAACACAAAACTGCCAGCTACCATTTTTTTAACTAATAATACTTTACTTGAAAAAGGACTATCACTAGGCTAAATGATTTCGCCATTAGCATTTTCGCCACTAACTTTTCAATTTCATTTTTTTTGTATTTGAAAATATTGGTAAGGTCTAACATTGACTGGAGTTATCTCATCTTGCAACACAATAGCATGGTCTTTTCCCACTGTGGAGGTAATCATTGTGGCAGTGTAAACACCATAGCAAATTCATCAAGAAGAATTTGGAGTCTAAATATTTTGTGTCATGGTAAGCTACATTTGTTGTTAATGTCCCAAGTTCGATCATAAAACCAGATCTGTCACATTTAAGTGCCTTGATTAGTGCTTTAAAAGAGACTTGTGATTTACATAAAGTTAGATCAACAATCAAGACAACTTTTTGTGCTCCAAGTTAAATTTCAAGCTGAGTTGCTTGTAATTCGTTTGAATTTCACCCAAAGTTTCCAACCATTGTATCCCCAATATCACATCGGAACTGCATAATTGCAATGGCAAGAATTTAATGATTATGCTTAATCCTTGGATAGTCAACAACAAATCTTTACATATCCCTTCTCCTTTAACTGCAAATTTGGAACCCATTATAATCCTGTAGTATTCAAAAAATTATGTGTGGCACCACTATCTATAAGAATAATTACTTCATGACCCAACAATTCACCTTTCATCTTCATGGTTCGTGGTGACATGAAACCTACTACAAAATTTACCAATAACTCCACTGCTTCTTGATCCTCTTCTTCCTTTGTTTCAGCATCAATTAATTCGTCTAACTCTTCATTCTCTTAGCAAATTAGAAGTTATAATTCCTTTGCTTTGCATTGATGGCCAATGTTAAATTTGTCATCACAACAGAAGTGTAACTCTTTTGCTCGTCAATCATGTAATTCAGTTTCAGTAATTGTTTATAAGGTTTTTCAATTTTTGGTGGAGCTGCTTTGTTTTCCAATGATTCAATGCAAACTGCACTATTGACCACTCTTGTATTGCTGCTTGCTGGACCGTAAATAGGGTGAGTTTTAAGTTGACCCAAACTTCTCAATGAGCCCAACATTTGCAATTTGTCTTCAATTCGTTGATCTGTTAACATTAGTCTACTCAAATTGAAAGGCCTCAACACTTGGATTTCTGCCTTAATATATTCTTTTAAACCATTAAAAAATGGAGCTTCTAGTATGGGTTCTATCACATCACCGAGGGAGGAAACTAATTTTTCATACTACTTCCTATACTCTTACACAGAAGAATTTTGTCATAGCGCCATTAACCTTTCCTGCATTTACCCCTCCATCGTCAAACAGAAGTTCTCCAAGGTTTGGAGCTTGAAATCTGCCCAAGTTTGAAAAGGATGTCTTCTATTTTCACACTAGAACCAAGCTAGGGCTTTGCCCTCGAAGCAGACAGCGACAACGACAACCTTTAGTTGTTTTGCTTTTGTCATGCGGTTCAAGGAGAAAAATCATTCCACGCGATAGATCCATTCATCTGGGTTTCTCCGTCGAAGATTGGCATCTCAAGTCGACAAGTGTGCATCCTTGTTATGGCGCTCATTTCTAGCAATTTTCTTCCCTCTAGTTCATGTGTTCCTCGCAATCCAGCATCCGAACCTTTTGCCTCAAACAGGTCTTCCATAGTTTGACGTCAACCAAATGTGGGCGACTCAATTGGGTGTTACTCCTATCGCATGGACAAATCCTCTAAACTGTCTAGAATGGTCATAACACTCTTCTTCAATCCATCCATTTCTTCTCACACATGTTCCATGTGCTCAAAAACTGCTTCTTCCACCATCCTCGCCAGATGATTTTCACTCTTCTTGCTCGGCATTTTTTGTATGCTCTAATACCAAATTCATGTAATTCTTTCTAATTTCTAGTTTTTTTCATAATGCAAACAACCAAAAAAAATTATATAAACATTAACAACCAGTATGATACAACACAACAGATTTGAAGGGCCTGCATTCCCTTTCCCACACTTTCCAGTGTTTGAAATTTGTTCTCTAACTGTTTCCCTTAACTTCTCTCTCCATTTATTCATTATTCTTTAAGTACATATCTCTAAAATACCTTTAGATAACTACATGGGAACCATTCAATGATATTTAGGTTCGTTTTCCCTACTTCAACCTTGGGGACAAGGTCCCTTTGGAAGGGGGGGAGTAGTGATAGATTTATGGTAGGAAATCATTTTGGCATTGTTTATAATAGAAGGAGGTTAAGGATAGTTCAGTAAATATGGGAAAGAGCATTGTTTGGGAAGTTACAGGGTGAACGATTGGAACAAATAAAAGAACCTAGAGGTTATAAAGAAGGGAGAGATTTTCATGCAGACAATTTTAAAGAACATTCCTACTTAAAACTGGGAGTAATTCCAAACTTGTGGTTTCTGAGTTTGTGGTGTTTGTTACTATTTTGTAACTGTTTGTTGTTGTTTTGATATTCTCTATTAAGTTCATGTATTTTCTTGTTTGGAAGTGCAATTTGTGAATTTTGGGGAAGAAGTTTGTTTCAAGAACTATAATTTGTCATAATACAGTGTTGGATGTTTGAAACCCAACATAGACTTGACCAGAATGCTCTTGTGAGGTGGTAACATAGGTGGAGAGTGAAAGAACTGTCGTGGAGGGATTGAGTGTTAAATAGGAGGGCGCATCTTAAAACTAAACGAAGCAAGGTTTGTTTGAACGGTGTTGAGCTGTGCAATCGAGTGTTGGTGCTCTAGACAAAAATCGTAGTTCAACAATAAGTTGTGGGTCTCCTCAACTGGAGGTTCATCTGGTTGACTAGTGATAGACGTCACAAATGCATTGTAATAACTTCCGAGACCTCCAAAAAAGTAGATTAAGTGATTCTTAAGAGAAACTAGTTCGCAAATTGCAGCCAAATAGAGATGATTTTTTGAATATATTCAAAAGCAGACAACCCATCTTTGGATAAACTGTGAAGTTGGCTTTGGAGCTTTATAAACTGAGCAAGAGAGGTGGAGTAAAGTTGTGCAAGAGACGACCAAATGTGTGTAGCAGAAGAATAGCCAACAATTTGGGCAAAAAGAGTCAATGAGGGCTGCGTACATTCAACTCATAAGCAAGCGACTGTAACATTGTCAAAGAAGGAAATGCGGATTAGGTTGAAGAGATGTCGATTCAAGAAATGGGAGAGGAGGAGGAGATGAACCATCGT
The DNA here is from genome assembly GCA_022433065.1 of Begonia loranthoides. Classification (NCBI taxonomy): domain Eukaryota; kingdom Viridiplantae; phylum Streptophyta; class Magnoliopsida; order Cucurbitales; family Begoniaceae; genus Begonia; species Begonia loranthoides. Next base: position 21,732,283 of record CM039477.1, on the reverse strand, counting down.
GAAAGGCTTCCAACCCATTTGCAATAATGATATTAAGGGGAAACAAAGGAAGAGAGGGTGGAGAAAGAGGAGTGGTTTCACCACTAGTCACATAAGGTGGAGCTGTGGGGTTGACGGTGCTCTAATACCAAGTTAGAAGTACAAGGAAAGAGGAGAATAAGTTTGGGAAGATGATTGTATTATGTAGAGTAAGCATTACAGAGATGATATGATTTATGCACAAATGTGTTTCCAAGCCCCGCTTGAGAACTTCATTCGAGCAAACTGTGAACTACCTAGTTCTCCCAATACAATATTTTTCGCTTTAAGTAAAATTTGCATGATTTTGTTTTTGGGGTTAACCCAAAATGAGTTGTTCTGAATAGACAAGAGAACTCTATTTATAAACCATGTATTTTTCACTCTCTCGTGAATAGATGTTTCATTGTAAAGAAATGAGAAAATTTGGTAAGCAATCCATGACCACCAAAATATTTGTGAACCCTTGTGGTTGGTAGACTTTCCATAAAATCGAGTTACATGCCTTCCCAGGCTCTCTCCGAAATTAACAACGATTGGAGAAGACTGGCTTGGCTTGATAATTTCACCCTGTTACGCTGACATGCAGCACATATAATAATTAATTTATGTATATCCTTGGCTATCCCTTCCCAAAATACATTGGAGATCCTCTATTCATAAGTGCACAACACACTTGAATGCCCACCAATAGGAGAAGAGGATCTTGCCTTTATACAATAAGATTCCATTATGCAAATCATATTATACATCTTGGTTCTCCCCCTTCAAAATCTGCTCCCATATTCCATTTAGTTTGTCTTGAGCTAAGACCACCTATTTGAGCAATTTCATGTCCAACAATGTGGGAAAAGAAATAGGCAATGATAGCTCATCAGTGGACCACCCCCCTCATCTTGATAAAGCATCTGCCACTTTTTTGTCTCCCCTGGCTTAAAAGCAATATTGAAATCAAACCTAATTAATTTAACCAACCCCTTTTGTTGCTTGGAGGTAGTCAGACATTGCTCTAGTAGGAATTTGAGTGATCTCTAATATGTGTATGTTGTGAATTTCTTTACTATGAAGTAAGACTTCCATTTTTTGCACCACTAATGCTAAAGCCATAAGCTCTCTCATAGACCGATTTGGCTTGGAGTTTGGGAGATAGGCCCTTGGCAAAAAAAGGCAATGGGGTGTTTAGACTACCTAAGAACTGTGTCTATGTCTTCCCCCGAAGCATCAACTTCCAAATCAAACGTCCTGAAAAAAAATCAAGAAGAGCTAATATTGGAGTTGTCATCATCTGAACCTTAAGCTTCTAGAACGCTATGTTTGCTTAATCCGTCCAATCAAACTTTCCTTGTTTCTAGAGCTTCGTCCAATGGTGAGCCAACATCCCATAATCTTTAACAAATCACCAAAAAGACTAGGATAAATTAAAACAAAATGGTAAAAATAATTAAGTCATAATGACTTGAAAGGTAGCTGGTGCATTAGTTAACCGAACGACATCATTAGAAACTCGAAATGCCCCTCATGCGTGGGAAAAGCAATTTTCTTCCCACCCACCAACTTCATACGAATTTGATGGTAGCTGCTCTTGAGATCGAGTTTGGAAAAGTGGGTGGTCTTATGTAGTTCATCAATCAACTCTTCAAAAACCAAAATTAGAAACTTGTTGGGAATTATGATCTTGTTGAGTTATTGATAATTGATGCAAGAATGCCAACCTCTATCCTTCTTTTTGATCAACAAAACCACTCTAAAATATGGGTTGCAACTAGAATGAATAATTTCAGAAGAGGCCATGCCCTTAACTAACTTTTTGATCTAACTTTTTTAGTAATGTGCATAATAGTATGGGTGTATATTAGGCGGAGCCATGTCGGGTACTAATCCGATGGCATGATCTCCTTCCATAACTTGTGGGAGACTAGTTATATAAGCAAATACAATTGCATATTGCTCTTTTAAAATTTTCAATTGTTGGTGAGATAACTTAGTGTCCCAACTATGTTAGATTATTTTCTAATAATCTATAAATGTGGTCTAGGTTAATTAAAGTGTATTGACATAATATTATGGTGCTTAATGTGATGATTGTTAAGCATAAAAAAATTAAGTTGATTGGGTGTTAATTTCATCACCTTGACCTTGGTAAAGTGAATAATATATGGTTAACAGAGATGAAAATAAAGGATAAGGATGAAATAAAATTTACCTAATTCCCTATAAATTGAAGGGGTAATTAAGTAATTATGCATAAAGAATTCTGAATTTACACGTGATGGTAAGTGTGAATGTAAAGAGGAAGAGAAGGAGAATTGGAACTCTCCTTCTCTCTCTTAAACACTCTGTTGAGAGTTTTTTTTCAAAAGGTCAGAGGAAGAGAAGGCAAATTAAAATTTGCTGCCTCTCTTTATTAATTGCTTCCTTTAATGTGTGAAGAAAAAGAAGGAAGAGAGATTTATGGTTCTCTCTCTCTCTCTTTGTCCTTCAAGCTCACAGCTTCTAAATTTTTCTCTTTGGAGGTTTTCTGAAGAAAGAAAACTTAAAGAAAAATCATACTCCTTCCTTTGATCATCGAAGGGAGAACTAAAGGAAATGAAGGTTCAAGAAGATAAACTGTTTTTGCGGATTGACGTTTACTTCATTACAAGGCATGGATCAAGGTGAGTAAGAATAACGGTTTGTTTATTCATAATTAAAAGTAATAGTTCGTTGAATCGAATGACATTAATTGATTTTGAGAAAATAAAAGTATTTTTCGTATTAAATATGAAAATTAAAGAAATTAACAATTGGTATCAGAGCACGGTAATTAACGTTTTGATTTGCCATGAAAAAGAATTTAATTTGTTGCTGTGTTTCTTTACTGCATAATGATGCAAAGTTGTTCTGGATTTTGCTGTATAATAGTTATGCATAAAGATTAAAGTGCTCCATAGAAGTTGTTTCTGCATGAAAGTTTATTTGCTACATAAAAGTTCTGTAAAGGTTGATATTGTTTCTGCCTAAAATTTCTGCATAGATTGTTTTGCTGTATAATTTTGCTACATGATTAAATCTGCATAAAAGTTAATTTATAGTGTTGGAAGATGTTGATTACATAAAGTCCCTATAAAATGGTGAAAAGGTAATTATTACACTTAAAGCAAATTTATGGAAATATCTTTAAATCAATGTAAAGAAAGAGATATATCTTTAATAAAAGACAATGATAAAATAACAGTTTGTATATTAAATGATGCATACAGACATGACTATTAAAGAATCTGTAAATTTGTAATGTGAAACTTAGTAAAAGAAAATTGACTCAACTAAATATTAGTGTATAGAAACTTAGTAGTTGCCAAAGTGACCTAGTTTGAAATGATCAATATTAAATTGTGTAATTTATTCATTTAATTATGATGATGTTATTGAAAGGAAATTATTGATTATAAACTAGTAGGTCACCAAAAAGTGGACCAATGTTTATAATTAATAATAGTTAAAGTGACATATTTACATATTTAAATTAATATGTTTAAATATCCAAAGATATTAAACATGTTGCATTAAATATGTTTATGAGTCTATTAAAATTTAAATTATAACATCAATGATTGTTTATTTCTTTAAGGATTACCCAAAGGTGAACTTAAATAAATAAAATTATAGTTATCTGAATTCGAATAAATTATTAATGAGCATGTGTTAGATTTCTTGCAGCTTCTATTGATTTGTTTGCCTCCGGCAATGCTTTACTCAAGTTCAATGGTTTGAACTATGCTGATTGGTTTGAACAAATCCAGTTTCAACTGGGTATATTAGATTTAGACTTGACATTAGTTTGTGATAGACCAGCAGCCCTTAATGAGACCAATACGGAAGCTGACAAGTCATACAGTGAGACTTGGGAGCGGTCTAACAGGCTGTGTTTGAGCTTGATGAAGATAACAATGGATGAAAATGTTAAGCCATCAATGCCCAAGATGAACAATGCAAAGGAATTCATGTCAAAAATAAAAGAATATTCCCAATCAGACATTACGGATAAGTCTGTTTGGGGAATTTAATGAGTGAGTTGACGACCAAGAAATTTGATTGGTCTCAACCCATTCATGTTCATGTAACAAGTATGGCCAATTTGGTAGCAAGGCTGAAAGTGTTGGGTATGGATGTAAGTGAATCATTCTTGGTTCAATTCATTATCAAATCCCTTCCTCTTGAATTTGGCCAGTTCCAGGTTAATCATAACACCATTAAAGAAAAATGGAACTTTCAAGAAATTAAGGTCATGTTAATTCAAGAAGAAGGAAGGTTGAAGAAATTAAAAGATCATACCGTTCATTTAACGTTTCAGAAGGAAGACAATAGTAGCAAAGGAAAATCGAGTAAAAAGAACAAACAGAAGGGAAAAGGCCAATTAAAGATAAAAGATGGTCAGATTCGAAAAGAGCTCAAATGCTACTTATGCAACAAAGCTGCACACATCAAGAAAGATTGTCCGAAAAAAAAAAGCTTGGTTCGAAAAGAAAGGTACACTATTTGTTTTAGTATGTTTTGAATCAAATATTATAGAAGTGCCTAGTAATACTTGGTGGTTAGATTCTGGAGCTACTACTCATGTATCTAATGTTACACAGGGATTTCTTTCGATCCAGCCTATAAACGGAACTAAAAAGTTCCTATATATGGGAAACATAATGAAGGCACAAATACAAGGAATTGGGACGTATAGGTTGATCCTAGATACTGGATATCGTCTAGATCTAGAAAAGTATCTCTATGTTCCTAACTGTACTAGGAATTTAATTTCTGTTGCAAAGTTGGATGATGTAGGATTTAACATTGAGATTGGTAATGGTATGTTTTCTTTGTACAAACAAAAATACTGTTATGGTTCTGGTATTTTAAAGGATGGTTTGTACTGTTTCAATCTTGATGCCAAATATTTTGATTCCCTATTTAATGTTAATCATGTGATTGGAACTAAACGTAATGCAACAAATGAAAGTTCTACTTCGTTATGGCATAAATGTCTAGGTCATATATCTAAAGAAAGGATGTTGCGGTTAATGAAAAGTAATATTTTACCTCAATTAGATTTAAATGACTGGGACGTGTGTATAGATTGCATTAAAAGAAAGAAAACTAAACACACATCAAAGTATCCTGGCACAAGAAGCAGTAAACTTTTAGAATTGATACACACTGATATATGTGGTCCATTCGACACTCCTTCATGGAGTGGTGAAAAATATTTTATCACATTTATCGATGACTTTAACGTTATGGTTATTTGTATCTACTACATGAAAAGTATCAAATGATGAATGTTATAGAAATATTGATCAATGAGGTGGGAAGGCAGTTAGATAGAAAAATAAAGGTAGTGAGGTTTGATAGAGGTGGTGAATATTATGTAAAATTCGATGAGAATGGACAAAACAAAGGTCCATTTGCAAGGTTTCTCGAAAGTCGAGGCATTTGTGCACAATATAGAATGCCTGGAACACCACAACAAAATGGTGTAGCTGAAAGGCGGAATCGTACTCTTATCGAAATGGTTAGAAGAATGATGAATAATAGTGATGTAGTTTTATCGTTGTGGATGCACGGTTTAAAGGCGGCTGCATATCTGCTTAATAGAGTTCCTAGTAAGGCAGCTCCTAAGATATCTTATGAACTATGGACGGGAAGGAAACCTAGTTTGAGACATATTCATATTTGGGGTTGTTCAGCAGAAGTAAGGATATATAATCCAAATGAAAAGAAGCTCGATGCCAGAACCATAAGTGGTTATTTCATCGGCTAACTAGAAAAGTAAAAAAGGTACATATTTTATTGTCCAAAGAATAGTACAATAATAGTTGAATCTGGAAATACTCGATTCATTGAGAATCACGAGTTCAGTGGGAGTGATGAATCACGAAAGGTGAATATTCAAGAGAATTGGGTGGAGGAAACAACATCTAGTACTTCTCATCAAGTTGTTGTTCCTTTTGTTGTATCACAGTCTAACAACATACTGGAATGACATATGAATATTCAAACCACGCAAGGTGAACATGTCAATGATGAGCATACTAATGATAATCAAGTCGTAAGTGAACCATCACAAGAACCAGAATTGCGAAGGTCTGTAAGATAAAGAAGACCAACAATTTATGATGATTACGTGGTTTATTCACTTAAAGAGGAATCTGACTTGAGTAACGACAAAGATCCAGATTCATATAAACAAGCCATGAAATGTAATAATTCCGAAAAGTGGTTAAATGCTATGAAAGTAGAGTTGCAATCGATGGATGAAAATAAAGTTTGGGAACTTGTAGAGTTACCTGAAAGAAAGAAACGTGTTGGTTGTAAATTGATTTTCAAAACCAAACATGGCTCGAAAGGTAATATCGAAAGGTATAAGGCCATACTTGTCGCCAAATGTTACAGTCAGAAAGATGACATTGACTATAAAAAGACCTTCTCTCCAGTTTCAAAGAATGACTCTTTAAGAATAATTATGGCTTTGGTAGCTCATTATGGTTTGGAGCTTCACCAAATGGACATAAAAATCACATTTCTTAACGGTGACTTAGAGGAAGAAGTATATATGGATCAACCAGAAGAGTTTTCATTTCCTAGAAATGAAAAATTGGTGTGTAAATTGAAAAGGTCAATTTATGGATTAAAACAAGCTTCCAGACAATGGTATATTAAGTTTAACGGTACCATTACATCGTATGATTTTATAGAGAACACCATTGATCGGTGTATCTACATGAAGGTTAGTGGGAGCAAGTTTAGTATCTTGGTATTCTATGTTGACGATATTCTTCTTGTCGCAAATGATAAAGGAATGTTACATGACGTAAAAGCTTTTCTCTCTAAGAATTTTGAAATGAAAGATATGGGTGAGGCAGCCTATGTAATTGGAATAGAAATATTCCATGATAGACAGCAAGGTTTGCTGGGATTGTCTCAGAAAGGATATATCGATAAAATTCTAGAGAGATTCAGAATGGACAAGTGTTCCGTTGGTGTTGCTCCAATTCAGAAAGGGGACAAGTTTAATCAACAGCAATGTCCTATAAGTGATTTGGAACGTAAGGAAATGGAATGTATTCCATATGCATCAGCAGTAGGAAGCTTAATGTATGCAATGACATGTACTCGACCAGACATCAGTTTTACAGTAGAGATGTTGGGCCGATATCAAAGTAATCTCGGAATGGATCACTAGAAAGCTGCTAAGAAAGTACTTCGATTTTTACAAGGAACAAAGGAATATATGCTCATGTACAGAAAATCAAATCATTTTGAGGTGATTGGATATTCGGATTCAGATTATGGCGGATGTGTAGACTCGAGAAAATCTACATTCGGTTACGTGTTCCTATTACCCGGAGGAGCCGTATCATGGAAAAGTGGAAAGCAGTCCTCGATTGCTTCTTTCACTATGGAGGCAGAATTTGTAGCATGTTTTGAAGCTATAATTCAAGCATTATAGTTGCAGAACTTAATTCAGGGTCTAGGAATGGTCGACAATATCGATAGACCGCTGAAAATTTATTGTGACAATTCCACAGCTGTATTCTTCTCGAAAAATGACAAGTATTCAAAAGAAGCAAAACATATGGATTTAAAGTACTTGTCAGTCAAAGAAGAGATACAAAAACAAAATGTGTGTATAGAACATATAAATACAAGTTTGATGACAACGGATCCGTTAACCAAAGGATTGTCACCCAAAGCCTTTAAAGAACATGTTGAAAGGATGAGATTAGGTGACAAATCTTTATATATGGATTGTAAAAGCATAACTTGTATTGTATGACACTTTTGAATTCATTAAGGGAATGTTTTTGTATACAAGTTTATTATTCATAGTATGGTGTATACAATTAAACTTGTTTATGAATAATAAGATAAACTTTATGAAAAGATAAAGTTTAAAGATAAATATATATAGTATTCATCGATTAAAGAATTAATGCATTGTGTTAATTTGTGATACATGGAAAGAATCATGTCGTCATTAAAGACTGTGACTGCCATGATCCGATTATGCACTTCATTATGAAAAGAACACTTGAAAAATCCACATTATGGTATACTATAGAAATGAATTGTGAATGCAAGTTGACAGCTGCAAAGTAATAACTGGAAATCGATTTTATTAAAGTTAAAATAACATGGCCCAAGTGGGAGATTGTTAGATTATTTTCTAATAATCTATAAATGTGGTTTAAGTTTATTAAAGTGTGTTGACTTAATATTATGATGCTTAGTGTAATGATTGTTAAGCATAAAAGAATTAAGTTGATTGAGTTTTAATTCCATCACCTTGACCTTGTTAAAGTGAATAATATATAGTTAACAGAGATGAAAATAAAGGATAAGAATAAAATGAAATTTACTTGATTCCCTGTAAATTGAAAGGGTAATTAAGTAATTATGCATAAAGAATTATGAATTTACACTTGATGTTATGTGTGAATGCAAAGAAGAAGAGAAGGAGAATTGGAACTCTCCTTCTCTCTCTTAAACACTTTGTCGAGAATTTTTTCAAAAGGTCAGAGGAAGAGAAAGCAAATTAAAATTTGATGCCTCTCCTTATTAATTGCTTCCTTTAATGTGTGAAGAAAAAGAAGGAAGAGAGATTTATGGTTCTCTCTCTCTTTCTCCTTTAAGCTCACGGCTTCTAAATTTTTCTCTCTGGAGATTTTTTGAAGAAAGAAAACTTAAAGAAAAATCGTACTCCTTCCTTTGATCATCGAAGGGAGAACTAAAGGAAATGAAGGTTCAAGGAGATAAATGGTTTTTGCAGATTGACGTTTACTTCATTACAAGGCATAGATCAAGGTGAGTAAGAATAATGGTTTGTTTATTCATAATTAAAAGTAATAGTTGGTTGAATCATACGACGTTAATTGCTTTTGGGAAAATAAAAGTATTGTTTGTATTAAATATAAAAATTAAAGAAATTAACAAACTAACCTAAGGCAGGGAAGAACACCACATCTTCACAAAAAAATAATCCTCCCTGTGAACAATCATCTTAGTTGTTTTCTTCAAAAAGATTGGTCAGTAATAGATCAACCATTCCACGAAGTATGTGATGAACACCGTCGGGTCATTTTTCTAATTTGGTAGGAGGTATATGGGTCAGGCTATTATTGCTTGTAGATCAATTGGGCTGCTAACTTGTGTTCATGCTTGAGGGCCAACATTGGAGCTTCATCCACTATTTTGGTCCAAAGAATCATAACATCATCTTGCCATTTTGGGGCATGCCCATTCAGAAAAGCCCAAAGGACCATTTCTCAGTTCATTCCTCTTATTTGAGTTGCCAACTCCTAAAACTAGTCCCCATATTCCTTAGGGTACCCTTCTGGTGTAGGCCCATAAGTTGCTCCTATGGAGAACGAAACTCTTTGGGGCTGAACCTCTAGCCAATGGCAAATTTTAATCATCCCATGTTAATCTAGGCTCCATGACTCATTCATTATATTCCCAAGCTTGGCCGACCAGTTAGTCAAAAATCAGCAGAACCTTGTCGTCGGCGAGCACCCTAACTAAACGAAAATATCGTTCAGCCTTTTTTAGCTAAGCTTGCCATTGCCAATAGTCATCATCGAAAGGACACAACTCCAACCTGGGCAAACTTCCCCAACTAGTTAGCAGCGGATTCCCCATAGAGATTATAAAATCAACAATTTTTGGATTTCATATTTTTTTAAGAGTAAATTCTTTGTTTTGACTGTTCAAATTTTCTTGTGTTGACTAGGTTTTTGTCACATGTTGTAAGTTTTCGGCCACGTGTGAAAATGGTTTAGTCAATAGTTAACTGTGCATTCTATGTTCCCCTGCGACTTGAAGCTGCAAATTTTTACTTGATATGTTTTCGTAGCTTTAGGTTGAGTTTTGAGTTACATTGGATTTGTTAAATTAGAAATTTAATAATTTTATTTAATATTTATAACATATTAATTTATATTATATTTATTAAAAAAATAATTATTATTTTTATTTATTTTGTTTTTCTTTAAAAAAAAAAACTCCTTCATGGAGAAGAAGTTGTTTGTGGGCAGAGAAGTAAAAAGGAGGGAAGGGAGAGAAGTCGACGAGCGATCCTCATCGTTTCTCCACTCAAATCGTGTTTGTGTCGTCTTGTTCTTTGTCTTTTGTGAAGATATTTCATGGGTATGTGTTTTCTCCCATTCGACTTTAGATTTAAAGTTTGTGTTTTTGGTTAGTTTTGGATTCGAGCTTGGAAAACTCAAATCCGGGGGAAATTTTTGGTTTATGTTAGTAGATTTAGAATTTATGCAGGAGTATTGGTGGTTTAGAGGCCGAAAACGGGAGAAACTGCGTGTTTTCCGTTGGAAAATAACGCCTAATGTCATCCTGGTCGACCTCAGGTCGTGCCCCGTCAACCGCGGTTGAGGCAAAGTGTTTTAGGGGTGCCTCGGGTCAATTTGCGTTTGATCACAATAGCGTTGGTTGACCACAGTTTTGTTTTTGGTCGACCACAGAAATGCTATGATGTGACTGATGCTTTGAGTCATTATCGTCAAGAGTCTCTTTCTTGTCTCATGTTGGATGACATTTAATTTTACTTTCTATGTTTTATCTCTTAACGTGATGTTCATAAAATGATATAACTATGTCTAATTTTAACTATTTATAATTGATTTTAATTACTACGTCAATCAATAAAAATGAGAGTATAAATTTATATGGTAAACCTAGTATTACTTTTTATTAAATGTATAATTTTAAAATTTTAAAATTTAATATGAATTCAGAGATTTTTACATTCAGGAGACTCTAAATTTTATATTTTCAACAATAATATATTCTTTATTTATTATTTTGAATTCTATTGGAATAAATTTTATTACCACTATATATATTAAAATATAGGTAATTAGCAATTTTAATTTTCAACCCAACACATGATATTTTAAATTTTAATTTTGACTAATGTCATATTTTAGTTATTTATAATTAATTTTAATTATTACATAAATTAGTGAATTCTATTTAAAATATAAAAATTAGAGTGTAAATTTAAATAAAAAATTTAATATTATTCCTAGTTAAATATATAATTGTTTAAAATTTAAAATTTAATATTAGTTCTGACAATTTTACGTGCTCAACTGACTCCAATTTTTATATTTTCAATAATAATATATTATTTTGAATTCTATTAGAGCAAATTTTATTTATCTCTACATTTATTAAAAATATTTTAGGTATAAAACTAACTAATTTGATTTCATTGATGTTACCAATGTTTTTCTTGAAAAAGTAATTAATTTAATAGATTTACATTGGGAAGATGACAAAACAACCATCATTTTTTTATTATTGTTGACAAATTATTCATCATTATTTTTTGTTTAACAAATTAACTATTGAACTATAAAAAAATGACGCCGCAAACATCGCTGTCACGTTTGCTGTTAAACGCCATAATGTCAAGCCTCGACGGTTCGTTTACAGACCGCCGCGGCTCCAAAGTTTTAAAAAACCACACGACATTTTGTTGACCTGCAACGACTTCATAAGAAACTGCCGCGATGTGATGATAAACCACTGCAGTGTCACAATAAACCACAGAACGAGTCACAATTAACCGCTGCGTTAATTTGTTAAAAAGAAAGGATGATAGTTGATTTGTCAACAATAGAAAAAAATGATGGTTGTTTTGTCATTTTCCCATTTACATTTATCTAGTAAAATTACATTTTTGATCTCTTCAACTGATAGAAGATAATGAAATTGACTTATTTGAAAATGAAATTTTGTAAGGAGTGATATTAAATTTAGCTTCTAATTCTACATTATAATTTTACTTTTTTTGATGTGTTGATCATAAATTGATGCAATTAATATTTTATTTTAAGTATTTATAATTATCTTAATTATTATATCAATAAATGAGTGATACGTAAACGACACGTTAGTAAGTAAGATTATAATATAGAATTTAAGAGTAAATCTAGCATTACTCTTTTCTAAAATGTCATCATATATGTTTGGAAAACTCCATTAACCTCATTGTTTTTCTCCTTCACTTAGCCTTCTTCATCTTTATCCTTTTTCTCGAAATCAATCTTTATCATTATCAATGTTCTTGAGTCGATCGAGTCTCGCGAATGACATTATGAGATTCTCAAAAATGTATACCACTCGTGTTTAACGTTTAGTTTGATCCTCTCATTATTCAATACCTTTTATTCCTACATTTTAAGTTCTCTAAAAAATCTAGATTCATTGGTAATTTTGCAAATTCGAGTAGATATTTACTTCTCCTAAATAACAAAACATGCAAGTTGAATTGAGAAGGACCTTTCACAAAACCTATTTTTGGCGTTCAAAATTCAATAATCCAAAATCTGATTTGTCAATATATGAAAGTGAACTTAATTATGATTATTTTTGTCAATATGTTTTCCTAATTGTAGTAAATGTGCAATATACTCCTCATTCTCCTTGTTGTCAGCATCATTAAATGCCAAATCAAAGCTTGAAACGTGAGTAAACAAGGTAAGACTTGTGAAGATTAAACTATGCATATTTCCTGTTAAATATCTCAAGTTCAATCAGAAATGTAATGTCATTACATTTGGCCAATAATCCATCCAATGCGGGTACCCCAAAAAAAACATTTATGTGCAATCTGATCATTTATGTGCGGTCTCGAGCCTATTAATCTGATCATACCGTGGGGTTTTTCAGGCCCAAACAGATGTAAGTAGCTGGACTCTAAAAGCTTTTCAGTTAAAGTTATCTTCTAAATTCGGTTTTTATTTTAAGATGTTTTTAAACGTTTGTTCATTTAACTTTTGTTTTTATTTCATTTGGTTTTAGTCGTTCTAATGATATTCATCACTTTTTATTTCATTAGTTAGATATTGTTATTGTTACGACCCCGATCTCAAACTCCATCGAATTACAGGGTTGTGATAAAAATTCTCCGCCTGGAGAATGACACGTGTACATTAATACTGAGATTGAAGTATGATAATGTTTGATCCTATAATATTACAAGTAATCTCAACATATTTGACCATTTTTTAGTCCAGATAAAATTTTCTTTTTATTTAATATGCACACCACAAATATATATGTGATTCCATTTTGTAACAACCACATTTAATCTACACATTACCACATGAGTTATTATTTATAAAACGATATAGTCTTAACTTAATTACAAACAATAAGACCACTATATGTAACTCTCACACCAAGCTATACATAACAGAAAGTAAAATCCACACACACAACAAATCCAAGAGATAGAGTTTTATTTTTACACTGAGTGTCTAGTCTCTTGCATTTGATTTGCCTTGGTCTTGTCCTTTTGGTTACTCTATGTATCTGAAAAGAAGAAAATCATAATTGAGTGAGCTATAAAGTTTAGCAAGTAAATCTAATAATTAAGAATTACAATCTCATTCAATTCACAAATATAGGATCAACACCCACCACCTAGGTCTACATCTAGACCTTTTTATAATACCAATATGACATGCAATATGAATATCACACAACTCTTTTCTACTCACAACAATGCAATGATAATATGAGTCAATACAATGTTCATTTAATTAAACAATGAAATTGTTTAACAAGTATTGTATTAATATATTCATGAATGTCAATATGCAAGATCAAATACCATCATATGTAAAGTCGTACACAACCATTAAACTCCACCATACTAGCCACTGTTCCAATAGATGTGTCCATGAACAAATAAATTGCCAGAGGGCTAGAGTTTCGCAACTCAAGAGGAACCCAAAGCCACTCCCCTACTATTTTCCACTTTACATTCGCCACACAATATATAGTCTAAAGAAGTATATTGGGTTCCTTTGTGACCAATAATACCATCAAAATAATATTTTTGTACATATAAATATTTATATGGTGCATGATTTGATATCCTCACTATGTGTACATTGAGTGCATATAATACATAATAATAATGCATGTAATATGAAACATAAAAATCTTGTTATTAAATATATATAAGTGATACATGAAATAGTGTCAAACATTTATCTAGACATGTTCTATCTATATCTCAACAATCTCCCCAAAAGGGTTTATGAAATGGCTAAACAATTGGTTAAAAACCTATGGAAAACATTCTAAAATTACAGGTTTCGAATGTCCACCCCTCAGTCGTGGTTGTCCGATCCAACATATTTCAAGGGCAAAAACATGGATTCCAGTCGTCTGCTCAAAACTCTGGTCGTCCGCTCATGACTACATTTTTAAAACCCGAGACTCTGTCATTTTGCCAGACGTTTGCCCTTAAAGATTGTTTGTTTGCTCTTAATGCATTTTCCTCTCTCTTATTTCTATAGTCACTTACCATTGCATCCGCGAGTACCCACGAATATCAGCCACTACCCATATTCATCTGAGAACGTCTACCCATCCACGAATACCCATTTCCATAGCACATTACTATGTTTCGGTCGACCACTCCTTAATGCCGGTCGACTGCACCAGATGCAAAATCTTGAAATCCTTTGACAGTTCTTCATCTCCCTCATACTAAATTCAATTTAAACCACACCAATACATAATATAAATGACCCAAAACAACAGGTATCAATAATAATTCTAATCTTAAATCATCATCTATATCATAAAAATTTCACAAAATTACAACTCTTTAAGGATTAGAGTTACTTACTTCCATTTCAACACTTTCAAGCTTTGGTTTAAGCTTTTAAGTTCCACCTCTTCTTTCCTTTTTGGACTCTTTAAAATTCTCTTCATGTTTTGAACACTTTTCTCTTGACATTCAAACTCAAAATTTCACTCTTTTCTCTCAACTTTCCATTTTTTCTTCCAAAACCCTATTTTCTCTCTTCTCTGTTATGCTGCTCCCTTCACGATTTCATTCATTCTTCTAATACGAAAGAGTTTATACAGAAAATTCTTTAGCCATTTACCATGTTGGCCATAATCATTGAAGTCATAAGACCAATTTACCCTTAAACTTCTCATTATTTATGATTTAAGCTGTTTGCTTCATCTTGACATGTAGCATGACCCTATTGGTGTCCACATTTTATTGCATGAAATCATAGATACATGTCTTAGAAAACTTTCATCCTTACAAAACATCCTCAAATTCTCACTCAATATGTATGAATTAATGTATTTTATGGAAATCATACGTAAACGTCACATTCATTTAATCTTACTTTAAAATGGTATAAATTTGGTCATATAAGCCCAATTTACATAATTCCAATGTCTTTATCTTCTTAACTGTTTTATTTATTATCTTAAAATTTTATCCAATTCCATACATAATTACATATTCAATTATATCAATATATCTAAAATATTCAGAAAAATAGTTTACTATCAAACCTTAATTATGCACAATCTTTTAATTTTTATTGGATTAAAAATTTCAAGTCATTACAACTATTAGCTATGAATATGTTAAGAAGTTGTTGGCATAGTGGAAATGTCCATATAAGTTCATTGATTCTTGTCTTTCAATAATTTTATTAAAAAATTTAAGGTTTATGAGATCCGTCCTTTAAAATTGCTTTCAACCTCTAGGCTGGCCATTTATGTGACATGGGAAAATATAATAATGGGAGACTCATCATGTTATAATAAATATAGAAGACTATTTTTAAAAATAAAATCAATAATTAGTAGTAGTAATAAATACAAATAAAAGGTTTAATTTCTCTTGTTCTTCTTCTTATTTACAATTATTAGAATTTAGTGACTACAATTCTATTTAGATGAGGCAAAAAAGCATATGACGTGATAAAAATAGTAGAACAAAATTATAAAAATCATTTATTATTATTATTATTTTTTTGACGGGTAAGATTATTATTATTAATTTTTTAATGGCTACCTTTTGAAATAGCAGGTACCCACTTAAATTATAACCCATTTATTAGTCAATCTATGGTCTCCTTGCAACTCTCAGTCACTTTTCTTGTAGTTTTCTCTCATTCTTTTGTCTCAAAAACCCTAATCGCAATGAGTGAGTCTAATTCTTCTCCTCGAATGTCTGTTTACCAATCTCTTGGTGTTGGTTCCATGGATGATGTGTTGTTGTGGAAGAAACACTTTGATGTTAATCTCTGCAACAACTTTTGGTTTATGTTTGAACGGGTTTGTTACAATATTTGCTAATGTTATATTGCTTCTTGTTGTCATTCTATTCTTATGGGCTAATCTACTTCTCTTCTCAATCGGTCTCTTCCTCACCTACCTGATCTGCGAATTTCTAAAGCTCCATCATGAAGGCTACCGATGAAATAAGATTATGGATCAATTGGGCATTATCGATTGCCGAGACATTTCCATTGGTAGAAACTTTCTAAAGTATTAGGATCATGCTGATGATAAGTGTTTGGTTACACATCAAATTTTACAGATATATTAAGGAGAATAGATTATGCCCTTCTAAAGAATTTACCAATTCTACTGATTAGGGAAAAGAAGCTTCAATAGGCAAAGATAATGTGCATAGAGTTGTTTGGAGCTAATTAGTGGAAGATCACAAGATGCAAGTTTCTCTCAAGAAAAATTGGGATGACGACTTGTGAGAGAAGGAAGAAGATCGGTGCTAAATTTCTAAAAGGTTGGGATTGGATTTTTGAAACTTTTACATAAGCTCTCCATCCATGTTAGGAAACTTCTTCGAACCAATGAGAGAGTGTAGACTGATGATATTGGGGTGATTGTTCATGAGATTAAAGTGAACATCGAGAGGTACTAAGGCTTGAATGACATTTGGACTTCTCAAGTCGACGCATGAGTAAGCTTGACGTTACATCTTTCTTAGTCTTATTACATTTTGATAGTATATTTTTGTGAAGACTATGATTAAGGATTAACCCTAGTAATTATATTTACTATAATTAAATACGATTGCGTGATAATAAGTCATAAGTTGACTTTGAGAAGGAAATTGACCAATGATGAAATTGGATCATTTGAATGTATGCTCATTAATATATGCATTTTTGCTCGAAAGTTAATTGATGTGCTATAAATGAACATAGTTAATGTTTGAAGATAATTCAAAATATTTTAAGGTCATAAAGTAGACACATAAATAAAGTGTATGGATTTGGATTGAAAGGATTTGGATATATGTAATAAAAGTTATGCAAATTTGAAGTTAAATAAATCCAATACTGTACTGTTTTGGAATATATCTTTAAATTGGACTTTAAAGTGGAAATTTGGAGAAACTTGTAAATGGAGAAATATTTATAATACATTGAAGTATGTGGCCATGTAATAAAATTTGACAATAAATGGGGTTATGACACATGTCACCTAAACATTTGTGACTATATACGTGATTAAGGTGTAATTAAGGGATGATTGAGGTTAATTAATCATGATTAATTATGATAATCATGTAAATTAGCTGAGAAATAATCTAGATTAATTAGTTTATGCTAAGAGTGCTTAAGGATAATAAGCTATGGAATTTTTGTAATTACCATACTTCAAATGGTAAAATGATAAAAATTGAAGGACAAGATGGAAATGGGTATATTCAGCTCTCTAAGTTATCCTTTAGCGTGATAAAATGATAAGTGTTCTTAGAGCATGCTGGAAAAGGAGAAATTCATGTAGAACTAGAGAGGGTGCAGAGAGAAAAAGGAGGAAATTCCAAAGAGGTAAGAACCCTAACCTAAATATTTTATAAACTATGTTAAATACTACATAGTTTAGGTGAATAAAGTTGTATGATTTAAACTGTATGTGAAATTCATGGAAACATATAGGTTTTACCATGGTTAGTTTTGACGTAACGACTAAAAAAATAAGGGTTTAAGTTGATTATAGTGCTTGAATGGAAGCATGAAATTTATATGTTTTAATAGTTAAAGATACCATGCATAGAATTTATAATCAAATGAATTGAATAAGAGGGTAAGAAACTCTAGAATGAACATTGACAATTACGGATGTTGATGAATAAATTGATGATTATATGGGATATGAATAATTGTGGTCGTGCATTTCTATATTACGTAATTGGTAAAGTTTTAAATACTTGCAAGGAATTAATGTTGGTTTAAATGGTTTGAAAATAGCTTTTGGGATGAATTTTGAATATTATTACAGTTATATTGGTTTTCGCATGGAAATGTATGAGAAATTGTAAGGAATTGGGAAGATGTGCCTTGAACGAATGTCCTATCTAAAATACCCAAAATTTTTACAAATAGTTTTAATACGATAATTTAGAATTTAATAGGTTAATTGGAGAACTTTAATTAAAGATTTAAAATATTAGAATTATGGAATAATTATTTGAATTAGGAAAGTTAAAATAAATAATTTTATTTTATAGATAATAAAATAAAATAAAATTTTTTGAAGAATTAGTAATGAATAATGTGAAAATAATATACAGTTAATGAAAAGATTTAATTCATGGTTTAATATTTTATATTCTAGAAATTAAGGAAATAAGGTGTAGAAAGATCTGATGCAATAGGAACCATTAGATGAGATTTAGGAACAACTGTGATCTTTTAGGATGGAGAAAGACTGTTTGATGTGGGAGGCCGTTGGAACGTTGGATCAGTTTAGCTGAAGGAACGTGGATCATTGGAGTTAAGAAAAGATACTTCTATGAGAGTGTTTTATGTCATTTAGGTGCAGGAGGTCGTTAGACCTTAGGACTAGATTAGCGGAAGGAATGGGAACTGTTAGATTTAGGAAAAGATTCTTTTGCAAAAGCATTGGATGCTGCTTAGGAGCGAAAGAATGTTGAGTCGTTGGATTGTATTAGCAGAAGGAATGTAGACTATTGGATTAGGAAAAGATTCTTTTTGCGGAAGAGAAAGATGTCATTCGAGAGCACTAAGTTAGGAATGTCGTTGTTTTATATTTTAGCATGTTTCATCAACTGTGTTTGTGTCCGCGACAGTGTTTTAAGTATTGGGAAAGATGTTGTTTGGTTTAGTGAGTCTCGGATATTAGCGGAAGTGTTTGCTTCCATGGTAAGGTTTGTGTTTGTGAATAGCCTTAGACGAAGTAAAATATGGTCGTTAGTTTTAGTGAGTTCACAGTTCGCAAGAGCGTTATTGTTAGCGAATGGGTTTTTAGCAATAGAATAGTACGCGTGGCCGACGGCGAGCCTGCGGATTGGAGTTTTCGCAGGAACATTGGCTTCTGTGGAAGTATAGGCATCTGTGGTTGCTTTAGCAACTGCGAATGTAAATTTTAGGGCTGATGCGGCTATTGGCCACTGGTCGAGTGAGATGTTGTGGATGTCCCCAGTAGTTGTTCGTGCGTCCGATGTAACTCAGGCAGGTTTAAATTAAGGTAGTTTTTCATGTTCTTACAATCTACGTTTTGATTCTTAGATTGTTTAGGAAAAAATAAAATTTAGACACGATTTTGTGGGATTTTATCTCGTGCAGTTTTCTGATTTTAGTTCTATAAATATTGGGGTTTAGGTTAAACCTTAATCACCTGAGAACCCCATGGACAAGAGAGTCATTCTCTCAAGCTCTCAAGTGAAACTTTCCTCCAAGTTTCCCAAGGTTGATTCTCAACTGTTTAGTTTCTAAAGTTGTGTTTAACAGTGTATAATGTTTAGGGTTATTCTTTTAATAACTTACTCTTTGTTTATTTCAAGGATAAGTCTACATATAGGAGGTGTTAGGAGTAGTCAGACCTTCATTAATGATTCCAAGTGAGTGATGTTTTGCATATGTTTGACATTTGGCTTACATCACAAAGTGTTAAGGTATGGTAGAAATATGATGTTTTTTTTTGTGATGCCTATGGGCTTTTGATCAAAGATATGATGTTTGCAGATTATTTACTATATATTTACTTTTCATATTGAGATGTTGATTGAGGATATGATGTTTACCAATTGTTTTCTATTTATTTACTATTAATATTGAGATGTTGATCGAGGATAGGATGTTTGCCGATTGTTTCCTGTTTATTTACTATTCATATTAAGACATTGATCAGGGATATATTCATTGTTGATTGTTTACTATTTATACTTGAGACGTTAATCGAGAGGATATGTTTATTGTTGGTTGTTTACTGTTTATACTTGAGACGTTGTTCGAGAATATGCTTATTGTTGACTATTTATTGTATTATAATTGAGAAGTTGATCGAGGATTTGTTTATTGTTGTATTCGTGCATGTTAGATTGTTATTATGTTACGTGTATGTTTATGCATTCATAAAAAATGTTTTATTTAAGAAAGATAATAAAGAATAAAAAACTAATTGAATAAACATAAATAGTCGTTATAGGCGCGGTTCGAGTTGGCTATCCCACATGAAATAGACCTCATGGAGTCACTCTTCCTTAGATTGAATGCCCATATGACTGGACTATAAAGTGAAAGAAAAAGAAAAAAATTGTTGACTAAAAAGACATGGTTTTTACGTGTTGCATCTCATTTATAGTCATAATTTATGTTATACATTTCTTACTGAGTGTTAGGCTCATAGGTGAACTTTGTGATATAAGTAATGATAGAGTTGTTAAGGAACATAAAGATAGAAATAACTGATAGCGCGGTTGAAGAGGAGTTCCCATGGCGAAGCTAAAGTGTTGTTAAAGTGAAGTTAACTCGTGGGTGAGAATTAAAGGAAAGAAGGATTTCAATAACGTGTCATGAAGCTTTTATTAAAAGTTATATTTATTGTTGGGATTTAAGTGGAGACATCTTTATAAATGTTTTTGTTTATTTAAATGAGGGATTTTACTCCGTTTGATTCTCAATGATATTTCATTGAGACTTCCGCTACATGGTTTAAAAAGGTATGAAATGGTATTTAATAAATGTTGAGTTTTACTATGCTTTGATTTTAAAAAGAGATTTATTTCAAAGACTTCTGCTGTATATGATTTAAAATCAAAGACTTTCGCTTTTTATTTCAAAGAAAAGGGTTTTAATGCTTTGGGGCACTACACTGTCTTTGAGGCTGACCTATATAAGTGTAAAAATTAGATTGGTAAATATTTACAGTAAAAGCACGAGTTTCCACAATAGAAGCATGGATGTGTAATTATCTACAGATGTGTGAGTATTCACAAAATGAGATATCCGAGAAGCATTAGTGTCTGCGGAATGAGGTGTCCACGTATGAGAGGTGGAATCCGCAAAATGAAGGATCCACAGTAATGTTGGTTTCCTTTGTGAAAGTGTTGGTATCTCTTATGAAAGTGTTGGTTTTCATAGTAGAAGCGTTGGTGTTTGTGAAAATGTGGATGTCCACAAATATTTAGTTTTGGGAGGACATATGGCCGCGTATGAGTGGGTGTCTGCAGAATATTAGAATGGGAGCATATATCTATAGCAGACATGTAAGTTTTCGCAAGCAAAAGTGAGGGTATCCACGGATATTTGGGTTCAAAAGGACACCTGGCCTCATATTAGATGTGTTTGTCGAATATTATGTACGGAATAAATTTCTGTAGTGGATGTGTAACTATCCACATTAGATGTGTACTATCTGCAACAAACACGTAGTTTTCCACAAGCGGATGTATGAACATCCATGATTACATTAGTGTAGATGTCCGGAAAGTGAATAATGAATCAGGAGCAAACTTTCAAACCTTGTGTATTAATAAGGAATGGATATCCACACCGGATATTGGCAACAAATGTGTAACTTTCTGCAATAGCGTGTAACTTTTGCAGTGGACACATAGGTTTCCACAAGCGGATGTGTGGACATCCATGGATTATGTTAGTGCGGACGTCCGAAAAATGTATAGTGATTCTGTGATGTTTATGAACAGACATCCTGACCCTATTACTTAAGAATAGTTTTTTTAGGGTTTAAACTATTTATTTAAGCAATTGTAACATCCTGTAACCTTTTTCGTGTAAAATTTTTCTTTTTCTTTTAAAACCATTACTTTATAGAACATCAGAGTAATAACAACGGAAGTCTTAATCATATAAAACATACAGCGGAAACCTTTTACAATTTAATACTACAAATCTATTGTTTAAATAAACACATTAACTTAAAACATTTATTTGAAATCATAAAACATTTAAAAGCCTTTTAAAACATTTATTTCATCTTCGTGAGCCATAACCACAGGTCAATGTCGCCAACAACGCAAACATTCACACAACAACACTCCATCAGCTACGTTCATCTACAGCTTTATCCCTCTATTGCCTCCATACCTACACCAACGGGACCTAACTATGAGTCTAACGCTCAGTACGTTATATAAACGTAAAACATGAAATTCACATACAATTTCTATAGCATCATATAAGGTTTTCTGTTTTGTTTCACTTTTACTGTTCATGTCTTTCCTCATTATTTCATTTTTGCTTATATGTCGGCGTATCAAACCGGACCATATAAACATTCGTTTACTGTTTCTGGCTTTTATTGTTTATGTGCCCGATGTAACAAACCGGACCACATAAACATCTGTGCCAGGTGTTAGAATCCGGGCTTGTCCAGGACGTGTTGTCCATGGTCGCCCATGCTAGAGTAGTTTTCTTTCTATTTATGGAAGTTCCTTTGTATTTCTTTTATTTCTATTTTGGGCAAGTGACTCATCACCACCATAGCGTGTTTACTCCTGCCATGGTGGGAATGGTCTAATATGCTCTTTAGGGGAAGAGGCATGACTGCACGTAGACCCCCTACCCAATGTAATTTTGCTGACAATCAATGATAAAGCTTTTTACATACAATTTATGCTCACTATGCTCAATGACGCTCTTTTCGATTAATCTCGTTTGCTTACTGCTCGCTCGTTAGACACAAAGCTCGCTCTAACGTCGTAGGCAATTGGTGCCGTTGGCACACCTCGTAGGCAGACTCGTTGTTCCCCCTAACAATGAGTGCCGCACAGTCTCTCTTAAGTCTCTTGAAAGTAGGACCGTGACAGTTGGTATCAGAGCCAGGTTGGCTCAAATCGCAAGAAAGCATGCCGAAAAAAAATTTGTTGGAGAAAACAAGCTCATTGATGGACCAGCTTGAACGGCTAATCGAGCTGGAAGAGGAGATGAAGTGTCTCCAAGAAATCCCTGATAACATTTGTTTTCTGGAGGAATGATTGAAGGAAATGTCTGAATTTCCTGCTGAGATTGCTGTTATTCATAACCTGATAGACACCATACCGATCCAAGAGCTGATTGATCGGGTGGAGAATCTCGAATCCTGACCAGAGAAGGGAAAAGGGGTAGAAAGTGGACAGAGCTCCACAAGTGCTATAGTCGGGGTCCAGCAGTGTGTTGAAGAATTGACCAAGCTCATACTCAACTATCAAGCACCGTGATTGGCCTAACGAAAGACTTCAAGATGATGTTTGAATCCCTCAAAGCTGAGATCGCTGAAATAAACATCAAATTGAACATCACTATGAGAGCCATGGGAAACCAAACTCAAGCTTTAAATTCGGTTGAACCCAGTCAGGTGAAAATCCCATAGCCAAAATCCTTTGGGGGAGCCCGCGATGCCAAGGAAATAGAAAATTTCATCTTTGACATGGAACAATACTTCAAAGCAACTAAAACTGATGATGAGTCAAAGGTGACCTTGGCCACGATGCATCTTACTAGAGATGCAAAACTTTGGTGGAGGTCAAAATACAATGATATTTGCAATGGTGACTGTACCATCGATACTTGGGAAGAGCTCAAAAAGCAGCTGAAGGATCAGTTCTTTCCTGAAAACGTTAAGTTCAATGCACGTCGACTGCTTCGAGAACTAAAACAGACTAGCAGCATCCGCGAGTATGTTAAAACGTTCTCAGGGCTCATGCTAAATATTCGAGACATGTCAGAGAAAGACAAGATCTTCACCTTCATCGAAGGACTGAAACCGTGGGCCAGGACAAAGTTATATGAACAGACAGTGCAGACCCTCTCGAGCGCTCTTGTTGCTACTGAACGATTATTCGACTACTCCAACGAGAATCCTAGTCAGAAAAAGAATCCTCCCAACAATTCAAGCAATACGAAGTCCCCTAGACCAAACCTGAGTGTCGCTGAAAGAAAGTCGTATGTCCCAAGAGAGGGCCAAGAGACATCGAGGGGAGCTAATTACCAACGACCAACGAATAGGCCTATGTCCTGTTTCTTATGCAAAGGACCACATCGAGTGGCTGAGTGACCCCATAGATCTGCGTTAACAGCTCTACAAGCGTCGATTACTAACGACAACCCAGCAGAAGAAGTTGTTGAAGTAGAATCCACAGAAGTTGCAGAAGTTGGGACAATGATGTTCTTATCAGCTGTTCAGCAACAGAAGGATGAGCTAAAAAAGACCCCCATTAAAGGCCTCATGTATGTGGAGACCCTTATCAATAATAAAGTTGTCCAAAGTACTATAATTGACTCGGAAGCTACCCACAACTTCATAACAGAAAAGGAAGCACGCTGCTTGGGCCTTAAACTAGAAAAGACCACTGGTAAGAAGAAGACAGTGAATGCAAAAGCAATGCCCGTGGTTAGGGTTGTAAGAAGGGTCCAATTAAAGCTCAATTCGTGGTTGGGACCAGTCGATTTTGTTGTGGCGAAGATGGATGACTTTGATACTATACTTGGGATGGAATTCTTGATGGAACACAAAGTCATCCCCATTCCCTCTGCAAAATGTTTGGTGATTACAAGGAACAACCCAACGGTAGTTCTCGCAATTCTCAAGTAACCAAGCCCTAGTAACATAAAAATGATCTCGGCTATGCAGTTTAAACAAGGGTTGAAGAACCAAGATCCAACCTATGTTCTTGTCCCCTCGATCAAGGAGAAAGGCAAGGAAGAAGTAGTGTCTTCAGAAATTATGGAAGTACTTGAAGAATATAAAAGTACTATGCCTAAATGCTTACCGAAGTCACTATCTCCGCGCAGGGACATCGATCATCAGATTGAACTCACCCTAGGAACTAAACCCCCAGCAAAAGCACCCTATCGAATGGCCCCACTAGAACTGGTAGAACTAAGAAAGCAATTAGATGAAATGCTTGAGGCAGGGTTCATCAGACCTGCAAAGGCACCATTTGGTGCACCTGTGTTGTTCCAAAAGAAGAAGGATGGTAGCTTACGCTTGTGTATTGACTATCGGGTCTTGAACAAAGTCACTGATCGGAACAAGTATCCCATCCCACTCATTACAGATCTTTTCGATCAACTGTACAAGGCAAAATATTTCACAAAGCTTGACTTGCGTTCAGGTTATTATCAAGTCAGGATTGCAGAAGGTGATGAGCAAAAGACGACTTGTGTGACCAGATATGGAGCTTTTGAATTCTTGGTGATGCCCTTTGGACTGACAAATGCTCCCGTGACTTTCTTCAGAATTCTTGGTGATGCCCTTTGGATTGACAAATGCTCCCACGACTTTCTTCACTCTAATGAACCAAGTATTCCACGAATTCCTTGATAAATTTGTGGTGGTATACTTTGACGACATCGTGTTCTATAGTGAGAGCATTGAAGAACATCAAGTTTACCTTCGTCTAGTCTTCGAGAAGCTGAGACAGAATCAGTTATATGTAAAGAAAGAAAAGTGCTCCTTCGCTCAGAAGAGTATTGGGTTCCTTGGCCATATTATTGAACAAGGCCATCTTCGAATAGATGTAGACAAAGTCAAGGCAATCCAAGAATGGAGAAACTCCACTTCAGTTACAGAATTGCATTCCTTCCTTGGTCTCACAAATTATTACCGGCTGTTTGTAGAAGGATTCTCCAAGAAGGCAGCACCTCTCACCGAACTGTTAAAGAAGGGAGTCCCTTGGGAGTGGAACCAAGAATGCCAAACATGCTTTGCCAAATTAAAAGAAACTATGATGCAAAGTCTAGTTCTGGGTCTAGCTGATGTGACTTTGCCATTTGAAGTCGAAACTGATGCATCTAACTTTGCACTGGGAGGAGTTTTACTACAGAATGGTCATCCTGTCGCTTATTAAAGCCGCAAGCTGAAAGAAGGTACATAGCCTCTGAGAAAGAAATGTTGGTCGTAGTACACTGCCTTCGTGTATGGAGACAGTACTTGCTTGGATCAAAGTTTATAGTAAAGACCGACAAAAGCACAATTTGTCATTTCTTTGAGGAGCCAAAGCTAACCTCCAAACAGGCGCGTTGGCACGAACTTATCTCAGAATTTGACTTCCATTTTGAGCACAAGTCGGGCCAATCAAATCGAGCAGCTGACGCCCTCAGTCGAAAAACATAATGTGCCAGTCTATGCTATTTATCTCAACTTCAAGCAAGTAGAGTTACCGGGTCTATGAGAGATCGCATTTGAAATTGTCTACAAGACGACCCTACTGCTCGGGTCGTCATGCAATTGGTAAAGGAAAAGAAGACGCAAAAATTTTGGATCGAAGAAGACCTGCTATTAACCAAGGGAAATCGCCTGTACGTGCCACGAAGTAATGATCTACGGCGAAATCTATTGAAGGAATGCCAGGACACATTGTGGGCTGGTCATGCAGGATGGCAATGAATGTATGCCCTACTAAAGAGGGGATATTATTGGCCTCACAAGAAAGACGACATGATACAATATACCAAGACCTGTTTGGTATGTCAGCAAGACAAGGTGGAAAGAGACAAAGTGGCGGGTTTGCTAGAACCATTACCGGTGCCAACGAAGCCTTGGGAAAGTATATCTCTTGACTTCATCACCAATCTGCCACCTTCAAATGACTTTCCAGCAATCTTGGTGATAATCGATCGATTTTCCAAGTACGCTACTTTCATAGTTGCCCCAAAATATTGCTCCGCAGAAACGACAGTGCAACTTTTCTTCAAGAATGTTGTGAAATTATGGGAGATACCTCAAAGCATCATTAGTGATCGAGACACCACATTCACAGGAGCCTTTTGGTTAGAACTATTCAAGCTGTTGGGATCTAGCTTAAATATTTCTTCCAGTTATCACCCCCAAACGGATGGTCAGACTGAACGTTGTAACAGCTTACTAGAAGAATATCTGCAGCCCTTCATCAACACCAACTAGAAGAATTGGCCAAGTCTGCTTGATGCTGCACAATTCTGCTTCAACTGTCAGAAAAGCTCCTCTACAGGAATGAGCCCATTTGAAGTCGTTTGTGGAAGGCAACAAACTATGCCGCACACCCTCAATCATCCATACTCAGGGAAATGCCCAAAAGCCAACAACTTCTCGAAAGAGTGGCGACAAAATACTGAGATAGCTCATGCCTACTTGGAACGAGCCTCTAAACACATGAAGAAGTCGATAGACTTGAAGAGACGCCCGCTGGAATTCAAAGCTGGAGACCTTATATTAGTGAAACTCTTGCCGGAACAACTTCGTTTCAGAGGTCAGAGAGACAAATGACTAGTTCGGAAGGACGAAGGTCCAGTCCAAGTCATTGAAAAGATTGGACGGGCATACTACAGAGTTAATATACCAACGTGGCTTAAAATCCACTCAATGATTCACGTCAGCAACCTAAAGCTGTATCACCAAGACGAAGAAGATCAAGAACGGAACAACATCACCAGGCCAGATATCATCCTCAGCAGATTAAGGCATCCAAACAAAGTGGAAGAAATTCTAGCAGATCGAAGTGTCAAGACAGGCCGCTGCCTACGCACAGAGTATCTTGTCATATGGGAGGGACTTGGAGACGACGAAGTTACTTGGGAGAAAGCCGAAGACTTGGAAGATGCTACGCAGAAGATTGAAGAGTTCAAGCTGAAGACAAGTTGACGAGGGCATCAACAGCTCAAATGGGGGAGGATGTTAGAATCCGAGCTTGTCCAGGACGTGTTGTCCATGGCCGCCCATGCTAGAGTAGTTTTATAGAAGTTCCTTTGCATTTATTTTATTTCTATTTATAGAAGTTCCTTTGTATTTATTTTATTTCTATTTTGAGCAAGTGACTCCTCACCACCATAGCATGTTTACTCCTGCCATGGTGGGAATGGTTCAGAATGCTATTTAGGGGGAGATGCATGACTACACGTAGACCCCCCTACCCAATGTAATTTGTTGACAATCAATGATAAAGTTTTTTACATACAAAATATACTCACTTTGCTCAATGACGCTCTCTTCGATTAATCTTGCTCGCTTACTGCTCGCTCATTAGACACAAAGCTCGCTCTAACGTCGTGGGCAATTGCTGTCGTTGGCACACCTTGTAGGCTGACTTGTTGTTCTCCCTAACAACGAGTGCTGCACGGTCTATGACCGTGACACCAGGCGTGACAAACTGGACCACAGTTATTATCTTTGGTTTCTATGCCAGGCATGACTAACCGGCTTACAGAAACAACTTAATTATGTATCTTACTGTTTTCATTTTGTTATCTCATACTCTTTTAGTCTTTTACTGTTTATGTGTCAGGCGTGACAAACCGGACCACATAAACATCTGGGCCGGGCGTGACAAACCGGACCACAGTTGTTATCTTTGGTTTCTGTGCCAAGAGTGACTAACTGGCCCACAGAAACAGCTATTTACGTTTATTAGGATTTCGAGTATTAACATTGTTGTGCACAAACAATCATATGTAACGTGTTCCTTAATTGTATCCTTAAAATGTGATCCGTCTTATCTAAGGAACTGAACTTAAATCTAATAAACATGCAAACAAACAATATATGTTTCCATACAATAACATAACTTATGTATTTAGTAAATAACATCAAACAAAACCCTAATCTCTTGTGATGTAGGTCATTTCGGACCAAACACATACAGTAGCATGTACCTAAAGTCCTTAACTTTAATGGTTTAATACTTTAAGATTCTTCACAAAGAAACCTAATCATAATCAACATATTGCTATTAATAATTAATTTCTAATAAAATCCCCTAACATTAACTAACATGCTCATACTCTCATAATGGATAACTTCCTATTATGTCCAACTATCAAATAACCTTATTTTCTAACAATCATTTTATCCACAACAACAACCCTTAACCCAATCATTACCTTCACCAAAATCCACATAATAAAATCCATTATTTTCACATTTAATAACCACCAAATTCCAATAATCCAACTTATTCATACCAACTTAACAACCAAACATGCATAATATATTTCCCAAAGACTAATTGTCTATTAACCATAAATAACCTAGCAATAACCCATTAAAATGATTACCAATTAATATTCCTTGACATGCTTATAGATAAACTCTATTATGAATCTCCTTTCACGCAGACTATTATTCACAGAATACCTCAATTATCCTTTCATACAAAATCTCATCCATGACATATTCATGAGAGAACTTTCATACCTTAAGCATTCGTTTATATCCCCTGAACTTTCATACCTTAAGCATTCGTTTATATCCCCTGCACCTCAACAGCACCTTAGGCATTAACCAATGAAGCAACTTCTCTACACAAACCATTCAGAAATTCCAGAAGCTCATAAGCAATATCGCAACACTCATGACATTATCATTCGCTCACAAAAACCACAGTTTCGTACACATGGAAACCCTCACAATATCAGAGAACCATTACTCTCTCGCTTACTCTCACACTAATTCAGCAAAGTAATCCCACTGTGTTTTCCTTCCCAAAACATGCTGCCCTTCAATCCTATTTATAAGTAACCACAACTCTTCAACATCCATCCATGAAGACAGAAGGCCATGGGACAATGTCTATAATGACTATTAAATCTTTCTACTCTTAGACATCCCATACGACGTTCCTCTTGATTTCCAGACGTTCAAGACAGAGGTTTACATCATCTCCAGACGTTTAAAAATTATCTAGATTACACTTTATAAATAGTAGATGATCACGCCAGCTGATCACCATCAAGGCAATCGACCGCCACAAACAGCCACAACTTTTTTCTTCAGAATAAACCCATTTTCACATTGATCGATGACGCCGGTCGATCTCCCTTTGCCGAACGACCGCCCACATCGACCGTCGCCTCCAAGCAGCACATTTTTCATAAATCTCCAGATTACTTCCTACATATACCTCCTCTGTAATTATATACATTCCCCATAAATTTAATTATCCTTAATCACCTATGTCTCACCTTTCCACATATCCAAACCTCAACCCATAATATATCTTTCACCATTCCTCCTTCACATCGTTATTCACTAAATCCAATATGTCCTAATATATATATATCCTATACTTTCAACCTTTTAATATCCAAACGTGTCCAAATATATTTTCTCTTAATATTCCTACCAACCATCAAACCAATTGATATCAACCAATCTAACTTGAATTGACTTTAATTCTTCTCCTAAGCTAATTGTGAACATGATGAGGTACTATAATTCACTTATTCCTATTATGTTTCTCTTGACCAATACCCTTACATCTCCAACATAGTTCCTAATATCCCCAAAATTATCACGTAAGCTATGTCTCCAACTCAAAGAAAATTTGGGATATTACACCAATGCATGTGTCCTTTAAGGATATTTTAAGGTATTAGTAGAGAATGTCTAGATAGATGTATGACACCATTTTATGCATCATTTGTGTATGTTTAATAATAAGATTTACATGGTTCATGTTACATATATTATTAGTATATATTATATATATGATCGAAATTATTCTAAGAGCGGGGTGAATTATGATTACTAATTTTTTCTTTATTAATTAAGTAACTCAATTACTATACTAGTAGGATTATTGTATTTTCTCTTAAGTGGACTTTGTTAACCCAATAAGTAAATAAACACAAGTGAATGAAAGAGTAAGAGAGAGTGCAAACAATTTGTTAACATAATTTGGTCAACCTTGCCTGTATCCACTCTTCAAGGCTCCTCGTTGAAGATTCTTTCAACTCTAATAACTGTCCAAGTCACAAATGATTAATGTTCTAGGTGTCAATATTGCCTTGCAATAACTATTTTGGGGTGTCACCCTTCAAGTTTTTCACAAATAGAAGTTTGGAAGATTTTAAAGCAAGAAACAGGAAAACAATGCTTAAACTCTCACAAGAGTGTAATATCAAATTAAGGTTGAGAGAGTTATGTTAAATGCTTGAAAATGGAATAATGATTTCGAAAATCAAATTGACAACACTTTCGTATAGTTTCTCTTCCAGTGCCTTGCAAATTGGAAAATGCCTCTATTTAAAGATTTTTTTTAGAAAAATGCTCCCTTGTTGACCACCCAACATTATCAGTCGACTGCTTCATGACCATTATGAGTTTTCTGTGAGCATTTTGTTGAACAATTTATATTTTAGTTTACCATACTAGTCGACCTATGCTTGCTCTGGTCGACCACTTCAACACGATTAAGAAATCCATTCCTCTCCATCATATTTTCAATCGACCTCGACTGATCCTAGTTGACCACATGCTGTACTTCAAAACAATGTTTGTTTTCTGTAATTTTTTTGGTGGACTGCAACTCCTCTTGGTCAACTGCCTTCTACACATCAGAAATTTTAGAGCACTCTATAACATTATCGGTCGACTGTGACTTCTTCTGGTTTACCACTTTCTACATTTCAGAAAAACTCAAGCTCTGTAATCTTCTTAGTCAACTGCCATTCTACTTTGGTCGACTGCCATTTCATAATTTTTTTTAATTAAATCTTGTGAGCTCCAAGAACTTAAGCATTGACTATAAGGACTTCAACAACATTTGATGAAAAACTGAAGAAGCAGTTGACCAGTTTGAAGGTGGTCGACCGGCCGTAAAGATAGATTGCTCGACGTTCTGAACCTGCTGAAGAAGCAATCGACCGGGGACAATTTGGTCGACTGCTAGACTACATGTCACAACTGTAACATTCCAACGGATGGGAGGCGGTCGACCAAAATAAGGTTGGTCGATTGGTTATGCAGAGTTTATAAATAGAAGGCACTCTGAATCTCAATTCAACCAAGTGAAAATCATACTGAAATGCTGTCGAATTTCATATTCATATTCTCACCAAGTAAATGAGTGCATAGGCTTAACTCTCTCAATCCTCAACTTGAGATTTCATATTAGACAGTTAAGTGCTAAAGTTGTATTTTCTATTTCCGCATTTGTAAATCGCTACATCAAGGGTGACGCCCAGTGAACAGTCAAAGAGAAGGGTGATACCTTGAGAAAGAGTCATTATAAAGGTTTGATTGACACCCGTGAAGTCAATTTTCACTAACCGGGGAGGTTAGGTGATTAAGGCTATCCAAATGGGAAACTTGGAGTACAAACGTAGGCCAGAGTTGCCGAACCACGTGAACAAACTTTGTGTCATATTTCTTTCCCATATCTCTCTTATATTTGTGACTATTTTTTTTATTTATTATTGATAAATCACTTAAGGTTAGAAAAATAAATATCGCACAAAAAAATTTAGCACACCTAATTCACCCCCTTCTAAAGGCATGCATACGGTCCAACAATAAGCCTCTATCATTTTTCACCAGTCATAAACAAGGATCAGTGAAAAATGAGGGTCAATCAAGGGCTCCTCCAATATAAACACACAGAAAGGTGGTAGTCCAAAGATGGCAATGTCTCATAAGCATGAAGAAAGAACTGTGAGTGCGATCCAAAAATCTAACCCCTCACAGGTGTTTTTGGCGAACAAGTCAACAATGGCATAACCCAAAACATATACACCCTGATCAGGTTTTGGGATTCGAAACCCAAGGAATGCATAACACTGCCCTATTACCCATTTTCACACAGCTCACAAACAAAATGTCTTCATGCAATAGAAGATGTATCGGGATAGCCTCGTGATACTTTGACACCGAGACCATCCAAAGTATCAAGAGGATTCATCCTTTTGTATCAATATCATACCACATCATGAAATGTCATGCACGTAAAGTAACCGTGTAAAACTCATGTATATACGTAGTATAAAAACAAACATGTTGTCAAACAGTCCATGTTGGGTTTTCATATGTGGTAACTCACAAATAAAGTTCAAAAATCATGTTGCAATGCAATGTGATAAAATATAAAATCACTATCTTTTTGGCGACTTTTCTTACCGACTAGAGCAATAATCTCATTAGGAATTAACTCGAAATCCACGAAGTCATCGGTGTAACATCCCATGTTCCATTTATCTTTAATTTAACTGTGTATAAATTTTTCTTTAAAAACATATGAGGGAAAATCAAAGTTAAACAAAAGTGGAAGTCTTTATAAAATAAAAACATACAAAATCACCACTTAACAGAGTGTAAAGTAAACAACACTTGAAAGTAGTTTGACAATTTGAAAATACCTAAATATGCTTATTCCATTCTGTGAGCTATAACCCTCAAGGTCAACACGCCAACAGTACAAAAGATCTCAACAATACAATACTCCATTAGCTGCGTCCTCTACAAGCTTTATCGAATTATAGGCTCCTTACCTACATCACAAGACTTAAACTATGAGCATAAAGCTCAGTAAACGATATGATATAAATTGCTCATGCTATGCTCTTTATAAAAACACATGCCATTTTTATTTTCATTTTCCATTACCTTTACCTTTACCGATATTGGAGATGTCAACTTGACAAGGTAGAGTAGCACCTAATGACCCGCACGGGCAACTGACTCAAGAACCCACACCTCGCAACATCCATTTACATTTGACATGTATTTTATTTTCATTAGTTCCAGTTACTCATACAGGCGTTAGAGATGTCAACTTGACAAGGTAGAGTAGCACCTAATGACCTGCATGGGCAGCTATCTCAAGACCCACATTTCATAACACTTATTTACATTTATTCAATTTGTTCCATTTACCTTTTCAAAAAAATGCATAAAACATTTTCAAACATTTTATAAAACAATGATGCATGAATGAATGTGAACGCATATAAGTCTATCATGCATATCCTTAATTAAACCTCAATGCATTATCAAAATACTTAAGTTAAATAACTGAACTTAAATCTAATAAACATAATATCTAGCATCAAGTAATCAGCAATACATCCTCAAACAATAGTAATATTAATAGCCTCCACCTAAGGATCTAGTAAACACAATCATCATACAAATCCCTATACTCTTGTGATGTGGGCCTTTTTAGAAAAAACACATACAGTATCACTTACCTGGAGTCCTTAGAGAGTTAGCACTTAAATTGTCCTTCTCAATACTATCAAAATCAAATAATATTTACCCATTAATAATAATTCTCCAACCAACAACTATAATCTCTAACCAATATGCAAGACAATATTCCTTAAATCATCTCCAAAACTGTCCAAGTGTGAATACTTCAAGGTATCCAGGAAACAATAAACAATAGTGACTACTCCCAATTCAACATCTTAGTATAAGAGGAAACCATATTGAAGAACTTTATTTTCTAGCAAACCTCTCGGGCAGAAACCAAGATAAAAATCAAATTCAAAACTAACAAAACAATATCTATTAACGCATACTAGCAAAGATAATTATCCTTGTCCTAAACTAACTTTATCAGTGCTATAATCAATAGAAGTATTCATATCAGTACCAATAGAGAGCATATTCATTCCATTCGATATTTTCTTCAACTCCGTGATTAATTAGAGCAATAACAACATAGAACAATTCAATCTCCTAAACAGCGGACCACAGAGAGAAATTTCAATTTAACAGAACACTAATCTTAACCATTTTATCAAGCAATAACAAACAGAAAGTCTTCATCTTTCATTCACTTCTTTCCAATATATTCTTTTACATATAAGTCGTAAGACAATCAGGAAGAAGTTCTGTTACCTGAAGAATCCAAGAAAATACTTATACTTCTAGATAACTCCCTTCCTTTCCAGAGTTCTCTTCTTTACAATTCTCTCTCTCACACTTTCGAACTGCTTCTTTCTTTCCTTCTCTCAGACATTCTCTCTAAATTCTCTCTCCTTTCTCTATAAAATCCCAGTAGGTCATTGGTCATTCTTCTAAATACCTTTTGTTTCTTCCCTCCACCAACTATATATACTCACGATCTGCACCCCTTCAGTATCCAACTGAAGGTGAAAGGGCCATTGGAAGCATCCACGATCGACCGATGTTCACTTTTTTTTTTCTCTCCAAAATTACCTGTCGATCAACTCCTTAGTGAACGATTGACCGCTCAGAAAATCAACATTCTCTGGATTAAATTTGCTTTGGAGCCGGTCAATCACCTTCCTTCTCGTGATCGACCGCTCCAAACATAGTTAGCCTCTAGAACATTTCACACAATTAGTGATCGACCGCCTCCGTTGATGATCGACCACCACACTCCCTAATACTTCAATCCTTCCAATTACTCTAATTGTGGTTCATCATTTCTTCAAGTGATCAACCACACCCTTCAATAACATCTTAAAATACTTATTATCCCATCTTTACCTTAGAAAAATCATACTTCCAATCAACCGAAAACCTTAAATCCCATCTTTATACTATAACATCCTCATAAATGCTGGATAATCTCCACTTAGCATTTATGTTTAGTACTACAAAAATCAAGGATATTACAATCGGAACCTCTATTAGAGTCAACTATGGTGAGTTCCAATCAAAACTCTAGGAAAAGTAAAGAATGAGTCTTATATTGGGACTAGGAACCCAAATCGAAAGGAAAAGACCTATGGCCACACACTTCACCGAGGTAACAAAAATTTGCTTCAAAACGCTATTCCGGCTGTTTGGTCAGTACAGCAAACGACCAAACTAACTTGCTAGTTCAGTATAGACGTCTGATATGGATGCCTCGTGCTCCCATGAACGTTTGCACTTTAGTGGAATTCAGCATGGACGTCCAGCCTTTCAGCGACATCCCATACTCTTGCTGCCAAGTGGAACAGATTTCTACTCCCGCAAACATGCAGAATGAGCGTCCCGTGCCTCGTGAATGTATAGAAAGGACGTTGGGGAAGAACGTCCCCCTGGTCTTTAGAACAATCCCATGGTTGACTGAGGATGACAATTCCAGTGTGAAGACGCGAGGAAAACTCATTCCTTTCACCGATTCTCACCTTCAATCGGTCTAAACTTCTGCATAAATTCCTTTACACCCAAACATTTCAGTATTCACACTCGGATTCAAGTTTTCCAAGCTCGAATCCAGAACCAGCAAAACTTAAACTTGAAGCTCAAGAATGAAGATCAAAACTTGACTTACCCGCAAAATCTCTTCACAAAAGTCATAGTTGAGGTCATCGAGAACATAAGTCTAGCATCAGATAGTTCTCTTTCTTTGATTCGATCTCACGTCTCTCTCTCTCTCTCGGGTGTCGATTGAATGCAATAAGAAAATAGGGTATCTTTCCCCTCTCCCTATATTTATAAAATTATTTTTATTCTTTATTTAATATATATCACCCACATATATATTAAAAACATTTCTTTTAATTTCATGATTTCTCCGACACACCCGATCATTAATCGACTTCAATCCGAGATAATTTCTATTTATCGAATTAATCACTTCGATTTAATTTCCATTCGGAGAAAATCAATTCCACCAATTCGACCCTGACCAAATTTCACACGTGACTGTTATGTGACAAAATAGGTCAACTTTTCAATACCTTGACTAAATAATACGTGAAAAATTACATGTAAAATTTATTATTAATAAAATTTGTGGTTTTTTACATGTCTAATATTGGTGATAGTACACTATAGATAAACATGATATGTGATTGGGATTAGAGATTAATTAGAAATATCTAGATATAGTTTTGGATTATAAATATATTGCAAATGTTTAAATAGAAATGGTAATAAATAGATCATAATAGAACACATGATCTGTAATAGGAAAAATCATGTAGAAATGTAGAAAAGAAATTATAAAATAAATATTCTATAGAGTATAGATGTGCTTAAATGGAATATTACGTGAGAAATTGATAATAAGATACATGATATAGATAATCATGTTAGATATAAGAATGATATATATTAAGCATATTATTCATGAAGTGGTGGTGCATAAAAAGGTATAGCACATGAGATCTATGATGGAAATATATATATATATATATAAGATTAATTTATGCATGAAGAGTAATTACACGGGAGAATTAGGAAAAGGGCTATGATTACCTAAATTATAGGCCTAAACATTTATATGCATGCACTAAACACTTCTTCCATAAAAAAGTATCACATGGTTGAGATATTAATATGAAATATCTAAAAAATTAGATGACACATAGATATGAGATGTGTGATAATGAGAGTTTATCAAAAGTTGAATATTGGAGTTAATGTTGTGAGAACTAATCATGTTGGGCTTAGTACATGCTTAGTTGTGATATTTATATAGTTTATTAAATCCTTATATTAGAATTCTGATGCGCGCACGAGATAGGTTTAGATCTAACCTGTAAATATGATGACTTTGAATGTTGAATCCGCCTTAAATTGAACTTAGGAAAGTTCAATTATCTTCCAACTTGGTTCTTTAATGAAAGAAGAATATGTATGAAGAAAAATGATTACTTTTTAGAAAAAAGTAACCTTTAAGATAGGGCTCCCGTGATATGACTCACATGAAGAGTTTTTGGATATAACTCACCAAGAATAGTTTTTCCGTGATATGACTCACACGAGGAGTTTTTTGGATATAACGCACCAAAGGATCTTTGAATGTAACTCACGAAAAGTTTTTGAAAGAGGAATCACTCTAATTTTGGGTTTAGCAAAAGCTATTTTGTATTCAATACTCAACTACCTAAAACATAAGACTAGACTTTATATAGTCTTTTGCAAACATAAATTAGGAAACTAAAAAAAATAAATGAATAAAAATAAGAAATCTTCTAAAAATCTTATAAGAAATCTTCTAAAATCTTTAGTTTGCTTTATCTTCAAGGAAGATAATATCTTTGGTATCTTTCCTTCATTTAATTCTATCTTCAAGATCTTTTTGTTGTGATTCTCAGCCGATTTGAAAAGTTTCTTTGATCTTTGACTTGATATCTTTTTATTGACTTTCTTGTCTTTCAAGCATATCTTTTTGGGCTTCTTTCCATTGTAGTTAGTGAATGAGCTTCCCTTGATCTTCATGGGTTTGGGCCTTTGCTTTTGTCATTGGGCTTTATTGAAACTGTCCACTTGGATGGTTTCTTTAATCTTTAGCTCTATGTTCCGTGGGTTTTTGACATAGTAAACAAACTCTGAATTTAGCGATCAAACTTGGTCTAGAAAGCTTAGGAAGTCACTTACAATCTTTATGAAGCACACTTTTTTGCAATGACGTCGTTTGGAAGGCCAAAATAATCAAATACTCCTCGGAGGTCAAAAGAAGACAGTTTTTGGAAAGTCTTTCCATTTCTCTTTCATTGCTCTTGACTTCCACCTATGCTTGATCTTCATGATATTCTTTAAGGCTTGATAAATAATAGAATGGTCTCATTTTGCATCAAATTATTACGAAGTTCAAAAAGCTCACCGTGGTTCTTTTATTTATTTTTCAGGTACAAGTAGTAGCAGTTCAAGGACAAAAAAATAAAGATTAGTTGGACTGAATAATAACACAGCATAGGCCTAGCGTGAGAGTTTGAGTTTTTATAATGTTGTATTTAATTTTGGTTCGGCTTATATTTGTAAAATAAATTTAGATAAAGTTTCTATAAACAAATAATAGTATAACTTTCCCATTTGGGTTAGATTTTATTTTGTATGTGACCCAATTTCACGAATGTATGTTTTTTTGTGAGCTTCTACTACGAGTTGTGAGTGTTTTCTAGGCAGAGAATTCAGTTCACGATGTGGTTCCTAAGAAAATCGAGGGTCGAGTCGTGGCATATTTTATTGAGGTTAGATTATTGTTAAGACTTTTATCTCATTTTATTTACAACACAACTATTTTGAATTTATATTATCACTTTATTTTTTATATTGCTATTAGACTTTTAGTTTAGTCCAATTTTATTGGATTTGGCTATTTAATTATTTTTCGTTAGTCTTCTACTGCTTACAATAAATTAACGATAAGGGTCAAACATTCAGTTATCTCATGGGTGAAATCATTTGTCATTCTGTTTCAGGTCACTAACAAGATATGATAACAATTGAATTTGTAATTAAAAACACATTTACATGTTGTCCTCCCACTGGATGTGGTCCTAAAAATATTTAGCGTATGGTTTTTGAATGGCCACATTACATATAACCACATGAAATATGACAACAATAATATAATATTTATATTTTATATGATTTTGTTCTAAATGAGGTACTTGAAAGTGAGGCCATTGGCAACTACTAATAATGTCTAGGCGTCGGCATTAGAGATGTGGATGGGATTCTCCGTATCAAATGTGCGTGTATAAAACACCTCACTTGGAATAAATACAAAGTTTAAAATGTCACGCAACAAGAAACATGAATAATGAAAAAGAAAAATCAAAATCAATAATTCACTAGTAGAAAAAATGTGATTTTCTTAGTTTCTCTTTTTTCTGCTAAATAAATTGCGCATTAAAAATTCTAAATTTACACCAAAACAAATTTAGATATAGCCTTACATTCCTCCAAGTCCATCTACATAGGCTTCAATGTAATGGACCTCTTACCTCCATCCATTTCATATATGAGTAAGTTTTGCGTCGTATTTTTATGCATAACAGACTCTTCAATGTCCTCACGCGAGTCAAACAATAACTAACTGACGTGAGACGACATCGAATGTGTCATGTTAAGGTGGCTTAGCAAAATGACACAACTATTAAAAAAATAAATAATTAGAAAATGTGAAGGATGAGAGCACGCCACGTCGCACTAACAAAAAAAAACACAAGAATAAGTGGGTTTTACGGCACTCAAGTTTTTGTATGGTTCGGAAGAAGGCAACATTGCAAATGATTGAGCAATCCCCATCCAATCGATGGACCCACCCCACGTGGGATTCAGGCCATTGCACGTGGAAATGGAGCCCCATGGAGAATCTTTGTAGCAAGGAGTCTTATTAATTAAATACCAAATATTTAATTAATTTATTTAAAAAAGCAACTTCTTTTTGTCCCCTCCCAATTTTGTCCCATGCATGTTCCAAACTACATTCTCTATTTTTTTTGTGACGAATTACCATTTATTTTATTCAGTCCGATATATATAATTTTGAAATATAACACTATTGAATGGATAATGGATATTTTGAGTTATCTTCCATTCGAATTTTGTCTAATTTTGGAAATGTTCTCTGGGCATGAGAAGTGTTGGGCCTGCCTGACTGGCTCCAGAGCAGCTGAAGAAAACCCACAAAAGTTTGATCCTAAATTGAGAAATTTGGAGAAAAAAAAATGATGAACCAATTGCATTACCTTCATGAAAAGTTTCAGGCCCTTTCATGGGGCTCCTGCCTCCATGAAATAAGACACACCATATTCACATTGAAAAAAGTCTTGAGAGAGAGAGAGGCTTCAAAGGGGAAATCAAGACAACGGGAACGACAAAGCCCGAAAACGGACTGAGTTGTTCGATCTTTTAATCTTCATTACTTGATGAACAGTGAAAGATTTAAAAGAAAATAAGATTTTACGAAGGCGGGCTTCAAAGAGGAACCAAGACACAACGGGAACAACCAAGCCTGAAAACGAACTGAGTTATCTGATCTTTTAATCTTGATTACTTGATGAGCAGTGAAAGATTTAAAAGAAAATAAGATTTTGCCAAGGCTCAAACCAAAAGAGCTAAAATTAACGGTTCATTAGTTATATCAGAGACATTGTAATAATATAATTTCATAATAAAATAATGTAAAAAAAGTAAACATTTACAAATTTATTACAAATTTAAATCAGGTACAATTCTCTCAAAAACAGTCTCAAAAGGAAATAAATGTTCAATTAAAAACCTCACCGAGTTCACTCCTGCATGGGCGATTGGAGATCCTCCAAAATCAAACTTGAAGGAAATATCGTTTGGGGTGAGTTGACTAAACTCAATAGGGGGTAAAAGTTACATGTCATGTAAAAATAAATAACATGGAGTGCATGCCATATAAATTATTATTTTAAAACTGGTGTAAAAATTAAATAATAAAGCAAACATTGAAAACATTCCGCTATACTGTGGTACATACATAAAATAGGCCCTACAGTATATCAATGAAAATAGAGTCACTTACAAGCTCTAGACGCATCATACCATAGACATATATAGTAATAGCAATACACAATGATCGCTAAAGCCACAAAAAAATAAGACCTTAATCAAATTTAGAGTTTTGCGTTCAGAGACAAGGCATAGCCAGCTGATACATTACTTTAGTTAACATAAACAAACACATCATCCAAAGGTTAAACATGCGTAAATAACACATGACCCCTTCACGGGTTGATCAAACTTGGTTCACTTGACCAAGATGATCAATGAATAAAACTATGCATGCTCAAATAAAATGTGTCCAGTGAAAAAATATATATAGTGTAAGAGTTGATAAGCCATAAAAATAGACTTATCATTTTATATGAAAACACATTTCAAAATAATGTTTGTAAAATCATGAGATGCTAGACATTAAATAAACTCATAACTCAACCGAGTCTACCAAACCAAAGTCCAAGCAACAAAAGTCTAAAGAGTTCAAATCTCTAGTTAATCATTTGAATCTATCAAAATATACATATTTAAATCAATTCACTTGTCTAAAACTTTTAAAAAATTTGTTACAACTCATAACTAAGATAGAAACCAACTTGGGGAACTCACGGAACAATCTCCAAAAATATCCAACTTTTAGAATCTGATCCAGACCACCCATCGAATGTCCTTCACATTTTTATAAATTTGGTCCACCGCAGATTGGGTCTGGGCATCCGCTTTGTAGGATCGGTGTACGTCTATAGAGGGGGAGAAGTGAATTAGGCGACACTAACGTTTTCGTGTGATATATAATTTTTCTAACCTTAAGTGATTTATCGCAAATAAATAATCAAACAATACATAAATATAAAGAGAGATGGTTAGAGAGATGACACCAATGTGTTCATGCAGTTCAACAACCCTGACCTACATCTGCGCTCCAAGCTTCCCACTTGGAGATCTTTAATCGCCCAACCTCCTCGGTTGGTGATGATTGACTTCACGGGTGTCAACCAAACCTTTTACAGACTGTTCTCAGGGCATCACCTTCTGGATTGATCTTCACGGGTGTCAATCTTGTCTTTCAAAGTTTGAGTAAAATAAAATAGAAAACTAAAAATTTCTAACTCTTCCCAAATATAAATATCAAGTTTGAGAGTATGGAGAGTTAGGATTTCC
The DNA here is from genome assembly GCA_022433065.1 of Begonia loranthoides. NCBI lineage: Eukaryota > Viridiplantae > Streptophyta > Magnoliopsida > Cucurbitales > Begoniaceae > Begonia > Begonia loranthoides. The sequence goes on along the minus strand of CM039477.1, from coordinate 21,690,094 downwards.
ACTCTTGAATAAGGAGAAATCGAGAAATGATTTTAGTAGAGCTTCACTTCGATTCTCGCTTTGTTACTTTGAGCTTCGGAGTGTTTTCTATATATAGAAACTGTGACGCCAGTCGACAATTTCCATTTTGGTCGACCGTCATCCGACCGTTGGAATCTATCTGTTGCGTTGTACAGTCCAATCGGTTGACTGCTTTCTCATATCGGTCGACTGCTTCTTCACAATTTCTATTTCTTGGTCGACCAGCTGATCGACTGTTTCCTTGACTATAGAACTGGGAGTCAATCTACCTTTTAAAATCAACCGACCAATTCTCAGATGGTTGACCGTCTCCTCTGTTCTTCACAAATTTGGTCGACCTCCAAAGTACTTTCGTCGACCCTTTCTTTCATTTTTACAATTCTTGATTTCTCTAAGTCACAATTATCAACATATTAACTACATGGACTTAGGTAGACATGTTAAACCAACTTAATACCCATATTAAGGGTATTTTCCATTAATATCAAATATAAATAATAAGATAATAACAATAAATAACGTATAATTACAATTAAAATATACCTCATCAAAACAAATAAGTCTAATGACACTTAGGCTAACAAGCTCTTCAAGCATCGTCCTCTCAGCCTGCTTCTATTGAAACAAACATTTCTACTGTTGTGTGCATTTTCGTCGCATAAGCTTTCGGTTCAACTAACACGTGTCATTCGCATGCTTCTGCGGAAGTCTTCGCTCCTAAGGATGCGTACTCTTCTGATGTGGATGCGTTCACTCCAGCGGATATGTACATTTTTGCAAAGGAAGCTTTCGCTCCAACAGAGACGCATCTTCTGCCACATAAACCTTCTCTTCTATGTATACTTGCTTACAACACAGGATTCTCTAAGTATTCTGAAAACTCCAACTTTCCTCCACATATTTCTAATTTTAAACAATCAATTATAAAAGTATGGTATAATCTAATTTAATTTCTTGCATTTACCAATCTCAACTTTCTAAACATCCCAAACGAGAATTAGAATTCATTTGTAGAATTAAAACCACATTTCGGCACAACCAAATTCATTATGTGATGTACCTTCAACTCGAACACTCTGATCTCATTCTCAATAAAATTCCCAAATGAAGAATGTTCACAGCCTCCCTTCACTCTTAAGGAAAGTGTTTCTCACAAAGGCAATATGTCCTTTAAAATGATGGAATATAAGAAAGTTTCTCCCAATCTATCATGATATAATAAATTTACTTCTCTCCCACACTCTCTAGTTGGAAAGTGTAGAAAAAAAAGGGAAGATAATTAATTAGTTGATTGATTTAATTCAATAACTACTTAATGTTTTAAAATCAGCGGTTGAGGGGGTGGGGTGGGGGAGAGGCACATAATTCTTACTTTATATGAGTGCCTAGAAACTTCATTTTGAAATTGAAAAATGATTTCTTCATTAAAATAAAATATTTCATTAGTCAACTTCTCCTTTAATTTTATCATAGTTGGCTCATATCCTCCCTTAAAAATGGCTATTGATCTAATTATGTGCTGGCACTTCCACTTCTGTCCTCTCTTGGATAAAAAAGTTCATGAAGAAAAAACAAGTAAGAATTTGATTGATTTAGTGAATTATCAAATTTTTTATGGCAAATTTTTACTAAATAATACAATATTATTTGTTTTGAATTTAACACAATAAATTTTAGTTTATGTTTATCTTAAAGCTGAAAAAATACATTATTATGAACTCTGAAATGTTGTAAGATTATGCAATTTTAAATGTTATTGTGTTTATTGTACAGAAAAAGGTGTCTGTCGCCCCTATTTCATTCTCTTTTCATTTTCGGCGAATGAACACATCATCCATTTATATGCATAAGGAAATAGCAAGGTGGCAACATTTTTTTTAGTATAATAGAAAACTATGTGATGGGAGTGCTCTCTAAAGGGTTCTATATGGCCTATTACTTTCCACTATTAGTAAGTGGATCACGGATGTTTAGCAAGGTGGCAACATTTACTCTACAACTTTTACTCAGTACAATAGAAAACTATATGTGGGGGAGTGCTGGCAAAAGGGTTCTATATGGCCTATTACTTTCCACTATTAGTAAGTGGATCATTGATGTTTCCTTTTTTCATTAGTTGGAAAGAAAAGGTGTATTTTTTTTGGGTTTTCTTTTGTAGTTTTCTATTTCTAGTTTAGAATACTTTCTCTCTCTAGATTAGTCCTATTCTACCAAATATTTCATCTAGTCAGTGTTTTCTAACTTTATTTTGATTTTGCCTATTTATTTTGTGGTGTTCTATCTTATAAACTAACAAAATGTATTTTGAAACACAATTCACAAATAAATCTATGCATTTATTTTGTGACATCCTATTTTGCAAGAACAAAATTAGTATGAGGTCACCACTAGAAGAGTTGCACAATACAAAGTGCTTTAGAAAGGTAGATGAGATCACTTTAGAAAGGGAGAGAACTTCGCTTTAAATCGAAGCTGCAACAATCCAAAGTGATTATGAAAACTGAATTCATAAGTAAAGTTCTTTTCTTAAACTAATAGTAATCATTTTAAAATAAAGTTTAAGAACAAATTTGAGCGGGTGCGACCTGAAATGAATAATATTTTGTTAGCGAAAGTGGAGATTTTCACATATTTTAAGTCAAAATGTATGCTTAGTCTCTAGGAAAATTTAATATCTTTATCTCGTTAGTTAACATATTCGACTGCCTTATTCTTTTAATCATGTCTCTTCATATATGCTTTTTTTTTTAAATCCAATTGCCTAGATTCCTCCAACTCAATAGGATTTTGACATGTCCTAATAACATAACATTCTACATTTGGAGTCAACTCATCTCCCTCCTTTCTCTTTCTTCACTATCAATATTTAGATTCATTTGCATAGTCATTGATGTTTACACGAAAGAGTAACTCCCACGTCAACAAAGAAAGAGAACAATTTCTCTATGGCTTTCAATAATTTAACTATATGCTCTATAATTCGATTCACGTAACTCTACCCATGCCACTAACAATTTTGACTAGATCAATGTATTTTTAAATTAATCATGTCAATAATATTGCGTCGGAGAAGAGAAGAAATTGAGAGGAGTTGACGATGATCGATTACATTCTTCCACTAGTTGACCGCTAAGGCAACTTTGATCTCTAGTTTAGTTTGCCATTTTCAATTTTATCATCTACCTTTCTTTAAAGTAGAAAATGCTTAATTTTATTTTCAATTTTCAATTTAACTCATAATTGCGAGTTAAATTTTCTTAGGTTGAGATGATAATCGTATCGACTTTTGTATTTCAAGCGTCCATGTTTTAATATTTCTTTAATTTGCTAAATAGTTTAATCAATATTGCTACTAAAACCTATTTCCATTCATTAATTGAAAGACAGGGAATACAATACATTGTAATTATATTGTTGGAGGCTAAAAGGTTATTAGAATTAGCTCCACATTGATTAATGTGATGATAATTTGCTTTCTAAATAAAATTGATTATTTTGCAAGTTTTATAGAAATATAATCTTGTTGCAAATAAGCTAATAAGATTATGAGCACATTGACCTCTTATTATAGCACATTGACATTTGTTATAATGTGCATATATTGATCATAAAAGAAGAAAATTTGATTTTCAATCATATAAAACATTAATTGCTTATTTTGTGCTTGAAGAATCTTTATAGTTTAGTATTTACTTTTATTTTTTTTGTTTAATTAATTACAAAAAAACCCAAAAATCATCTATTTATTTACTTTCAAAATTTATTGTTAATTTTAGAAGAAATTTTTATAGATTATTCTCGATACTTAATACTTATTATTTTTTTAATTGTTGAGAAAACTTAGGCTTGGGTTCACACATTTTTCACACAAGATCAAGTAAAAAAACATCTTAATCTTTTGTTACTTTCTACTTTGTTAATGAAATCTAATTAACTGATACAGTAATTTATTTTGATTACACAAAAAATAATCCTCCCAACTAGTGCTATAAGATGCAAGTTATTAGTAGATTTGGCTAGTTTGGCATTTTAAAGATTTTTAGTAAACTTTGTTACTTTGGATTTTGATTTCTTGTATGGAATAAAATTAAAAACATTAGAGTTTGACGATCAAATACTGCGTTTGAAAACTCATGGAAAAAAATTAAGACCTATAAAAAAAGTATGGAAATCCTTTTTTGGTGCTAATTGTGACATTATGATTAAGTATTAGGACTTAGAATGTTTATTGGACTAAATACATTATTGATATTAGGTTTTGATATTGATAGGTGCAGTTGAGGTAGAGATTTATTTTGTCTGGTGTTACATTGTTTTCATAAAATAATTATTTTTGAAATATGTTTTCATATAAAATTATGTGTTATATTTTTAGAAGTCATCAATTTTTATATTATATTTATGATTTTCACTGTACATGGTTTCTTTGAGCATGCACATTATGTTATTAAGCATTTTGATCGTGTGAACCAAGTTTGATCAACTCATGTGCGATCTCATTTTATTACACACATTTGATCATTGGAGGATGTGCATAATTGTGAACTAGAGTAATGGACAATTGTACATATCGTGTCCTTGGACACAAAACCTTAAATCTAATAAGGGTAGTTTGTGGTTTTACAATTGTCGAGTATCACCATTGTTAGTGTATATGTATATGACATAGTGTACCCAGAGTTCATGAGTAACTCTATTTTCACTGAGATTTTTAAGTTATATAGTAGAGACTTATTTCTTGTATGTACCCCACTATAGTGGAATATTTTAACAATTGCCCTACTATATATTTTCTAACCAATGTTTATAAAATATTTTATACTTAACATACTCATTCATTTTTCTTAACTTTAATCCTAAATGTAGAATTTTATCCCTATTGATTTTAGTCGAACTTACCCAAATGACTCCCCATTTCAAGTTATAGTTAGGGAGATATTCAGCAGCCGATGTAGGAGCAGTTTCGACTTTCATTTTCTTTGTTTTATTACATTTTGAGAGTTTTATTTTACTAATGTTAGAATATTGTTAGTTTATTCACTCTTGTTAGACTTTTATCTTATTTTATATACAACACAATTATTTTGGACTTGTATTATCGCATTAGTTTTTATATTGCTGTTGGACCTTTGGTTTATCTTAATTTTATTGGGTTTTGGCTTTTAATCTTATTTAAGACTTCTGCTGCTATATGAAATAATTAATGTTAAGGGTAAGACGGTTCAGTTCACTCATGGGATGAATCGTTCTCTATTTTGTGTTGAGTCCTTCACAATTTGTAACAATTGCCCACTTCTCAAGTGAAATCCTTGTCCTGAAGTCAAATGTACAAATAGTTTTTTTGAAGTCCCTAAGGCTTATCCATGAGGGTTAGTCAAGTGGTAACTCTATCCATTGTACCAAAAAGTTGTTTCTCCCCTTGTTGTCCTACTTCAATATTTGAGTATGATAACCAATGGTGTCACAATAGGATGATTATCAATTAAAAAAAACTTCAATAATGGTGAAGGATGAATATCCAAATCTTTTTATATCGTTTGAATAATGAAACATAAAAGATTAGATGGATCTCAGTCAAAATAGGTAATTCCAATTTATAAGCAACCTTTCCTATCTTTTTCACGTTTGAAAATCATAGTAACACTTATTTAGTACAAGGTTGAGACATAAGAGAAGTTTGTCATATGACTATAGTTTAAGTAAAACTTTGTCACCATTTTCAAAATTGTTCTCTCTTCTATGCTTGTCATCTTGGTTATTCATCCTATTACAAGCTTCATGCAAATTGTTTTATGAAGAAATTCATCTCTTTCTTTCAAGTGGAATTCCCGCTCCTATTCTTGTTGATCCTTCATTAAATGGTATAACTTTGGTAGGTGGTCTACCATTCATGGCCTCAAAAAGAGACATTCCAATAGCAAAATAAAATGAAGTATTATAAGAGTACTATGCCAAATGCAAAAACTTATTACCACGAATTATTGCTGCAAGATCGGATTAGTAACCTTAGTCTCTCCATCCATTTGCATACAATAAGCACTATTGCAGATCAATTTTGCACCACTCAATTGTGACAAATCTTTCCAAAACTTGCTCATAAAAATAGAATCTCCATCACTCATAATTATCGTTTGTAAGTGATTGCGATAACCCGACAACAAAATCCATATATAATTCTTCACATATTTGGACTGAAATATCTATGTATCATACTTAGTTTGTTAAAAAGTTGTCCAAGGTTCCACAAAATGCTTAACATCCTTCCTTAAAGTTGGCCAATGAAATTTAGAGTAAACAACATGTATTGTCTTCTTTACACTCATGTGTCCACCCTTTAACCTTGAGTGCAACTTGGTGACTATAGAATTTCCACGATCTGAATTTTACTTAACAAAATTTTCCCTTTATCTTTGTAGTTTATGATGAGGAAAATCCTCTGGTTTTGACTGAATTTTATAGAATAAGTCAATCAAAATTGGAAAACTAGTTGTTTCCTCTTTTAGCTTATCCATTAGAGAATATTTTAACAAAGAAATTTCCAAATAATTCACTTTGTCTTCTGTATTAACAATATACTTTCTAGTCAGTCTCGGCAACCGCCCTAGAAAAAAACATAGAACCAAACCTAGTTGGCCGACAAACTTTGTCCGACGTGTCAGCCAGCAGACCTCTATCAGATTTGGCCAGATTTGGTTTTATTTTTATTTCTTTCATTCATATTTTGATCTACAATAGATAATTGAGAATAAGTTTCTATTCTATCTACAATATTATATTCCACTGTTATTTATTATCTAGATGGTAGTTATCGATGTGGATGAGGCTCATGATTCTTGAGCTATGGTGATAAAATGAATATGGTTTTAAAGTCTTTTGCTACAAAAAAAAAAAAACCAAGATCTAAGTCATGCAACCCAAATCTATCATGACCTAAACACAAGTCAAGTTAGAAATGTTGAGTTGAAAAATCTTATACTTAAAAAAGATCCATTCGTTCGGTCCAAGATTTTGGTCTATTGTTCGCAGTGAAATACTTTAAACCTAAGTTTTTCAAGGCATAATCCACATGAAATAGACAGAGGTCCACCTAATAATCACACGAATATAAAACAGTGCAATAATTAAATTCAACAAGAAATGAAATTGCTGTGTGGGAAAAGTAAATTGTGTGAAAGCAAATATAAATTATATAGGATCTAAACAAGAAAAAGAAATAACTTTTACCAAAAGAAAAGTAACTTCAGTGAAACTCAACTATTGTTGGTCCTACCTTACGAAAATTATGGTCATTTGGGGTGAACTAACTAAATTCAATAATGATCTTATTCCTATATTCAATGTATGAAAAACTAGTTTTATTTATTAGTTGAAATCATGAAATAGAACATATGTGTATGCATGGATTATATTCAAAACTTCACCATTTGAAAAAGTATTTTCATAAACCATCATTGAGGCAAATATAAAAAATAATGCTACATAGTATAGCGTAGCAAATACAAAAAAATAGAACCACTACCAGTTTTTGTAGAAAACAGTGTCAGTAAAAATAAGGTCAACACATGGGCATTGTAATGACTTGAAATTTTTCATACTTATGAATTACATATAAATGATATGTAAAATTAGAAATTAAAGAATTATGTATAATTAAACTTTAGAGATAACTTTTTTTTAAAAAACAGTTTAGATATATTACCATAGTTGAATATGTAAATATGCATGGAATTGGATGAACTTTAAAGGTGATAAACTAGACATCTTAAGGAAGAGAATGATGTTGGAATTATGTGAATTGGACTTATATAGTTAAAGTTATACTATGTTAAATTCATATTAAGTATATGTGACGATATTGTACATTTTCTATTAAATACTTAATTTGAACACATTTAGTAAGAATTTGAATATATTATCCAAGGATGAAGTTTCCTAAGACATGTATCTAAAATATGATGTAATAAAATATGGTCACCAATAGGATCGTGGAACATGTAAAGCTAAAGCAAATAGCTTAAATTGTAAATAATATAACTTTAAGGACAAATTAGTCTTTTCACTTAAAAAATGGAGGCAAAAATAGTAAATGGTCACGGAATTCTCTAGATTAACTTTTTCCAATTAGAAAGAAGAGGAAATCGTGAAAAAGGGTTAAGAAGAGAGAGAGAGAGAGAGAGAGAGAAGGTTTAGAACGTGAAGAGGATTCTAAAGCACTTAAAATTGATGAGAAAGGTGAAGTTTTGGAGCTAAATTAAAGTGTAAAGTGTTCAAAATTAAGGTAAGTAAATCTAATCCTTAAAGAGTTATAATTTTGTGGAATTTGCATGATATAGATGGTGATATAAGATTAGAATGTGAAAATCTTGATAATTGATATTTTGGGACATTTATACCATGTATTGGTGTGGTTAAATTTTAGTTTGGTGGGAGGAAAATGAAGGAATGTTGAAAGATATCGACATTCTGCCTTCGCGGTCGACCGAGGTCTTGGTGCGGTCTATCGGACATTGCAATTTAAGGAAGGGGACGACCGAAAATGGTCAACTACAATGTCACGTTTGAAACTACAAATTTTGTAGGTGACCTCACCAATCGACCGAAGTAGGTGTTTTGTCGTGTTGTATCTTAAAATTACCTAGTGGCAGACGACTACAGTTGAGGGAGTGGGAGACCAGACACCTAAAAGTTAGGAGTATTTTCATAGGTTTTTAACCAATTATTTAACTAACTCCTAAATCCTTTTGGGTGAATATAGAGACATAGATAAAACATGTCTTGATAAATGTATGAAACTAAATCATGCATCATTTGTGTATGTTTAATAAGAAGATTTACATGATTCATATTACATGTATTATTAGTATTTATTTTATGCATTCAATGTATACATAGTGAGAGGATGCCAAAATATGCATCAAGGATATTTATAAGTACAAAAATATTATCTGAGTAGTAATATTAGTCACAAAGAAACCTTATATGTTACACCACGATATGTATTGTGTGATGTATGTAAAGTGGAAAAATAAAAGTGGAGTGATTGTGACTCCCTTGGTCTGAAAATCTTTAACCCTCTGGATGTTTATTTGTTTATAGCCATGCCAATTGAACACAATGAGCAGTATGGTGGGGTTTCATGGTTGTGTACGACTTTACATACGATGGTTGATGATCCTGCATATTGACATTCAGAAATATGTTAAAATACTACTTGTTAAACAGCTCATTATTTAAATTAAATAAATATTGCATTGATTTATATCAACATTGCATCATGGTGAGTAGACAGATGTTATGTGGTATCCATACTAAATATCATTTTGGTTTATAAAATGATCTAGATATAAACCCAGGTGGAAGGTGTTGATCTTATACTTATGAATTACATAGAATTGTAAATCTTGAGTATTACTTTTACTTGCTGAGCTTTGTAGCTCATTCCATTGTGATTTCTTCTTTTCAGATTCAGAGAGTAATCGAAAGGAAAAGGTCAAGGTAGATCAAAAGCAAGAGACTAGACACTTATGGTAGAAATAAAACTCTATATCTTGGACTTGTAGTGTATGTGGATTTTTGCTTTTTGGTGTGAGGGTTACATATAATGGCTCAAGTGTTATAATAAGTTTTGAATAACCCATGTTAATATGTATAGAGTTAAATGTGGTTATAAAAATGAAATCACATAGTGGTTTTAGTGTACATATTAAATAAAAAGATAAATTTTATTTAAACTGAACTATGATAAATTACATTGTGATTACTTGTATTATTATCCTTTGTAAGGATACAGGGATAATGTAATCGAACGTTATCATAGTTCAATTTGAGTAATTATGTACATATGTTATTCTCCAAGGCTGAGAATTCTTATCACAATCTCATAATTTGGGAGGTTCGAGGTCAAGATCGTGACAACATGGTATTAGAGCTTTAAATAAGAGTTCTATGTTTGTTTAGATGGAGTTATGGGTAGAGTGTGTAGAAAAACCTCTTAATTTGCGTTGGCATTGGTTAACTCATAAATTGAGCTAGAATTTTGTTTCATGGTGTAGATGAAAAGTGGTGAACCATCTCACGGAGGAAGGAATGAAAGAGAAGAAATGTTAGAAATCATGAAAATAGTGGGAGAAATGGATGAGTCCATGGCAAAAAGTAATGCTGCAGAAAGAACTAAACTTGTAGAAATGCAAATAAAAAATGAGTTTCAAAAGAATAAACCTCCAGTTTTCCATGGAGAAACTCATCCTAGCATTATGGAAGAATGATTACATCAAATTAAGAAGAAATTTATGGTGGCGGAAGTATCAAAAAATTTGAAAGTTAAATTGGCTATAAACCAACTAGAAGGTTGAGCTAATAAATAGTGGAATCAAACACAAGAATTGTTGGAAAAGATGGTGGATTGGGAGAAGTTTGAGAATATGTTCTTGGAACGATTTTTCCCAAGAGCTATGAGATAAGCAAAAGTGAAAGAATTTTTGGATTTAACCCAGAAAGAAGCATTTGTGGCAGAATATAAAGCTAAATTTGAGGATTTATTCAAATATGCAAAGAGTTTTATACCTGATGAAGTTGCAAAAGCCCAAAGGTTTGAGCAAGGGTTAATACTTGCAATTTCAAATAGATTGGTGGCTTTAAAGTTGGAATCACATTCTGATATGATGGATAGAGCAATGTTGATTGAACAAAGACTCAAAAGTAGTAGAGAACAGTGAGAGGCTAAAAGAGCCAAGGGAGCTAAGAAAGAAGATAGTAAATTAAGTGGTGACTCGAAGAAAAGAAGATTTGAAACACTTCATTCTCTAGTCCCATCAGAATCAAGTGGGAGAGGAAGTTCTCAGCATAGAGGTAGAGGCGGTTTCCACTCAAGGATGACATGGTTGGGAAAATGTTTTAATTGCGAAGAGCAAGGTCATATGAAAAAATATTGTAAAAATCCTTTATTACAATTGTCTCTGTTTTTCCAAAGAGGAGGAGGAGAGCAGAAATTTACTTCTCTAATGATTATATCGTCAACCTCATATGGTAAATCTAACTAAGCTGGAAGTAGTAAAATAGAAACTGGTCATCAAGAGTCTACTAGTCAACTTGTAAAAGTTTATGCTTTTGGCTAGCCAAAGGAACAACAGGATAGTGTTGCTATTGAAGGAATATTTACTCTTTTTAGTTCACATATAAGAGTTTTATTTGATCTAGGAGCAACACATTCCTTTATTTCTAAATCTACAATGTATGCATTTAGGTTACCAACGATGCCTTTAAAATATTGTTGGAAGGAAAAGTCTCCATTAGGTGGTCAAACACTGGTAAATCAAGTGTGTAAAGCACGTGTCATAAGGATTGGTGAATATGAATTAGTCACTGATCTTATTGTTATGGAGATGGAATGGTTTGACGTGATTTTAAGTATGGACTGGTTGTCAAAATATCAAGTAATAAGGAATTGTTATAAGAACAAAATTACATTATTGCTGCCTGTGGAAGAAATTATCTCATTTTATGCAGAAAGGAGCCATATTTTCTACTGGATTCCTATAAATTTGAAGGATGGATAGTAAATCTTATTACAAAACTAGATAAAAGAAATGAGACAAATGTATCAATAAGGGTAGTGGAGGATATATAGATGTTTTGCCAAAATAGTTATCAAGATTTCCTCCAGACAAAGAAGTGGAATTCACAATATATGTATATCCAGATGTTAATATGATATCCATTGGATTTTATGAATCAAATATTTAAGCCATATTTGAATATTTTTGTCATTTTTTTATTGATGATATTTTAATATATTCTTCTTCAAAGCAAGAGCATGAATGACATATACGGGCAGTGTTGGAATTATTAAGACAACATCAATTATATGTCAAACTCAGTAAAAGTGAATTTTCGTTAAGAGAAATTAAATTTCTATGGCATGTTGTTTCCAGTAATGGTATAGCTGTGGATTCTTCAAACACTGAAGTGGCACAACATTGGGAACAACCAAAATCAGTTTCTGAGATAAGAAGTTTCTTGGGATTAGCTGAATATTATCTGGGATTTGTTGAAGGATTTTCGAAAATAAAATCTCTATACCATGATCAAGATTAACAAAGAAAGGTGTGAAATTTGAGTAGGATGATAAATGTAAGATAACATTTCAACTTTTAAAGTAGTATCTCCACCTATCCTCATAATTCCTGAATGAGGAAAATGGTATGTTGTATATTGTGATGCATCTCTATAAGGATTTGGTTGTGTATTGATGTAAGATGAAAGAGTAGCGAAATATGGTTACAGACAATTGAAATCTCATGAAAGAAACTATCCAGTTCATGATTTGGAATTGACAGTAATAGCTTTTACTTTAAAGCATTGGAGATATTATTTATACAGTGAAACTTTTGAAGTATATACGAATTATAAACTCTAAAATATTTATTTACTTAGAAAGAATTGAATCAAAGACAAAGACGTTGGATGGAATTTTTAGAAGACTATGATTATACCCTGTATTATCACCCAGGTAAATCTCATGTGGTTGCTAATGATTTGAGTAGAAAGACAAAAATAATAGCACCCAATTTGGGTATACTAGAGTATGAAATATGGTCTGAAATTGATACCTATAAGTTACAATTGTAGAAAAAGAATCGACAAATATATCACTAGAATATAATGGTGAAACCCATAATGATGCCAAAAATTAATGATTTACAGTCAGAAGATGAAGACTAAGTAATTTAAAAGCTAAGGTTTTATCTATTGAGACAGTTGGATTTTTACTAGGATTGAAGGAGAATCACGATTTAAACGCAGAATGGTAGTTCCAGATATTAAAAAGTTAAAGGAAAAAATTTTGCATGAATATCATTGTTTCAAATTTACTATTCACCCTAGTACTACGAAAATGTATCAAAATATGAAAAGGGAAATGTGGTGGAAAGAAATGAAGAGTGATATTGCTAAATATGTATCTAAATGTTAACATGTTAGAAAGTGAAAGCTGAACACAAAAAACCATCAGGATTATTAGAACCATTACCCATAGCAGAATGGAAATGAGAATGAATAACTATGGATTTTGTATTTGGTTTGCCAAATTCTTCTAAAGGTAATGATATTATATGGGAGATTGTGGATAGACTTACTAAATCCAGTCATTTCATACCCATACGTAGTAGTCATTCAGTAGATTATTTAGGTAAACTATATATGAGAAATATTGTAAAGTTGTATGGAGTACCTATTTTCATAGTTTTAGACAAAGATCCTAAGTTTACTTCAAAATTTTGGCAGAGTTTGCAGAATGAAATGAGATCTAAGCTGGATCTTAGTACAGTTTATCATCATCAGACATATGGCCAATTTGAAAGAACAATACAAATTTTAGAAAATATATTGAGAGCATGTGTTATGAATGTCCAAGGGAGTTAGGAAAATAATTTGCATCTAGTGGAATTTACTTACAACAATAGTAATTAATCTTCTATTGGCATACCACCATTTGAAGCATTATATTGTAGGTCATGTAGATCTCCTTTGTGTTGTGCAAAGGTTGGAAAAAATTTTGTTAGGTCCAGAAATGATCCAAGAAATTAATGAGCAAATCAAGTTAATTAAGCAACAACTTTTAACAACTTAAAGTCTTTAGAAGAGTTATGCAAACCAGAGGAGAAGACCATTAGAATTCGAAAAGGGTGATTATGTATTTATCAAAGACCATTAGAATTCGAAAAGGGTGATTATGTATTTATCAAAGTACAATCACATAAAAGTATTCAAAATTTTGGTAAAGGGGGAAAGTTAGCACTGACCCTCGTTGGACCATTTGAAAATTGGGAACAAATTGGTACGGTGGCTTATAGAATAGCACTACCACTTCAACTAGCTAATATTCATAATGTATTTTAATGCTACAAAAATATGAATCTGATCCTTCACATGTGATTGATTGGAGAGAATTGAATCTTCAACCTGGAATAACGATGGAGGAGGAGGCTATAACCATCTTAGATGCAAGAGATAAGGTGCTCTGTATCAAAATAATTTAGATTGTTTAAGTTTAATGGTGACATCGAGAAGTCAAGGAGGCTATATGGGAGCTTCACTCAGAGATGGAAGCAAAGTACCTTTGGCTTTTTTTAGGGTTAATTGAATTTAAATTTTGAGACAAAATTTTTTTTAAGGGAGGTAGAGTGTAATGACTTGAAATTTTGTATACTTATGAATGACATATAAATTATGTGTAAAATTAGAAATTAAAGAATTATGTATAAGATTTGGAGATAAACTGTTTTTCTGAACAATTTGGATATATTACAATAGTTGAATGTGCAAATATACATGGAATTGGATAAACTTTTTAGGTGATAAACTAGACATTTAAGAAGAGATGGACGTTGGAATTATTTAAATTGGACTTATACAACGAAAGTTATACAATGTTAAAATCAGATTAAGTATATGTGATGTTACTGTACGTTTTCTGTTAAATACTTAATTTGGACATATTGAGTAAGAATTTGAATATGTTATCTGAGAATGAAAGTTTTCTAAGACATATATTTGCGATGTGATGTAATAAAATGTAGTCACCAATAGGGTCGTATAACATGTCAAGCTAAAGCAAGTAACTTAAATTGTAAATATAGAAGTTTAAGGACAAAGTGGTCTTTTCACTTCAAAAATGGAGGCTAAAATGGTAAATGGCCATTGAATTCTCTATATTAACTTTTTATAATTCGAATGAAGAGGAAATCTTGAAGAATGGTGCACAAGGGATAGAGGAAAAGGGAGAATAGGTGAAAAAGGGTTTTGAGGAAAAATGGAAAATTGGGAAAAGTTGTGATATGTTGATTTTGAATCTTAAGAGGAAAATGTTTAGAACGTGAAGAGGATTCTAAAGCACTTAAAATTGATGAGAGAGGTGAAGTTTTGGAGCTGAATTTGAAGTGTAACTCCAATCCTTAAAGAGTTATAATTTTGTGGAACTTGCATGATATAGGTGGTGATATAGGATTAGAATGTGAAAACCTTGATACTAGATCTTTTGGGACAGTTATATCATGTATTGGTGTGGTTAAATTTGAGTTCGGTGGGAGGAAAATGAAGGAATGTCAAAGGATTTCAACATTCTGCCTCTAATGCAGTCGACCGGGGTCATGGTGCTATCAAACGATGTTGAAATTTAAGGGAGAATGGTCAACCGCAACATTGAGTTTGAAAGTATGAATTATTCGGGTGACCGCACCAGTCGACCGAAGTAGGGGTTTTGTCGTGTTATTTCTTAAAATTATAAGGGAGCAGACAACCGTGGCCGAGGGAGCAAGCAATTGGACACCTAAAATTTAGGAATATTTTCTTAGGTTTTTAACCAATTTTTTTGGATGAATATAAAGACATAGATAGAACATGTCTAGATCAATGTATGACACTAAATCATGCATTATTTATGTATGTTTGATAAGAAGATTTTCATGGTTCATATTACATGCATTATTAGTATGTATTATATGCATTCAATTTATGCATAGTCAGAAGATATCAAATCATGTATCATGAACATATTTATATGTACAAAAATATTATCTAGGTAGTAATATTGGTCACAAAGGAACCTAAGATGTTGAACCAAGTTATGTACTGTGTGACGTATGTAAAGTGGGAAAATAGAAGAGAAGATATTGTAAGTCCCTAACCCGCTGGAGGTTTATTTTTTCATGGACACACCTATAGGACACATTGGCCAGTATGGTGGGATTTCATGGTTGTGTGTGACTTTACATAGGATGGTTTATTATCTTCCATATTGACATTCAAGAATATGTTAAAATGGTACTTGTTAAACAACTCATTGTTTAAATTAAATGAACATTGCATTGATTTATATCAACATTGCATCATGGTGAGTAGATAGATGTTGTGTGGTATCCATATTGCATATTATTTTGGTTTATAAAATAGTCTAGGTATAGACCTAGGTGGAGGGTACTGGTCATATACTTATGAATTATATATAATTGTAAATCTTGAGTATTAGATTTACTTGGTGAGCTTTATAGCACATTTCATTGTGGTTTCTTCTTTTCAAATTCAAAGACTATTCAAAATAACAAGGCCAAGGCAGATAAAAAACAAGAGGTTAGGCACTCCGGGTAGGAATAAAACTTTGTATCTTGGACTTGTAGTGTGTAGGTTTTTGCTTTTCACTGTATATAGTTTGGTGTAAGGGTTACATATAGTGACTCAAGTGTTGTAATAAAATAAAGATTGTATTGTTTTGAATAACCCATGTTAATATGTATAGAGTAAAAATGAAATCACATAGTGGTTTTAGTGTACATATTAAATAAAAAGAAAATTTTACTTAGACTGAATTATGATAAATTAAGTTGTGATTGCTTGTGTTACCATCCTTTGTAAGGATATCTTGATAATGTAATCGAATGTTATCATACTTCAACCCCAGTAATTATGTACATGTGTCATGCAAAAAATCTTTATCGCAATCCCATAGTTTGAGGGGGTTCGAGGTTGAGGTCATAACAGACATTTACATATCAATACCTGAAGACATAAGAGAGAGAAACAAGAATTCCAAGATCAGTCGTGACAAGGTTGAACATTCTGATAGGATTTTCACATATGGAAATGACATTGTGAAGTGTACCAATAAATATATCACATAACTTGAAAACACCTTCTCACTCAATCAATGATACATATCAAATAAGTGATCCTAATCGAGGTTCCAATACACCCATAAGTTACATCAAGTAAATCCAATGAAATACCATGCATACTGAAATAAATATATAAAATTTGCTTATGCATAACATAAAAACTGACATGTTTTAAGATATGACATGTGGGGTTTTCTAGTGTGATATATCAAGAAATATGATTTTGAAAACCATGATGCGTGAACAAATACAATAGAAGAAATTTTTACCTCGATGATAATGAATCTTCTTACACCACATGTAGTCAACCAATGATGTCACGAGTTCAACTCACTAACGTCATTATTAGCCTAATAGACATTAGACTTAATTATTTTGATGATGATTGACTATTTTGATAATAAGTTGTTTATAACTTGAATGTAATTAATATGTTTTTTTTTTATCTTCATTGGAAATACCCTTATTAAGGGTATTTACATGTTTTAACGTGTTTGTTTAAGTCCATGTAGCTAATGATTAAGATTAGGGACAGAAAAGCTTCAATATGTCCAAAACACAGAGTAGAGGTCGACTGAGCGGTCAACCAATTTGCATCAGACGCAGAACAATAGAAGAGTGGTCGACTAGATAAGAAGAGAGGTTTACCGGAGATATTACAAATAGCTAGACATATGTTGAAGTGCAGAAGAGCGGTTGACCAAGATGAATGGGGATCGACCAAAAATTGGACGGAGTCGAGCCAATTCTTGAAATGAGTAGAAGTGGTCGACCGGAGACAAAGAAGCGACCTACCGAACATACACAATTATAAGGTCTACATTTGTAATAGTCAGGATGCGGTCGACCGGACAAGTTGGGTGGTCGATCGCTTAACAGATTTTTATATATAGAAGCACTTGCAATTGGAAGAATCAATAAGAGAAACCATAGTGAAGAGCTGCCAAATTTATCCTACATATTTCTTTTCATAATTAAGTGTTTAGTATAGTTCTCTCATTCCCAAACTTGAGAGTTACATTTGGGTAAAGACAAACGTCCAACGTTTTGGTGCATATTCATTTGAGCGAATCATACCTACGTTCGCCTGGAGATGCATAAGAACACCAGGTTTCAGTGTCAAATTTGGAAATAATCCAAAATTTCCATTGATGCCTGCCTCCAATTGATTTTAAACCTTGTATAATAACGATATATGCCTAGATTTGCCAACATAGTCTATATTCAATCAAAGATTTCGAGTTGTAAGGCTCGAAATTGGATTATGACACTAAATAAAAAATTAACAAAAACTAAGTAAGGAACAAACATACCCCAGAAGGTGTTGATAAAACTCGAAGACTAAGACATCACAAACACCTATATAACTTCGGAAGTATGCCCTCTCTCACAACTCTCTTCCTTTGTTTCTCTCCTTTTCTGTTGAAAACTCAAAGTCAAATAGCCTTTTATAAAAAGAATTTCAAGTGCTTTTATTTTATTTTATTTTTTATATATGAAATAAAATTGTTAAATTTTGATGTTTCAAAAATTTAAACATTTTTCAAAATGTCGTTTCAAATAACTTTAATTTACCTAGTACTATTTCCATTTGAAATACTGTGGCATTTTTTGCTTTTGACCAACATGGACTACTTGAAAAAAGAAATTACTTATTTTACATGGTGATTATCAATGAAAATAAAGATTGACCAAGAGATAAATAAGCTTAGCAAAAAGCAAAAAAATTGCTCAAAAGTTTATTTCTTTATATAGTAGTAAATTTTACAAACTCTCTTGATAGTTTTGTCAACTTCTCATTTTCCTACCAAACTCGTATACATAGTGTAAATACTAACCATAATACTTAAAACATGTAATTTCTAAAAAAAGGATATGGCATGCAAACGCCACACAATCATTGCCATCTTGTATTTTATATTATATTTGATAGGCTTAAAGTTGATAATTTGTTAGTTTTAGAATATTAGAATCATTATTTTCCGGCGTGTTATTTGTTCATTTTGCTATTTTTCTTTTAGGATTAATGATGTACAAAAAAAAAACCATAAGAGGGAAAAAAAAAGGCAAATTCGCAACATTAAAGAGAGAAAGCCTCAACATAAAAGGCAGAATTTTGGTGTAAAAAATAAGGTGGAGTTCCACGGCATTGTAAAGTGTTGGTGTAAAACTAACATTACACAAGTGCACGTGTCGCAAATCAAGTAATAAAAAGTAAGTAGAGTATCGATACCACGAGGGCAAGTTTAGCACAATTTATATCTAAGCAAAACAACAAAAATAAAAATAGAATTGAAATGGTGAATCATGTGTTGAATAATTAAAATAAAACACAAATAAATAAATAAGATATTCGAATAATAGTAATATGATTCGGATTTGATATCCCTTATTATGTAAGATTACTACATTCATTGTAGAACGCTGCACTAAAACAATTAAATAACTTAAAACTTATTTTCTTAATTTAAGTCTTTATCGAGTTACTTGATAATTTTCTTAAATATTTTCTTCCAAGCTTATAGCAAACAAATATCTCAGAAAATTCTATTTAACATTATTCTAACATACAATGTGATTGAAAACAAAACGATATATAAATGTTATCCTCACACAATTCAATATTGGTCTTTAATTTTTAATTACCAGTAAGTACAATAGGAATACGAGTAATTATTTATGTTTGTCAACACTAAATAAAATAGTCATTAAACATATATTGAATTATTCAACGTGATTCATGCTTTAAACTTTAAAAATAGCAAGATATACAAAATAGAATACTCTCTCCTTCTAACTACTAAAGAATTAGCCCATGACAACAGTAAAAATCATCATATTAATTCTGAAAATTAAAATAATAAGGAGAAGAAAAATATGAATAATCTTCTTTGTCGTCGCAATGCTGTAGCGACTATTGTATCCTAAATATTTGCAGCAACGAATAGGAAATGATGACCATAAGCCTTTGCGATTCTGTCAATGATATTCCTCTACTGTCGTAACAGGAAGACTCATCTTCATCCTTTGCCAAATCCTCGCTTAGAAGAGTTCTTTTTCCGTCTGTTTCCCCTCTCGAGGTCCTCTCTAAATTTGGATTATTCTTCCTCCCCTTTTGCTGCTCAAAGATGCCTCTTTTTTATAACTATTATTCCCTCCACTAATTTAGCTCTTTAATTTTCTCGTTATCCAGCTTGGACAATTTTAATATTTTCTCTCTCATCTACGTAGGAAATCATATTTGAATTAGATCATTATTTTCTCTCTCATCTCTAGAATCTTCTAATTGATGAAAAATTTAAATTTTCTTTTTCTTGATAGTTCGTCATTGTATTTTCCACAATTCTTCTCATCATAAATATGCAATAAATATCATTTTACATAAGTTTTACCATAAAAATCATATAAAACATACTCTTTTATATATAAATGTGATGTTACAGTGTGTTGTAGTATCTTATGACAAAAATGTGATTTTATTAATTACATCACCGATTTCAAACAATATTAAAATAAATTATACTTGTCAAATAACTTCTTTTCAAGAGTTATCACACTCTAAACTTAAGTTATTGCTCGTACTCGAGTGATGCAAAACAAAAACACTTAAAAGAAATTAGAAAACTCATGCTACCGATATTAAAAATCCAAAAATTTTCATAATTGCTTTTAATTGATAATTAATGAAAATTCTAACATTATTAAATACTCAAATCAATATTTTTTGGGATTATTCTCTCAGTAATTTTTACCCCAAAGTGTGTGTGTGTGTGCATACCATAAATTTAAAATTTCTCAAACAACCAAAGTTTAATTAGTCATTTTAAATTTAATGCTTTATATACTAGTTTTATGAAGTCTCACTATTAGCTAAAAATAATTAGAAATCGAGAATTCCACAAATTATTATAAGTATTTAGGGAATTTTTTTAAAAATTCTTTGTTGACTTGTCTTTTAAGTTATACTACCTTTTGACACGATTGACAACATTGGTGATAAAGGTCTATGGTTACTCAGTAGTGTCACTATTAAAAGAAAAATACTTATATAATGCATAGTAAAACAAATAGAGGAATATAATCAATAATGTTGTGATAAAGTGGATTAGAGAATCACAAACTTTATTTATTCTTCTTTTTATTTTTTTAATAATAATTCCCCTAAACTTATTTAATTCTATATGAATCTTTGATATTTAATTCTCTCTTGTTTATATTGAGTGTCCATATTTCTAAATATAAAACTTTAAATTGAAACAAATGTAATAATCCTTAGGTTTTTGGAAAAATCTTAATATCTAACATTTGAGTAAATGAAAATTATCACAAGGAGAATATTCTTAAATCATATCTATTGAATACAGTGTTAAAATTTTCAAAGATTCAAAATTTTAAGTAATTTGAATCATCATAAAATTTTATATTGGAAATTCAATGTTGTAGCAAGTATGAGTTTTTTTTTTTAACAAATGCAATACTCTCATTGATAAGGATGTTTCATTAAAGTTTTCAAGGAAAGATTAACAAATTCAAAAGTAAGGGGGTTAGAACTTCCTTGATTTTAGGCAATTACTCCAAAAAGAATTTGGTGAAAGGATAAGTGTGTTTGAAGGAAATTGTTTAGAGAATATTTTCCATCTCTAATATTTTGAAGTGTTGTTGGAGAGTTTTTATTTTCTAATCTACCTACAAATCAAACAAAAAATAATATTAAAATGCATAAAAAAATAAGCTAGTAAATATTTAAACTTGGGTAGTCTCCTAAAAGCGCTTGTTTTAAAGTCAACAACCCAACTACTTTCCTTTTTCTTGAACTTAGATCTCGCGAAGTGGTGAAAATTTTCTTTATGTCTAATGTAAATTTCTATTCAACATAGACATCTCTCTTTTCATCTTTCTTTTTAATGTGTATCATCATTTTAAATTTACTTTGTCTTCTTTTCATTGTCATGTCATTCTTAAAAAATTTGGAACGTCTCGACATTTACTCCAAAGATTCATTGAGAGAGATGTTGATGTTAAGATGTAAGACTTTCTCGACATTTACTCCAAAGATTCATTGAGAGAGATGTTGATGTTAAGATGTAAGACTTTCTAGAACTGCTTATCTTGATACTACATTTGGAGCCTCTTAGGGAATGGTAGAGAATTGTTCAATTTCATTTTCTGCAAGTATTTGTTGTGGCATCACTATAGCATCAATAGTTTCATCATTTTTCTCGTGAACAATTGGTTTATCTCTCACTACCATTTTTTTTTTTATCTTCAGAAGTCTTCTTCATCCCTTTCTTTTGTTTTTTCATAGTTTCTACTTCACTTCCATTTTCAGAATAAAAGATTTACAATACTAATTTTCTTCTCTTCTTGGAATTTCAGTATCTCTAGGCAAAGTTTATGGAATTTGATTATTCAATGCTTTAGCAACTTGTCCAACTTTGTTTTCCAAATTTTTTCTCAAAGCTGCTATGTTATGAAGGATAATATCATTCTTAACAGCATATGCTCTCACGAATTGATCCGTTGTTGACTGCTCAATTTGCAATTGCCTATTTTGATGAGGCATTGCCTGTTGTGGAAAACTGTAATCTTGCTGAGAAAGTTCATAAGAATGTGAATTTCCACATTTATTTTGTGAAGTGCTAAAATAAAAATTTGTATCTGAGAGCTTCATTAATAGTCAAAATGTTGCCTCCAACCTGGGTTGTATGAATTTGAGAATGTGTTGTTATGATTATAATCCACATAATTGATAGATTTTGGATTTGAATGACAATACTCATAACTGTGAGCTTCTCTGCAAAATGTGCATGAAATGGATATCATGTTCATTGACTCGATTGCATTGGTGAGAGATAAAATTTGAATGCTTAGTGCACTAATTTTGTCAAACTCATAAAATCCTTCACTTGTTGAGTTCAACTTCCTCTCTCAAATTACCATTAATTATTATTGTACGTCATAGTAAAGTACCTAAGAAAAGAAAATAAAGAAGAATATCAATTTTTAAAAAATTTTTATAACGAAAATGTTTCACAAAGATAAAAATTGGTAAAAATTATCTCTAGCATCGGTGCCAAAAACCTGTTTGTGCAAAACTAACACTACACAAGTGCACATGTCACAAACTAAGTAATAAAGAATAAATAGAGTATCGATCCCACAAGAACAAGTTTAGCACAAATTAAATTTCAACAAAATGATAAAAATAAAAAATAGAATTGAAGTGGTGAATCAGGTGTTGAATAATTAAAATAAAACACAAACAAACAAATAAAAGGTTCAAATAATAGTAATATGGCTTGAATTTGATTTTCCTTATTATTTAAATTTACTGCATTTGCTATAAAATACTGCAATAAAAGAGTTAAATGACTTAAAACTTATTTTCTTAATTCAAATCTCTATTGAGTTGTTTGATAAATTTTCTTAAATATTTTCTTTCCAAGTTTATTGCAGAGAAATATCTCAGAAAATTTCATTAAAAGTCATTCTAAATAATAAGTACAATAGAAATATAAATAATTATTCATGTCCATCGACAATAAATAAAATAGTCATTAAGCACATATTGAATTATTTAACTTGATTCGTGCTTTAAACTTTAGAAAAATTGCAAAGTTCTCAATATAAGGAACTCTCTCCTCCTAATCACTAAAGAATCAGCCCATGACAATAGTAAAAATCATCATATTAATTCTAAAAATTAAAATAATAAAGAGTAATCTTCTTTGTTATCGCGATTGTGTCTAGAATATTTGCAGCAACGAACATGAAATGATGACAAGAGGAATTTGTGATTCTATCAATGATCTTCCTCTACTATCATAGCAAGAAAACTCCTCTTCATCCTCTACCGAATCCTCACCTGGATGGGTTCTTTTTTCGTTCGTTTCCCCTCTCGGGATCCTCTCTTAATTTGGATTATTCCTCCTCCTCCTTTGCTCCTCAAAGATGCCTCCTTTTTATAACTATTATTCTTTCCACTAATTTAGCTCATTAATTTCCTCCTTATCCAACTTGAAAATTTTGAATATTTTCTCTTCAATCCAGCTACGAATTCATATTTGAATCAAATCTTTATTTTCCTCCAAAAGATCGACCACATATTCTTCCTTATTTTCTGATTTTCTCTCTCATCTCCAGAATCTTCTATTTCATGAAGAATTTAAATCTTCTTTCTTCTTGGTAATTCATCATTGTATTCTCTGTAATCAAATATTCTTCCCAACATGAATCTTCAATAAATATCATTTTACATAAGTTTTACCATAAAAATCACATAACACATATTCGTTTATATATAAACATGACATTCTAGTATGTTGTAGCATTCTATGACGAAAAAATTTTATTTTTATTAATTATATCACCTATTTCAAACAATATTTATATAAATTATATTTGTAAAATAATTATTTTTCAAGAGTTATCATAAAGTCATTGCCACGACATCCAAAGAAGAAATAAAATCATAAAAATCAGAGGCTCAGCATCACATCGGTGTCCAAATATTGTTGTTGTGTTCCTTGGCCCCCTAGCACTGAGGGAAGGTCATCGCACCACTCTAAAACAAGAAATCATCATGAAGAACTTAACGTCGTAACATTTTGATATTATGTCACGGCACTCAATAATGTTGTAATGTTTGCTGTTATATGTTGCAGCACCCTTTGAGATTATATATGATCCTTATCCATCTAAACGAGAATCGCGAAGATACACATTGATCATTATAAATACAGAGGCTTCTGATAGAAATTATCATTTGAATCAATGACCAAAGGGTAGAAAAAATCACGTTTTTATGGCGAATATCAAATGAGAGATAACCAAGACAACTCTTTGAGACTTGTGGAAGTGGAATCAAATAGTTTCTCTTTTCCTTTCTCATCTCTTATTTTTATTTTTAGAAAATGTCATCATGAAAGTTTGCTCTTTTAGAATCAATTTTTTTTTACTTTTAGAAAATGTCATCATGAAAGTTTGCTCTTTTAGAATCAATTTTTTTTTTTTACTTTTCGTTAGCATGAATTAAGTTAGTCCTCTAGGTTTGATTGACCTTATCATTTAATCTAGTTTTTATTTTTCTTTGTTATATATGAGACTCACTTAGAGTTTATTTATTCTATCATATTTGTAATGTTCAATATTGGTTGATCAACAATATTTAATTTTTAAAATCATATATCTATTAGAAAATCAAAATAAGAGTTGGATCTGGATAGAATAATACGTGTTTGTTTTATTAAGTAGTAAATCAAAAAATCAATTGCGTGACATAAGAATAAAATTGTATGACACGTATAGTCATTAAAGTTTGTGTTTTTATGCGTTATTCGTAGTTAAGTTTGTCTTAGGAATATGAAAATTTAGCTAGAAATAATAGTTTACAAGATATCAAAAGAGTTTAAGGAATAAAATTGAATATTGATTAATAATTTGAGGAGAGGTGGTCTAAATAACGAGGAAGAATTGAAATTGGAGAAAATAATGTGAGGAAAATGTCACATATAATTAATCCAATTTTAACCTAGTGTAACTTTGACTATATTAGTTCAATTTACATAGTTATAATGTTTTTCTCTTTCTTGAGATGTCTAGCTTATCACCTTAAAAGTTCATCTAATTCCATGCACATCTACATATTCAATTATGTTAATATATCCAAACTATTTAGAACAGTTTGTCTCCAAATTTTGATTATACATAATTTTTTAATTTCTAATTTTACACATCACTTATTTGTCATTCATAAGTATGCAAAATTTCAAGTCATTACATGTTTCTTGCATTAGGATTCATTTCAAAGTGGAGATTGTCAGAATTCAGTGTGTTGGATTCTTTTTGGGTTAGATTGACTGGGCCATGTGATAGATCTCTTTTATTTTCAAGGTAGAGATTGTTAGATTTGGTGACCTGATTTCTTTTGAATTTTGTTGATTGACTCACATTACGACCTTATTTAGTGTTTTATTTTTCTCTATGATTTCATATAAACTAGAGTTGCAAAACTAACAGTTGTACTTCAATCTTCACATAGTAGATTTTATTATCTACCCATGGTTTTTTTCCAAAAGAGTTTTTCCACGTAAATCATGGAACTCCGATTTTGTATTTTCTTTTTTGTTAATTATCCAATTTTCTAACCTTTATCATAGTTTATTTGAGCATGAATGGTAGTAATAGACATTTATATTCTGCATTTTTGCTCTGTGAACCAAGTTTATGAACTCGATTATCAAGGTTGTGCTTATTAAACACATATTAGGTATAAGTAGGTGTATGTAGATTTCATGCAACATAGAGTCATTAGGATGGTTGATGGTTGCACCTTGTGGTCTAAGTCCTCAAATTTAATTAGGGGTTGTCACGCCCCAAAGAGGACCCGAGACAGAATGGTGAGCAACTCAGCTTGAGGACGAACCAAACCATTTGATTCTTAACCTTAAATGTCCAATGTACTAGCAGAAGACTTAAATAAAAACAAAGTCATGAACCAAAAAAACTGTGTGAAAAAAGAATTCCAAACTTACAAAATAATATCTTGAATGGAAAGTAATAAATAAAAATCTTCTTAGCTCACTTTATCGCCAACAACCGATGTTCCCTATCTATAACCTAAAAGGGGATGTCCTTTGGGGTGAGTCAAGAAACTTAATAGGAAAAAACTTTATATTCAATAATGTAATAAAGAGAGGTGTATGAGCATGCTAAATGAAAACATTTTATGCATCAGAAAGTGAAACACCAAAGGCAAATTTCAAAATATCCCACTATAGTGTGGTATATAATATAAAATAACTTACTACTATAAGTTTCACTGACAATAAAGTCACTCACAAACTCTAAGTATACCATGTCATCGGCAATAACTATAACAGCGATACTTGATGATCGCAAAAGCCACAAATGACCCAGGTTAGGTTTAAGATTTTTCGGTTAGGGACACAATACATATAGTTATCTTATTACTCTAGTTAACCATAACAAACAAACACATCCTTAAACACTCAAAAATGCATAAGGGAAGATGATCCCCACATGGGTCGAGTAAAATTTGTTCACACAACCAAACTGATCTATGAAAATAATTATGCATGTTCAAATTAAACATGTCCAGTCAAAATATATAGATAATATACAAAATTAACGAGCCATCAACATGGACTCATCATTTCATATGAGATTAAGTTTCAAAATATATTTTTAAAAAATCGTATAATGTTGAACATAAAATAAATTTCTACCTCAAGTAGGCCTACTAATAACCAAACTCATTCCAAATTCGGAAAGTCCAATATACGCCGAGTCTAAACTCTAAGTCTTGGAACCTGAGGATAACAATATCACAGAATTAGCATAAAAACTCCTTACATAAACTGCAAACTTTAGGGCTAAATAAAATGACTCAAGCACAATTGAGTCGAAAGCTCAAAACAATGCCAAAACAAACTCTGAAATGACCCATAAACATTTGAGTTTAAAGTCTAAATTGGGGCCAAATGTCTCGAGATGCTACCTAGCCTCGTTGAGCTGTACATCCACCTGGCTAACCTGTGGGTCAGCCTGGCCTAGGCACCTAGGTTGCAGTCTGGCGTCATTTTCCATGACACTAGCCACATTGTTTCGCCAATTTTCTCAGAAGTTTTCTTTGAAATAGAGACTCAAAAAACCCACAATTTACAGGGTCAAAGCATAACATGATTTACATTCATACATTAGTCTACTTTACCTAAAAATCCAAACTTTAAACTCTAAATAAAGTTTCAATTAGCCAATAAAACTCAAATCCCAAAATATAGATAATCAATGGGATGGAATCAAGGCTTACCTCATGAGGATGTTCAAATTTTCCAAGCTTTCGAGTCCCAAATTGTAATAATTCAACTAATTGACAGAACATGAAACCTAGATAAAATTGGTTGTTAAAACTTTGATTTTTTTCCAAAGATTTTCATCACAAAGGAAAGGTTTTACTTACCAGGGAAATTACCAGACACAATTCTAACTTCCAACAAGGTTTTCCTCTTCTCAACGTCAATTTCCTCTCTGTAATGGCTGCTAAAAATTGTAGAATGGTGTAGCCTACCCAACAAGACAACCTTTAATGGTTGCATTAAAGGAGTAATTTCATAACTACTCTTAATTGTGAAATTAATAAATTCATTATAAAATATAAAATTTTTACCCACTTATGAAAAGAGCAGCTGTTACATTCTCCCCCACTTAGGAAACTTCATCCTTGAAATTTAGAACAACCTTAAGCACTCCACCTAATAAGTAAGGGTTCTTCTCTACCATCTCCAACTCAATTTTCCAAGTAGCTTCTCTTTCCCTATAGTTCTTCCATTCAACTTTAACCAAAGGAATCTCATGGTGATGTAAAACTTTGATATCACATTCTAATAACCTCTCGAGCTCTTGCTCATAAGAAATATCCTCTTGGATAGACACATCCGTCTAGGAGATAACATGTGATTGATCATAAATATATCTTCTTAGCATAGATACATAAAAGACATTGTGAGCATAATTCAACAATGGTAGTAAATCCAACCAATAAGCTACTGAACTAATCCACTCAATAATTCAACTAACTGTAGGTGATTCATCCAACAATCACCAAGATCCAAAATACAAAATTTTAACATGTCTGTGAAAATCTAAATTGTATATTGAGGATAAAATTAGCCTAAGGGTGATGCATCGTATTTTGATTTAATTTAGAGTCCAACACTACCAATGTACTTTTCTAGAACTGAGTCGTAACTTAACATACCAAACAATTACCATATTAATTAAAACACAAGTAAACAGATGATGTTGCTTATACCAAATTTTTTCAACTTAAACTAAGATTGATCCATCCTCAACAAGATAACATGAACAAGTTGGTCGATCTAAGCAACACCAACCTAAGCAGCACCATGTCATTGCACGGACTCCAACAAACCAATTACAAAGTTTACAATAACCATATTTCATTTACACACTAGTTAAGTAAAGGAAATGACATTTGAACAAGTCTCAATTGTTTAGCTCATATTTGTCGATTACATAAAAATCTAATTATATGCCAAAACACTCATTGTTCTGTTCCACTCCATCAACACTAGAATTTCAAAACATGACATATTTCAACACAACAAGGGAAAGTATAAAACCTTAACTTATAAACTTTGACTAAAACTGCTAGTTTCAAATCCAAATCACTTAGTATCACTACCATTATTAAATAACAAAAATCCTTTAGCACAGACATCACGTATATTTGCAAGCTTATTAGCATGTTTCTATATTGAATCATATTATTCTTAAAGCTCATCATATAACTCTTGTGTTTCCTTGTACGCTGTAGAAGAACACTGGTCACCATTGTGCTAAGTACACAATGATAAGATTTTCCAACTAATATGACGTATCATAATCACTTATTGACCAAAGTTTCTCCCAATCTCCTAATACCAAGAAAGGCATATATCTTAGAGAATGTAGACTCCAAAACATCTACCATTATATTGGTTTACCAAAATAATATCTGAATAAAAATTGTAAGCAAATTCATAAAATTCACCTATCTCTTCGTCATAGACTTAAATTATACTACCAAAATAATATTTCAAACTTCTGCATTTCAAGAAACTTCAAATTTTGCCTATACAATAACTTTGTAATAACTCCAACATAAAAGATCACCGATAACATTAAACCATAACTGAGGTAACCCCAACTGTCTAAGTGCATACGACTTAACTTTATCTAACACACATCCAAGTTTAATTGTAATGTCCGGGAACTTTTAGTTTACTAAATGTGAATATTGAATTAAATATGTTTAACAATGATGTGGTTTTATGGTTCTTATGAAAGTGGATATTTATTGTGGAATTGGATTTTGTTGTGAAATGAATTTTATGGTGAATATGATTGTATTGTGGCTTGTTTGATGGATGCTATACATATGTTTATAATCAAGATTTTGTTTAGCATGGGTGCAAATGTCCACATGTGTAAAAGCGGATCTAGAGTGGGCGTCCGAACATAGTGTTATTTTTGAAAAAATTGTAAGTAAGGGCTTATGCATTAGGAGCAGACGTCCGCATGTGTAAACACGCTTATGGCATAGACGACCGAAAGTCAAAAATGCATGCGGGACTAGGCAATTGGTCCATGAACAAATTTTAAAGTTTTAACTCATATGGGTTGCGGTCACCTAAAGTGGTCATCCAAAATTGTGATTCTGCGAGAGGCAAGAATTCCGTAGCGAACATTTTGGCGACCGCAAGGAGAAAATCTTCTGCAAAAAATAAAAAATGTATAAGAGCGGTCGATCGAGCATTTAAATGCAGATGATCAGGAATACAAAAGATCACCATGAATTAAATTTAATGTTATGTTTTGATTGGTGGAGAAGGGATGACTCACCATATGCACGTCCAGCTTGAAGCACACCTCCAACTTGAAGTTAGAGAAGGAGTTTCTTATTATTAAAATAGGCTAGAAGACTTAGAATGAAAAAAGAATCATTTATCAATAAGCTTTCAAAGAAAAGTCTCTCTCCCTCTTGGAATTTTGAAGGTAACAAGAATTCTCTTTATGATTCTAAAGAATTCTATAAGTTTAAGGAAGTTGTTATGGTGGAAAGAAATAAAAATGAGAAAAAATAGTCATAATCAGGTAGTTATGTTGTTTGAAATATGTTAATTGTCTTAATGGGATTGTAAGGTAAAACCAATTGAGTATTCTTGACATCTTAAGGAAGAGAAAGGTTATGGAATTAATAAATTTGGTTAAGTATGGAGGAAGTTTTGAATACTCAAAGATGAATGAAAATTTGGAAAGAAAAACCTAGAATGTATGCATATTGAATTGAAGTTCTAAAATGTGTTGTTTTTATCCTGTGTATGTAATGAGCACTAAATGTAATGTACACAATAGTGGTGAAGATTGTTTATATTCGGAATTATGCACACTTTAAGTTATATGCAATTAAATAGATATTGATAAAAGTTTTACTATGTTTAAGTTTTGCTATACAAGAAGATATTTCTAAGTGTTAGAACCACATTAAAGACTTAAGGTAGAGATATGCATGTCTTTGGCCTTCTGACCTATATCACAAGATATTAGAATTGTATTGTATTGATGACATTGCTTTTTGTATTGATTATAATAGGATGTTAGTATTATGTGGTGTAATAAATTGTATGCTATCACATGTTTGATATGCTAGGAGTTATAGAAGATAATGATTCATAGTGTTGCATAGTTTTTAAGTGATGGTCTAATGGTATGCACTCATGTTCATGCATCATGATTTCAAGAAAAGAAACGAAAATGTTTACATGCACATATTTTGACAAAGAAACTGAAAATGGATAGAATAAATGTAAATAGGCATTGTGAAACGGGGTTGAGTGACGGTTCTACTTATGAGAACTAGATGATGTATCTCATCCCTGGAGGGATTGAGTGACAGCTCTTCTTAAGAGGACCAGATGATGTATTTTTCCCTTGAACTATGGATCTTCAACGTCTGGAATGTTATGTGATTGAAAAATAAAACTAAAATGAAAATGCATATTTTAATGAGACTGCATAGCATGATTATCACATTGTTTATATCTGTTTTATCTTTCATTGAACATTAGGCTCATAGATAAATCTTGTGATGTTGGTGAGGAATATGATCAAAATGAAGAAAATATGGATTGATAGCATGGAATTGCGCCTGATAGCTACATTGAGCACCTATGTCACTTTGTGATTTTGACCGATAAGTTATTACTCACTCTGTTTGTAAAATTATTTTAGATAATGGTTGTGTAATGTATTATGTAGGGATTAAGACAAGGTTGTCCAATGTAACTTTTAAATGTTTTAAAAGACATACTGTATCTTTTAAAAAGTTTGAATGGTATAAAGGATCTTTTTAATTACAAAGAAAAACTTCCGCTACATTATAAATTCTATGTTGCATGATTTTAAAAAAAATTATGAAAACTGATAAGGATAAATAGGTCGTGACACAAATACTTGGTACATTTGTACATATGACATATGGCAGATCCCCATCAAACATGTCCAAAAACAATATGATAGTTAATTTAGATCTCAGCTCCTTAAGAGTTGACTAACACATTTCACCTCAAACACTAAACCAAAATAAAACTCCTTAGCGGCACTCACTCCAAATAACCTCAATTTTAATTGGATCCAATGAGATATTATCTCGGGAATAAACATGTCTAACACTTCATTTTTATCATCCAAAAGTTTCTTTTCACTCTTTTAGCACATAACTTATGACCATACAAATCCGAAACAGAGTCCTTACATGCATCAAATCCTCATAATGAGTTTTAGAGTAAACAGATATACCATTAATAAGGTCGACAACAAACTGATATAAACAAGATTTAAAAACTTGACCATTCAAATCCATAAAACAACTAGGCATTGGTCAATCCAAACAAGAGGACTATAAAAATTAAATGTGCATGTGTCCCAAAGGATATTTTAGGAAAATTCCACTCACAAGTCTTTCAACTAATGATAGTTAAAGCCTTTAAATCAATCATGGAAAAATACTGCAATTCACTCAACATATCAAAATTTCATCAATCCTTAGTGGTAAATACTCATCATTTTTTGTTACTGATCTAACATTGAATAGTTAATATTCAACTGAAGTGACTATCATGCCTCTTTACTAAACAACAATGTTGCATTTTAGTGTAATACACTATTATGAACATAACGTAATAAATTCTTTTGTTGCATACAAAGCTCACTCAACTCAATTAGAGATATACCGTATGAAATATAAGAATTAGATCTATATTGGGAATCAAACCATTGTAAAAATAAAATAAAATCTTGTGGTAGGGTGGTAACCCTAATAGATTCTTAAGAAAAATGTCAAGGTACACGATTACAATTGTCAAATTCACATCCTATCTGACTGTCACATAGTCACCGCAATCAACAGAAAACATATTCTCATAATGCTTTAATCTCCTGCACCCGTTAAAACAAGCCCACAATGTAGTGTCGATACAAGACTAACATCACACGTTTCACTTAACAATCAACACTTAATTTTATGTTAACCTAACAAGCTCGTACTGATCACACCAATTTGTTTCATCTATGTAAGACATCCAATCTGCAGCTAACTCATCTTTATTAACCATAACATTGGCCAGATTTCAAACATGGAACATCTCACTCTATTCATTTAAGGATCCCCTAATCACGAGGGAATGTCAAAATGTTGTACCAATGTTGTCAAAAGAACACAACAGTACGAAATCAACATTTTGCCCCATCCTAACCTCTCGCAACACTTATTCAATAATTTTGGAAGGAGTAACTATACTACCAATGGCACAATATCTATTCTAATCATAGACACTAAAACTCAAACTACATAAACATATTCAAAAGACTTCCCTTAAGCTCATTCTTTCCTCCTCTAACTATGTCACTCCATGTCAATTATTTACTATACTCACTTAAAACAAGAGTATGCCAATTACTCGTAACTCTATCAGTCACAATCTAGAATCTAAATATAATATGTTAACTTTACAACTAGGCATTTATTCCAAAAAAATGGGAGTCTACTTTGAACCAATTCATGATCTATATACATAACACGTTACACACTAAACTTTGCCTCAAATTCTATCAACCTTACACCTCAACCAGTAATTAATTCTCAAAAATTTTCTATCATTACCTCAAAATAAATTATAATAAAGCCAATCTCGTGCTCCATAGACATAATGAGGGCTTTTAAATTCTTTATCATATTTCCTAAGCAGTTTGAAACAAGCTTTGATCAAGGAAACATACGTTGCAATCATCACTCAAGAAAAATCCACTTGAAAGTCTCCAATCCCAAGACCAAATATTCCTAACAACATACAAAGAAATCTACACTAACTTTGAAACGCACAAAACAAAACCTATTAAGAAACATCTACCAATAGTTTTTGAACCAAGGAAACAATTACAATTCATAACAAAATCAAAATCCACAAAGGAAAGGTCCTAATTCAAGCTAATGAATTCTAAAAAAGACGAGGCAAGTTTTTGATTTTAGAAATGGACGAAGACTTTGGACTACCTCCTAAGATGGATTTTTTGAGGTCAAATTTCACATGCCCACAAAAAACCCATAAGAGTTCACATACTCATTCTTTCAGCAAGATTTTCTTCTAACTATTTACAAAGCATACTCTCTACCGCTTCTAACTAAATTTAATATCACTCTAAACTATATGCGTACATATAGGGAAATATCATCATTCTCTAGCAGATAATCTCGAGATGCCTTCCTAGTAGCACCTTGACTTCATCAAAAATTTGACTAGGTGTTAGACCAATCCATGCATAGCGAGTGAACGTCCAAAATATTACACTATTGAATTCTCAAGTGATCGCTCTCAAGAACAATGGAACCATGCTCTGATACCAAAAATTCTTTCATACCACAAAGGGGACCCAAGACAAAATAGAGAGCAACTCGACCCAAGAACGGACCGAGTCTCCCATTTCTTAACCTTAAATGTCCAATGTAGTAGTGGAAGACTTAAATAAAAACAAAGTCATGGCTCAAAACAGCTACGCAAAAACCAAATTCCAAACTTACAAAATAATCTCTCGAATGGGAAAGTACTAAATAAACAAAGATATTGTTAAGCTCACTCTAACATCGACAACCGATGTTCCCTGTCTAAAACGTGAAAGGGGATGTCGTTTGAGGTGAGTTGAGAAACCCAGTAAGGAAAAGCTTTACTTCAACATTGTAATAATGAGAGGTGTCCGAGCTTGCTACATTAAAAAATTTTACGCAATAGAGAGTAAACCACAGTAGGGTAAGTTTCAAAACATCTCACTATAGTATGGTACATAACATAAAATGCCCCACTACTATAACTTTTAGTGAAATTGAGTCACTCACAAACTTCGAGCATACCATGCCATTAGCAGTAAAAATAACGGCAATACTCAGTAATCATAAAAGCCATGAACGACCTTGATAAAGTTTAGGATATGGCCAAATACACTGCACATACAGTTGTCTCATTACTCTAGTTAACCATAACAAATAAACACATCCTCCAATGTTTGAATGTGAATAAGGGAAAATATGACCTTCACATGGGTCTACCAAACTTGGTTCAAACAATGAAGTTGATCTATGAAAATAATTATGCATTCTCAAATTAAACATATGTAGTGAAAATATATAAATAATACAAAATATCGACGAGCTATCAAAATGGGCACATCATTCCATATGAGATCACATCTTAAAATAGATTTTTAGAATATCATGTAATGCTGGACATAAAATAGATCACTACCTTAAGTGGGCCTATCAATAACCAAACTCAATCCAAATCTAGAAAGTCCAATCTATACTGAGGCCAAACTCTAAGCCTCGGAGCCTAAGGATAACAATATCACAAAATTAGCATCCAAAATCCTCACTTAAATTCCAAATTTTGGGACTAAATAAAATGACTCAAGAATGATTGAGTTGAAACCTCAAAAATAATACCAAAATGGTCTCTGAAATGACCCAAAAACATTTGGATTTGGAGTCCAAATCATGGCCAAAAATGGGTTCCAAATCGCAGCCAAAACGTCCAGCTGCACCCCAAAACTAGACCTAGTTCACCACCCAACGTCATCTTCCTTGACAGCGGCCACACTGTTTCACCAGTTTTCTCAAAATGTTTCTGCAAAATCGAGACTCAAAAAACCCACAATTTACAAGGTTAAACCATAGCAAGATTTACACCCACAAATCAGCCAACTATTGCCCAAAATCCAAACTTTAAACTCTAAATAAAGTTTCAATTCTTTAACAAAACTCAAATCTGAAAATATAGATGATCAATGGAACGGAATCAAGGCTTACCTCATGAGGATGTCTGAATTTCCAAGCTTTTTAGTCCCAAATTGTAACAATTCAATCGATTGATAAAATAGGAAACCTATATCAAATTGATTGTTAAAACTTTGATTTTTCTCCAAAGATTTTCAGTACAAAAAAAATGTTTTACTTACCAGAGAAACTACCACACACAATTCTGACTTCTGACAAGGTTTTCCTCTTCTCGACATTTGTTTCCTTTATCTAATGGCTGCTCAAAATTGCATAATGGTATAACCTCCCGCACAAGACAACCTTTAATGGTTGTATTAGGGGAGTAATTTCATAATTTCCCTTCATTGTGAAATTAATAAATTAATTATAAAATTTAAAATTTTTACCCACTTATGAAAAGAGCAACCGTTACAAGGGTTATATTTTTTTAACCAGTATCCCAAATGAGGTCATTTTGCTTAGTTCTGTCTAGTGAGTAAGGAAATGAATGAGTTATTTTATTTAGCCCAAATTTAAAATTTAAACAAGAATTTTTTACGCTAATTATGTGATAATGCTATCCTTAGGTTTTGAGGCTTAGAGTTTGGACTATACATTGGACTTTCTCGATTCGCTTTGAGCTTGGTTATTGGTAGGCTCATTTGAGGTAGAGATTTATTTTATATCTAGCATCTCATAGTTTTACAAAATATTATTTTGAAACGAGTTCTCATACAAAATGGTAAGTCCATTTTTATATCTTATCGGTTTTTATACTGTTTATATATTTATCACTAGACACATTATAGTTGAGCATTCATATTTTTGTTCATTGATC
Organism: Begonia loranthoides; assembly: GCA_022433065.1. Lineage (NCBI taxonomy): Eukaryota > Viridiplantae > Streptophyta > Magnoliopsida > Cucurbitales > Begoniaceae > Begonia > Begonia loranthoides. The sequence goes on along the minus strand of CM039477.1, from coordinate 21,653,682 downwards.
ATCTTGGTCGTGTGAACTAAATTTGATTGACCTGTGAAGGGGTCATGTTTTCTTTACGCACATTTGATCGTTGAATGATGTGTTTGTTTGTGTTAACTAGAGTAATGAGATAGCTGATTATGTTGTATCCTTAGGCGCAAAACTCTAAACCTGATCAGGGTCTTATTTGCATGGCTTTAGCGATCGCCGAGTATCACTGTTACTATTTTTGCATATGACATAGTCTGCTTGGAGCTCATAAGTAGCTCTATTTTCAGTGGGTTTTTCATAATGTATAGTAGAGTTTATTTTCTATATGTACCACATTACATAGTAGTGTCCTATTACTTGTATTATAAATCTGTTTTATTTCGAATGTTTTATATGATATGCTCCCCATTTTATTTTTATTTTTATTTTAGCATGGTACATAAACTTTAGACTCACCCAAACGACATTCATTCAAGTTTTACTATGGAAGATTCTCAACAACTAACACAAAAGTGAGCGCACTGAGATCTTATCTTAAAATTTATTTTACTATCGAGAATACTTTTGTGAGGTTAGAAATCAATTTAAAATTTGTAATAGAATTTTAGTTATTTATGTTCATGGTACTTTTATTTTCGAACTTATATTTATTACTTTATTTTTAATGTCACTAATACACTTTTGGTTTAGCCCAATTTGGTTGAGTCATGACTATTTAAGTTTCATTTAAATCTTCTGCTACCTAATTAATTTAAAAGTTAAAAGGTCGAATGACTCGATTCGTTTGTGGGCTGGATAGTTCCATATTCTGCCTCGAGTTCCCTTTAGGGCGTGACAGTGATAAAACATATACCAAAGAAGCTGTGGCAGCCCTTCCTATGAAGGCAATGACGACCCAAGATACTTTTGATTATGAGGGTCTAGCCCATACCAGTAGAGATGCACATCTCACATCGCTTAGGAGAGTGAAAAGTGAATGGTTTATAAGTAAAGTTATCCTCCCTATCTATTACAACGTGTTTTGGATTAACCAAGAACAAAATAGTGCAGGATTTAACCCAAAGCAGACAATATTGTACTAGGAACATTGGAGATTCCACAAATGGTATCAGAGCCAAATCACAACTAGAAGTGTAGCTGACAAGGACATCAGGCCCCCAAGAGGGAGAATTGTGGCAGTCCACCCTGTGAAGGCAAGGACGATCCAAGATGTTGTTGATTGTGAGAGCTCAACCCATAACAGTGAGAGTGCACAATCTCACATCTCTTGGGAGAGTGAAAAGTGAATGGTTTATCAGTAGAGTTCTCCACCCTACCCAATAAATTGTATTTTGGGATTGTTGGGTAGGGCCCATATTTTGGGCTGAGTATAAAAGGGGTTCTATGGCTAATGAAACCCTAGAGTGATAACAAGAGAGTGAAAGAGAGAGAGAGAGATAGAAGAGAAGGAATTTTCGGATTTTTCAGAGCAGTTGGAATCAAATTTAGTTTTCTCCATATTCAACTGTTGGATCACCTTGAAATTTGAACTGTAGGTTTGCGACATCAAGGAGTATATTCTGAATGGTGGAGAATGTTGTCGGAGCTTTCTAAGGCGGTTTGTAGGGGTAAAAATGGGATTGCAGTTTAGTAACCCTAGATTTATCCTCTCTTACATTTTGTTATCTTTCAAAATTAGTGTGTTCCATCTTGATGAATATTGTATGTCTCTAGTTTGTTGAACTAGAGAGAACTTTGGTGTACCCATTATTTTTGTTATAGTAAAAGGTTCGATTAAGTGGCCTACGGGACCCGTGGTTTTTTACTCTCACACTTTTGAGAGTTTTGCACACTAAAAATTTTTGTTGTAATCTCATTATTTTTGTTAGTTTGCTTTGCCTATTTGATTGCACAAAGAGAGAAAAAAGTATTTTTATTTCGCTGTGTATTTGACCTCTTTTTCTTAACAAGTGGTATCAGAGCATCAGGTTGAATTGCTAATTATTTTTGTATTTGTCGAATGGAGGAGTCATGTAATAGTAGCAATACTATGATTAAGCTCTCGGCTACCAATTACTCGACATGAAAGTCGCGAATGGAAGATCTATTATGTTGTCTAGATTATGAAGACACATTTTTGGGAGATGAAGGCAAACCAAACAAGATATCTAAAAAAGATTGGGTCAAGTGAAACAGAAAAGGAGTTAGCAAAATTCGACAATGGGTCGATAATAGAGTTTATCAGCATGTTGCTAATGAGACAAACGCCAGCAAGGTTTGGGAGACTCTAAGGGAGTTGCATGAAAAGAAGAATGCACAGAATAAAGTTTTTCTTTCAAGGAAATTGATGTATCTTCGATAAACAGATGGAACTCCAGTTTCTGATCACTTGAATGTTTTTCAGGGAATTCTGAATCAGTTGGCAGCACTTGACATGAAGCTAGATGATGAGATACATGCTTTGTGTTTGATTAGTTCATTGTCTGATAGTTGGGAAACTCTTGTTGTTTCTCTTAGCAATTCCGCTCCACATGGTGTTCTCATTTTGAAGATGGTGAAAGAAAGCATATTGAATGATGAAAACAGAAGAAAAGAGCAATGGCTAATTGCACAGAGTCAGGTGCTAGTTTCAGAGAGACAAGGTAAAAGCAAGAGTAGAAATTAGAAGAGTCGTGACAGTAATGACAGATCACAAGCGAAGTCTCAGACAAAGAATGACTTCAGATGTTTCCATTGTGACAAGTCAGGGCACAAGAAATCTCAGTGTAGAAAATGGTTGAGAGAACAAAAACACAATCAGAAAGATGAAGGAAAGATAGATGATTCCAATACAATAGCAGCTGTAGATGGAGATGTGACTATTATTTGTGATGATAGCATTATTAACCTCACATGTCAGGATCCTCGTTGGGTAGTAGATTCTATTGCCTTATACCATGTTACTTCTCAATGTGATGTACTTTCTACCTATAGTGTTTGTGAGTTTGGTCATGTGAAGATGGGGAACAATGCAGAGTGCATGATAGTAGACATGGGTGATGTCTACATGAATACTGATGCCAGATGTCGATTGCATCTGAAGAATGTGAGGCATGTTTGTGATATTCGTCTAAATTTGATCTCCACTGGTATACTTGATGACAAGGGATACCATAGCCACTTTGGTGAAAGTTAGTGGAAGCTCACTAAGGGGTCATGGTTGTCAGAGGAAAGAAACATAATTCTCTTTATTTAGTGCAGGCTACGTCTTACAGGGAAGAAGTGAATGCAGTTGATGATTCGTCTACTCAAGTATGGCATATGAGGCTTGGACACATGAGTAAGAATGGTATGCAGAAGCTTTCTCAGAAACAGATAATTCCTGATTTGAAGTCTACAAAGCTAGAGGTATGCACTCATTGTTTAGCTAGTAAACAACACAAAGTATCTTTTAAAACTTTGCCTCCTTCTAAAAGACCAAATGTGTTAGATTTGGTGCATACTGATATTTTTTCTATGAATACTATGAGTCTTGGTGGTGCTCGTTATTATATTACCTTTATTGATTATCATTCCAGAAAGATGTGGGCTTATGCTTTGAAGACTAAAGATCAGGCTTTAGATTTTTTCAAGCTTTTCCACATGCTAGCTAAAAGAGAAACTAGGAAAAAATTGAAATGTGTTCACTCAGATAATGGTGATGAATACAAAGGCCATTCGAGGAGTACTGTAGAACTCATGGGATCATGTTTAGAAAAATAGAGCCAAAAACGCCCAGCACAATGGAGTTGCAGAGAGGATGAACCGCACAATTAATGACAAGATTCGTTGTATGCTCTCTCATACAAAGTTACCGAAGTCCTTTTGGGGGGAGGCAATGAGATTGGTGATTGACTTGATAAATCTTTCGCCTTCTGTTTCTTTGAATCATGATATACCTTAGAGGGTGTGGTCAAGGAAAAATATTTCATATGGGCACTTGAGAATTTTTGGCTGCAGAGCATTTGTGCATATTCCTAGAGATGAGAGATCTAAACTTAATAGTAAAACGTGGCAGTACATTTTCATTGGGTACAGTCATGAGGAGTCTAGGTACAAATTTTTGGATCTGATCAACAAGAAAGTTATCAGAAATAGAGATGCAGTTTTTTTGGAAGATCAAACCATTGCAGACTTTTATAAGACAGAGAAGCCAGAGACTAATAGTAAAGAGCAAGTTGATTCAAGTATGGTTTGCTCTCCACCTACAGTGCCTATTAATGATAACAGAGATACACAGATAGATGATTCTCTTCTAGTTAATGATGAATTAGTTAAAGAAAACTTAGATGAGCCATCGGTTGAGCCTCAGTTGAGAAGATCCACCAGCGACAGGGAACCTTCTAGAAGATATTCTACCAGTGATTATGTGTTACTCATTGAAGGGGGAGAACCAGAAGCTTATCAGGTGGTTCTTCTGCATGAGAAGAAAAATGAGTGGTTGTATGCAATGCAAAATGAGATGAAGTCCTTGCATGAGAACAAAACTTATGACTTGGTGAAACTACCGAAGGCTGGTGATAGGGACTCAAGGAAGTCTACATCAGGATATTTGGTTACTTTTGCAAGGGGGATGTTTCATGGCAATCCAAACTACAAGATTGTGTTGCCTTATCTACTATAAAAGCTGAGTATATTGCAATGACAAAAGCTTGTAAAGAAGTCTTGTTGATGAAAAGGTTTCTACAAGAATTGGGTCATGAACAAGATAAATTGATTTTGTACTGTGACAGTTAGAGTGCAATTTATCTTAGCAAGAATTACACTTTTCACTCTCACACGAAACATATGAATGTGAGATATCATTGGATTCACGAAGTGTTGGAATCAAAGATGCTACAGCTTGAGAAGATTCATACTAGTGAAAATGGATCTGACATGATGACGAAAATTGTGCCCAAAGATAAGCTTAAAACTTGCAGGCAGAAAGCGGGCGTGCTAGAGCCCGATATATGAGCCGAAGGGAAGATTTGTTGGGCTCGGCCCATATTTTTTGGGCTGAGTATAAAAGGGGGTTTTATGGCTAATAAAACCCTAGAGTGATAACAAGAGAATGAGAGTGAGAGATAAAATAAAAGAGAAGGGATTTTTGGATTTTTCAGAGCAGCTGGAATCAAATTCAGTTTTCTCAATATTCAACTGTTGGATCACCTTGAAATTTGAACTGTAGGTTTGCGACATCAAGGAATATATTCTGAATGGTGCAGATCGTCGTCGAAATTTCTAAGGCGGTTTGTAAGGGTAAAAACAGGACTGTAGTTTGGTAAACCTAGATTTATCATCTCTTACATTTTGTTATTTTCCAAGATTAGTGTGTTCAATCTTGATGAATATTGCATGCCTCTAGTTTGTTGAACTAGAGAGAACTTTGGTGTGCCCATTATTTCTGTTATAGTGGAAGGTTCGATTAAGTGGTCTATGGGTCCCGTGGTTTTTCACTCTCACACTTTTGAGGGTTTTTCACGCTAAAAATTGTTGTTGTTATCTCATTATTTTTGTTGGTTTGCTTTGCCTATTTGATTGCACAAAGAGAGAAAAATATATTTTTATTCCGCTGTGAATTTGGGTTCTTTTTCTCAACAGAAAAACCCCAAAAAACAAAAACCGTACAAACTTTAACTTAAAGTGAGCAATATTATATTATCAACTCTGAGATTCTACATAAACATATTAAGAAATATTTAAACCTTACAAAAATATAAATGGATTGTTTAAATATCTTCTATGAGTAATATTTCTGTTAATAAAATATAAAAAGTTAGAAAATATCCTGTCACACAGCCTTGGAGTGGACCGCGACAAAAAAAAGAGAAAACCGACAAGGCAGTCGTTACAAATTTTGCAGACTTTTAAATAGGCGGATATAAAGCTTCATTATCTTGTAAAAATGAAACAGATAATTAGATTCTGCAATCAACTAAACGACTTTATGTTCTGAAAACAATGTGACAATTACTTAATCAAGCTTTTTCTTTTTTATAATTTTCAAATGCAAAGCTTCAATGGAAGATGGAAACGTGTCATTTTCAATTTGGAGACAGATGTCTTCAATAATTTGGACAAGAACTGTTCTAAATGCTTATTTGGTTGCCATTGGAGGAATTAGCTCATCATGGGTTTGTGCTTTCTCACTGAAAAATATTGCAAATGCATGTTCCAAATACTGGAAAAAGACCCATTCCTTTTTTGTTATTTTTATTAAGTTTTTATTGATGAAAATATTACCGTAAAACCATATCATTATTCAAAACCCTAATTCATTTCTTCATAGGAGTTTTCCAAGTGTTTTTTTTTTTTGTGAAATACAAAAAAAAAAAACAACTATGAAGCTTTACAACAGAGTTTTACTCTGGAGAAATGTGATCATATACCAAGACTGTTGCAAAATTAAATCCATCAAAAGATATCAAGTCAAAAATCAATAAAACTTTCCAAATCAGACGTTTGTTGACTGTCGATCCTCATCCATCGTCATCATATTTACAAGTTCGATCTAAACCCCTCTCGTTCGTGCATCAAAGAATCCTACCCAAAAATCGAATGGCAAGATCTACGTGAAAAATTCGAACGAATGTAGAATTACAAAAAGCTGGAGAAATTCACTATGAAAAAATCAAGTTTAATGAGGCAAATCAGAAAACCTATGGCAAAACTATGAAAAAAATATGATTTTGGGACTATAACCTTCGTATATTCGCTATCACCACGTGTTCTTAAAAATATTTATAACTTTATTAAATCACATTTATTGCATCGAAAAGTTTTTCGATCTTATCTAAGCAGAATCATGTACTACCGAACTCTAACAATTAAAACTATGAAAAACAATTGTGTGATATCAATATTAGTTTTGAAAAATAAAGTTTCAATGCAAAAAAAAGGGGAGAACTAATGGCTTGAAACTTTATGAAGCCCTAGGGTAAAATAAAGATAATAATGATTATTATTTTAAATAATAAAAAAATAAGTTGTGGTTATGATAACTTGCCTCTTGAAGCAGGAGGATTGAAGTTCGAATAATTCATAGGGAAAGTCAAGTTCTTGTCTTGGAGATAGGTCGGTGACTCATCAATAACTTAATCGTGACGGGTGTCACCATGGCACAATTTGATTGGTCCATATACCTTTTCTTAATTTTGATGGATAAAATGCTAATCTTCCACTTCATATTATTTCCACTATCCCCCATTTATCTAATTATTTATGGGGGCTATTGCTAAGGCTCAGATAACACAAACAATCAAATAATCGAAAAAATTAGACACATTTTATAATTCTTTAATGTTCATTTTGTTGTTGAGAATCGATCGGAAGAGATTTGACAATTTAACTTTAGTGTTTGACGTTGCCAGATGACCACGAGTAAGCTTTATATATACTCGTCGTTATTTCCTTTTAAAAGTATGAAATCATCATGCGTATTTATCGTCAAATCGTAGTCATTCATCGAAATCCAACGGTCTACAACAAAACAACTAATTAAGTAAGTAATATTCTCTCTTCCTTTTTATTTTGTTTGTTCCATTCAATCATGCAAAGAAGGATTAAAAAGAGAAGGCATAAAAGTGTTGACAACGAAGGGATAAAAAAGATGCCCAATATAAAAAGCTAGATTGCTAGTGGCTCTTTTTAATTGAATTGTAATCGCACATACACG